>JARHVA010002192.1:835000-1012500 GCA_037957365.1 Torreya grandis | reverse complement strand
AATATTGAGAGTGAAATATTTGAGATACCAAATGAAGACAAAAAAAATTGAGTATATATTAATATTATTGTCAAATAAAATATAAATAAGCATGAATAAGGCCTGATTAAAGTAAATAACAAATCAAACTGAGTCATATGAAAGACGCAAAGCCAAATTTGAGAAGACATGAAATTTTACCATAGTAAACCCTGAAACATTAAATAAAACATGCCTTAAACAAATACTAAACCAAAAAAAATTACAATCAAATAATAGTCTAACTAAATGAAATAAACTATTTTAAAATAACTAATATAAACCTTTCACATGATAGCATGATTATCTTAATTACAATTTGAAATGAATATGCATGAGTCATGACCCTAACTAAAATTAAAAATATCAAAAATGTAACACAATGCATATGATCCAACACAAATCCTTTTGAATCAATCATAAATATAATGACTCAATTCAATGAAGTATCAAACAAAACTATGCCAATCATCAAAGCCAATTTAGCTCATAAGTTAAAAACTAAAAATGGAAACCAATTTATGAAACTTGAATGGTACTCATCAAATAATTCATATCATAATTAAATGATAGAAAAATTAAATAGGTATGATAAAGTAGGGTCCCCATGTGAGATATATTAGTATGGGGTGTGTTGGACCCAAAAAATGGTGAGTACCATAGGGATACTATTATACACCATTCAAAACTTAGACTACAAATCATCAAACTCAAATAAGAAACACCAAACCATAAACCAATACTTTAGACAAAACTAAAAATATGCAATCACTAAAGCCTACTTGAATATGTGACATACTAAGTTTCACATATGCCTACTGCCATCAGTGTGTGTTAAAATTGATTGATTATTTTATGGCCCTTGCATTCATGTAAATAAATATAAACTTGTATAAAACTATTATAATTTATGAGAAGGATAATTGTATATTTTCATCTTGGTGGAAAATCGCATCGGCATTGATCTTATACCATCCATGCACCTATATCCCTAACAAAGATACCTATAATCCCACTCATGGCCTTGATCCATCACCAACTAGGATGGAAATCCCATTATGGAGATTTACTGAATTACCCTTTTGAGGAAATAATTTGGATTTTGAATTTTGTTCAATTTCCTTTTGAGTTATCTCTTTTGAAAATATTTCATCCTCCAATCTATTAAGTGTTGGGAACTAATCCATGGGTATAATGATAGAATCAAAAAATTCATAACCATTAATACAAAGCCAAATCATTTCAATTTTTTCATCTCTTATAATGTGAGATTAAGTGTAGTTTTATGGTTTCAAAAAAATATGGAATGTTTCTAAAATTCACATATTCTATTTTGAATCAAATACTTTATAATTATGGAAATGCATAAATAAATTACATTAGACCTATGTGATTGGTCAAGGATGATTCACATTATGATTTCTAA
This sequence comes from Torreya grandis, assembly GCA_037957365.1. Classification (NCBI taxonomy): domain Eukaryota; kingdom Viridiplantae; phylum Streptophyta; class Pinopsida; order Cupressales; family Taxaceae; genus Torreya; species Torreya grandis. The sequence goes on along the minus strand of JARHVA010002192.1, from coordinate 1,011,056 downwards.
ATAAGTAAAAATTCTCATATTTTATTGTCCACCATTTGATGTTCTTTACCTATGGGATCATAGAGACATGACATTGCTTTAACATATTGTTACCTAGAAATCCATTTTCCATTCTCTTAAAATATTACTTCTCTATATTATTAATTATGGGTAGTCCTTACTCTTTCAAAATTTAAGCATGATGAAGAATGTAAGGGAAGATCCAAAAGGAGATGTAATAAGGCCAAGACTATCTTCTCGGTTATTTACTTCTTAAAATAAACATGTGAAAAACTATGATCAATACATGAAAATAAACAAAATAATCCATAAAAAGATCAAACCTGTAAATTAGTCTAAACTTGTTAAGAAGGGAAAACAACAACACATGAAACAAATAATCAAACAAACTAGACTAAGATACACAAAAAAATACTTAACACTAACTAAGAAACTAAAATTAGTTACAAAATATATATGAAAATGAACTTGAATTTATTTACTTAGACCCAATATTTGATGGGGTAGCCATGAAGTAATATTTCAAATACTATCCATTAACTGGTAGTGAAAATTATCTACTATGGATATCTTTCAATCTTAATGCATTATGTCCCAAAATCTCATATACTTGATAAGGAACAATCCATAAAGGACTAAATTTTGCATGTTGACCCTTTATTTCATTTTTTTTTACACATAACAAGACCCGACTTGAAATGTGAAAGGATTTCACTTGTCCTTTCTATTCAAACCATCTCTTCATAGTAGTTTGATATTTACTAAAATTTTTTAGATCTTAATCTCTTTTATCTTCTAATTGGATCATATCTAATAATCTAGACTGACTTCCATAATCTACTTCCATGTACTCTTGTATGAAATGCTAAGTGGGTTTATTGAGGTACATTGGGAAAATTGGCTATACTCAATATATGAATAAGAAATGGGAACTATTTAATCTTTTTTTGTGTCTTATTCTATTAGCCCATAGAGTATATTTGGGGAACACATGCTAATAGTATGGGTTTTGGTCAATTAATTTCTTTATGGTATTTGAAAAATTCTTGTTGGTAGACTATAAAAAACCATTACCATAGGGATAATAATTTGAGGAGAATATCAATGTGATTCCATTTTTATAATACCACTCAATCATCTTTAATAATTGAAAATCAAGTCCACTATCACAGACAAATGATAAAGGAGTCCCAAATTAAGTTACAATATGTTATTTTAATAATGTGATAATTTATTTAAATTTACTATTCCTTGTTCCTTTTGACTCAGTCCACCCTATACAATAATAAATGGAGATGATAATAAACTTGTGACCAATTGATGAGTTAGGATTGATGACTCTAATGAAGTGTAATCCCCACTGGGCAAAGGGATGTTTGTCTATTATTGGTTATAAAAATATGTGAGCATCAATCTCCCTCTTAAAAAATATATGACATGAATGAAAATATTTCACATGTGCATAATAATCTCTAAATAATGTTTGTGAATAATAGCTAACTCTGAGAATTATGTGTGTTGTGATATTACTAGAAGGATGACCAATTCCCAATTTATCATGAAATGAATTCATTACTTCTTGTGCTTCATCCTCAGATAGACATCTCAAGTAGATAAATTAATGGTTTTTTTAGTATATAAATCCTCTTTATGACATGTATCATGCAACCCTAAACCTTAGTGTTCTTCTCTACATTCTATCAAAATGGACTTGTGGCTTTCCATAAAGTAAATAATGAATAATTGAATCATACCATAGATAAAAGTAAAATTCATATTGATTTGATTATATAGTGGAGATGTTGGTTTTGGGAGCACAAAAAATAAGAGGGGGGGTCTGAATTGGTGTAAAATATTTTAATTCAATTCCATTAATCATTCTTTAACCATTCAATCACATATCAACTTGATCTAGCAACACCATCATGAAAGCATATTCATACAAAGCATGAAATAGAAGAACACATTACATGAACACCATAAATATGTGGTAAATCCTCATGTGGGATAAAAATAACTATCACACCACTTATAATACTATCCTATATGTAATGAAATAACATTATATGAAGCACCAACCCCATAAAGAGCACTAACCCCTCACTAGTCAAGCACCAACTCAACTAGTTCTTTAGAAAGCTCCAAATTAAAAGGAGTCTCTAACCCCATAAGTGAATTAGAAAAAATACATCCACTTCAAGGAAAAATTTTCAATATATAACTTGAAATTTATCTCTAAATCCTTTTTGACCAAGCACCAACCCATCCAAGACAAGATTGATCACCTTCACAATACCTTGTTACTTAATCAACGGATGGTGACCTCTTCATCAACTCTCTCTATTCTATTTCATAAAATTAATTAAATATAATAAAAATTAAAAAACCTCCAATGCATCTAATGATTACCTCTCACCTTATTCATCTCACTTCAACCTTCTATCCCTCTCAAACAACCTTTTAGGTTTCCTTACTCAACATGCCTCTTCTAGGCTCATTAGGTCAAATAAATTTATCATATACCTATAGAATATATATTATATGTTAATCATAATTTATTTAATATTTTTATTTTCCTTAATGACCTACATATTATCCTTAAAAATCTCTTTTCTTCACTTATATTCTCATTCATCTAGCTCTCTCAAATAGTACTATTATGTCTTGTATTTATACTTGATTCTTACTCTCACCCACCTTGTTTGGCCAAAAACTTACCACACTTGGATTATAATTGAAATATGTCATAAAAAATTTCATAAAAGAAACACTCACCATATATGTTTGATAATATCATTAGGACCAATACCATTGTCAAGTCTAGAGGAGACCTAATGCAATTAGGTCTATCTTAAGCACACATTACTACTTTGACGCCTTCAACCATATTGAGTCTCTACCAATTATAAAAACACTTAAAATATGCCTAAAATATACTCATTATATCATTTATATAGGTACCAAACACCATTTATCTTTTTTGACTCTTTAAACAATGCCATTATGTTTATTCTCCATTAGCCCTTCACACACCCAAAAGGTCTATCTCTCATATCTAAAGCATACAATCAACTTTTATAACAAATTATTCAAAAAAATACATAAATATATAATCCATGATGTCATGGTTACAACCATGTCCATTTTAATCACCAAATAGGTCAAAATACCCCAAACTAATCAACTTTACAAGCTCACTCAAAACTACACATAGGCTCAAAAAACACAATCAAAAGATTTTGATTTTTTATATTTGAACAAGGACTTATAATGATTAATAATGTATTATAATTAACCTTAGAGACTTATATAAAATATTAAAAATTAGTATATCATACAAATATATCCAAATCATCCAAAACTCATCTCTTCTAGATGACTACTTAGATCTACCTCAGTGCTCTAAAGATACATTCATGAAGAATATTGTAACTTTCATGACTTCTAATTTGTTAGGAAATATATATTTTACATTTTGTAGATCTGATTATTTACCAATAGGTAAATAGTAATAGGTTATTTTATATTTATATTTGGTAGTAATTTTATTATAAATAATATTATGAATATAGGTTTGAATATATTATTTTTTTGAGATATATTGTTAATAAGTTATAACAATATATCATAAATAAGAGTTTGATTAATTAGAGGGATTTGTGAGAGAAAATATTGGAGAGATAATAGGAATCATATTCCTATATGTTTATATTGTATTCCTTAATGATTAACTAATTAGAATAAGAGAATATAGGAGAAAAAATATTATCGTTCTATGTTAAAATAATTCTGTATTCGACTCAATTTTAAAGTGCATGAGTTAATTATTTGCATATATATATATGAATTCACAATAGTGGTATCAAATCAAGAGGTTCTCCTGATGGATCAATGATTTATTTTTAAGGGAAATCAAAACACTTAGCATTTTCCCCACTAATGTTTTTTAAATCACATGAATAAGGATTTTATATAGGCTATTAAGATAGTTTTCTATTTTGTTATTTTTTGAAGATTATGGTGCATTGGAAATTGCAGTGATCATTATGTGTACATTATAGACCTAAGAATATTGCTTGTATGTATTATCACTAAATAGGTTATTGTCACTATTTATTGTATTTTTTTGGCACCATTTTGGTTTTTGGCTTGCTTAAATGTATTGGCATTTTCATTTGGTCTATTTTGGTTTACACTCGAGTAACTAATATTTTTCCCCAACATGAATCATAGTCTTCTCTCAGATATCAATTTCTTCTAATATTTACAAAGGTGTTTCCAAAAATTTGCATGCACATTGAATAGAAGTGCAGCTCATATAGTCATCAAGATATACCTTGTATAGTGTAATTATAAGAGATTTTTTTCATCAACTTCACTAATTAGATAATATTGGTTTTGATCAGTGAATCTAAGCATGAGTCCATGAACCTTATACATCAACAATCTGAAGATAATTATTATTACTATACTTGGGTATGCATGGATCTTCATAGTGCTTTGATGTATATAACATCACATTGGATTTGGTACTTGTGCACCTACCATTAACTCCCATTTTGATGTTACAAATTATATCCTAACTATAGAGTTGTATAAAAAGTATTATGATGAGATTTTGGACATCTAAAGATTTTCATTCAACTCCATCTCAATACGGTTGCAGATTGGTAAGGTCTTCGACACATGACTTCAACTATAGTGAACCATCTATTTTGAGAAAGAGCATTTCAGCTACATATTTCCATGTGTCAAGTTATTTATATTATAGTTTTATATTTTATTTTATTTAGTTTTTTTTGTAAGGTTACTTTGTTAAAGCCTAAAGTTTTGAATAATTTTAATATTATGGTGAGTCATGATATTCTTATAGTCATATTATTTTGTCAATATAAAATAATGTTAAAAGTCCATACAATGGGTCAAATGTTAAAAATAAAAGTAATATTCATGTTAATAATGTTTTATAGGTTGTCTCAATTTCTTGTAAGTGTCAAAAATTCGTAAAAAATTGAGTAATTATTATCAAAAAGTTTAGAGTCAATTTTTAAATGTGTTGAAAGTGTCAGTCCTTAATGTCATTTAGTTGTTAAAAGTCAAATATTTTGTTGTATGGATGCATTATTTATTGTACATATTTATAAATTATGGGAGGATTTTCTCCTCATTTAAGCTTCATCAACATTCTTGATGAGTGAGAAGATTCATTTACTAGAGGATGGAGGATACACAGAGGAAGGAAGTCTTTCAGTGACCTCTTATCAGTTTCCAATGATGGAGCCACACCAATGATGTGGTGACACATATCATATGGTTTATTTTTCATTTCCATTATGTTTGTAAAATAATAATAGAATAATATTCCTGTTTAGGATATGTAATTTGTGTGCAAATTCAAAACATGATTATTTGATGTGAAAACATTATGAATCTTGAAAGGGTTTGTGGTAGAGATCTATAGAACCATAGGAGGTGAACAATGTTTTAGAAATAGTTAGGAGAGAAACTAATATATAGATCCCATGACTACCTTACTTCTTTATGGAGATGACCCTAGTGACATTTACATACGTTCACATAAAGCAAATTTAGGATGCATTCCTTTGCATATAATGGTCATGTGCAACAAGATTCCATAAATAATATACAAACCTAAGAGTATGTAGTGGCATACAATTCTATTTTTTTCTATTCATGTCAAGGTTTGTGATGAACCTATAAAACCATGGGAGGAGTGAGTATGTCTTTGTATCAAGGTCATGATCCAAATAAAACATGCTATAATGTGTGAGCATATTTCTTATAAGAGTGCCAATGTTGTTTCAACATGTAAAATCTATGGGGGGAATGTTAGGAAATATAGCTTTTACATTGTGTAGATCTGAGTATTTACCAAGAGGTAAATACTAATAAGTTAGTTGGTAGTAATATTTTTATAAACAATATTACCAATATAGGTTTGAATATATTATAGTGGTTAAGATATATTGTTAATGAGTTATAATAATATATTATAAATAGTAATTTCCATAATTAAAGGGATTTATGAGGGAAAATAGTGGAGAGATAATAATAATAATATTCCTATATATTTGTATTGTATCCTTGAATGATTAATTAATCATAATAAGAGAATATAGTAGAAAGAATATTATTATTGTGTGTTGAAATAATTCTATGCGTGTTCAGCTTAATTTCATAGTGCATGACTTAATTATTTGCATATATCTCTTTTAATTCACAACATAATTCAAATTACTAGTTTTTAAAATACCTATATATTATCTTCCAACACATATATCATTTTTTATAGTTCTAACCATTGGTCTTATAGACCAATTTGCTAAGCCTCTCTTACATAGTGCATACGCAGTCAAATGGGCCATTTTGGATTTCATATATCAACAACTTAGAGTAACTAAAAACATTAAATAAATAATTTATAGGTCATATACATACAAAAACAAAATTTTCATTGGATACATTGAATCTTCTCATAAGGTCTCACACTCTTTACTTCACCTAGCACACCAAGAATTATCAATCTATCTTATAAACTAGTCATGGTGAACATGACTTCCAACACATATATAAAAAGATAAATTAAAATATGATGCATTTATTTAATTATTATACATCCTAATGACATATCTAATAACATAGGTATAGATTTATAATGATAAAGGTAGAAAATATGCATTAAATTCTGAACCTCACTCTTTCACTATCTATCTCCACTAAACATGTCACCTTATGAACACAAATTTAAACATTTTAATTACACTAAAAATAATATAATAAACATTTAAAATAGGTATATGTATTTAAAAATTACCTAAATCATTTGTATTCATCCCTAATCCTCTACAACCAATGCCTAAATGCATTCTCACTTTGACTGGTTTTTCTCACTATCTTCAATCTTAGCTAGTTTATAAATAGGTCAACTTGAGTGACTAAAATAGTTGAGATAGAGGATATAAATTTCCAAAATAAAACCATGGACAAAAAAATTCTTGACCTTCAACCTTCATCTATTATGCAGTCTTTACTTGGTCAACCCTACCTGTAACATAATATTCTTTAAAAATAAGGATTTTGCTATAGGTTTCACTCACTGCTCTAAAAAAAATGCCACTTGAAGATTACTGGAGGAGTCATATACATGATAAAATCATGAAAAAATACTTTAAAATTCATTCAAGGGCATTTCCAATAATATCTCTCCAATTGGGTCATTAAGAGGGTTTTAAACCAATTTCATTTGTTAATGATTGTTCATACAAATATATCCCTAAAACCACTTACTAATGCTTTAAAAAACTTATTATTACCCTTTTAAATCTCTCCAAAATATATAATCTTCCCATGAAATAGTCACACATTCCAAAAAACATCAAAAATTCCTTCTCGGGTCTGTAACTCTTTAATCTGCATACACATGAGACCTCAAAACATGTTTTATTAATTTTTCCTTCAAATAAAGATTTAAAACTTGGTAAAAACCCTTAAAAAATAATTTAAAACCTCATTCCATGCTCAAATTTTCTATATCACCTTGAAAAATCAACCTGACCCCTCATTAGACCTCACTAGGTCTCTTTACACACTAGGCCTATAACTACCAATTATACTTAGACCTTAATCACACTTTGAAATACTCTTGTAATAATATAAATAACTCATAAATATTTAATACACCCATATTAAATTATCATACAATATTAAAATTAACCAATCATATCATGACACCTCATATTTCCACCTAAGGTCTTAGGAATAGGTCCATGAGAAGACCACCAATGAAGGACTTACCCCTTTAGGTCACTTTCAGAGTCATGTGACTAAATTAAAAATTGTCTCCTATGATCTAAAACTTAATTTCACACCTTCAATCTCAAACATATCTATAGCATCATCTTCAATCCTCTACAATCCATTTCCATGCTTAGGAACTAGGCCATCAAATAGACCTACTAGGCACCATACCCTTTTGAGACCTACCTTCCATTATAGATGAACTTTAAAAATCACTATCATGAAAACAAAAGTTATACCATTATTTTAATCCTATACCTACTCATTTAAATATACCTCACAATGCTTCATAAGACACTCTAATGGATCACTTCAAAGATCACACTAGCAAGCTCAAATGATCATCCTCATCCTTAGGCTTATTTTCACATCAATGGCCATTATCACCTTGAAATAAATGATAGGATCAAACAAATGACACCAATGAAAACTTGAAAAAATCTCCACCTTTGTCATTGATGGAAAACCATAAATGAACTAATCATTTCAATAAATAACTTCTCCATCAATCTGATCTCTCTCCCAATTTGGTATTTATCCCCATCAAGTCTTTCTCCCCCTTGAGATTAATTACAAAGGGTCATGTACACTCTCACAAGATCATCCATACATATTACATTAATTCTTGGACCTGAAAAAACTCTTTGCACTTAACCACAATAAGAACATGCTTCTTGAATCTCTAAAACATCTCATATATGCTTACCTTAGACTACTTGTCCTTGATAAGACTAATCAACCTCTTGATTTTACAACCAAAAAGATTTGACCTTATCAAATCCCTTCATATACAAGATGACCTAGATGATTATAACATATAGATTATAGGCCCCCCTTAGATCATACATACTTGTCTTCAATCTTCACAAGAGACCTAAGTTAGCTCCCCCTAACTCCATGCTCTATCTAGATCATGTCATCTGATTGTAAATAAATTACATGTACAATTATTACAAGAAATGTCATACCTTGATTTTGAGATAACATCACCCATGCATGGGCTACCATTAATGATCACCATACTTTTTACAATATTTGTCCTTCTAAGACCCACCTAGCCTTTTCAAAAGTCATCAACCCTTATTATATGAATTTAACAACCATTACTAAGCAAAAAAAATTCCTATGAAGTATTCAATCCATATCTAAATATGCTCATAATATCTCACAAGTCTTGAAAATATTTTTTAATATTTATTTGAAGAAACTAAGGACAAACCTCCAACTAAACAAAGTGAATTATCTTTCAATGAGAAAGAACACATTCAATACAACCTATCTTACCTAAAACCATGATCATAATAGCTCTTACACCACCAAAGCTATTTAAGATACCTCATTGGGCCATCTTTTCTTATCATGAAACACCTACCCAAAACACAATAAGCACTCACCATGCTTCCTCTTATGGATAAATGTCTCCATGAAGCCTAACATAGATACCCAATTTTATAGAGGCTAGAAAAAAGTGAACTTAGAGGATGCCCACATCTCCTCTTTTACCTCCTTGATCATGTTTCACTTATTAGACTAATTTCTTTCATTTATAATCCTTTTAGGCTTGTCAACCTTCTTTGAATCACTAACCTCAACATCCATGATGTTTTTCATCTCCTCAAATCTTGTATCTATCTTAATCTCCAAATTAATATCATTAGAAGCTGACAATAGGGAATCTTGACAAGACTCATGTTAAGCTATAGAAATTGATTCTTTCTCTATTATATTAAGTAATCCATGTTCACTCTTGGACCCAATTTGATCTGTTCTCACTAACTTTGGTCTCTATACCCATGTTTGACCTTTCTCATGAACTCTATAAACTCCATAACTCTTAACATATCTTAATGACCTACTTACTCCATTTGGAAAAAATATATTAATTTGACTAATATTATGATGACAAAAATAAACAACCTTACTCATACCTTTTGTTTGATGAACACTTTGATCTCTCTTTGACTGATTGCCTCTCTTTACATAATTCCATTAATGTTCATCCCTTGAGACCTTTCTACAATCCTTTGCTCTATGACTAAATTACTTGCATGAAAAAAATTCATAATTGAAATAATAAACATATATTATGTCATTTTATTGTCTTACATGTTTCTTCATGTTGCTCTCTATGATTGCATCCTTCTTGAATTGAACTAATTTTTATTGTTCTTTCTCAACCTCATGCATATTGACTACCAATTATTGATTCTTAACTTTTAGGTAACCTAGCTTCATATTCAACATATCATACTCAACCTCCTTTGATATCAAACTTTCATTATCAACATATACATGTTTTATGAAACCCTTGATTATCTTCTCACTATCTTTCTCAATCTCACTCAACTTGAATGTGAGATGATCCAAATATGTTTTGAGTTTCTTTCTTTCTTCTTCTCTTGATCTTAGTATTTTAATTACAACCCTAACTGATCATTTATTATATTATCATCCATTGTGGAATCCTTATCCATGTCACCCTTTAAATTACATATCTGATCCTTAAGATCTTTGATCATAGATTTTAAATTTTGATTTCTTTCCTAAGCTACTTAGCCATATTATGCTTCTAGGATCACTTTTAAGTTATCAAACTTCTTCAAAGTACCTGATCTAATACCAATTTTTGGAATCAAAACCACTAAAGAGGGAAGGGGGCTGAATCAGTGTACAATATTTTCATTCAATTCCATTCATCATTCTTTAACCATTCAATCACATATCAACTTGATCTAGCAACATCATCATGAATGCATACTCATAAAAAACATGAAAGATAAGAACACATTACATGAACATCATCACTATGTGGGAAAACCTCATGTAGGATAAAAACCAATATCATACCACTTGGAATACTATCCTATAAGAAATGAAATAACATTCTATGAGGCACCAACCCCATAAGGAGCACCAACTCCTCACTAGTCAAGCACCAACTCAACTAGTCCTTTAACAAGCTCCAAATTGTAAGGAGTCTCCAAACCCATAATTAAATTATCACAAACCCATCCAATTCAAGGACACTTTTTCAATCTCTAAATTTTAAGGAAGTTCCAAATCCTTCTTGACCAAGTACCAACTCAGGATCACCCTCACAACACCTTGTTGTTCATTCAACAGATGGTGACCTCTTATTTAACTCTCTCTCTTGTTTTTCTTAAAATACACTCACTATCATACACCTTAAACACAACTATGATCAATATATTTATGATATTTCACTTCATTCATATCACTTCAACCTTCTACCCCTTTCAAATAGCCTCTTAGGCTTCCTTGCTCAACATGCCTCTTTTGGGCTCATTAGGTAGACTGACCTTATAATATTATTATATAAGATTAATTATATGTTCATAATAATTTATTTCCTCTTGTGATGGTCCTCAATGACCTAATTATTCACCTTAAAGAGATATTTTCTTCACTTATATTCTCATTTCTCTAACTCTCTCAAATAGGCCTATTATGCCTTGTATTTATACTTGATTCTTACTCTCACCCACCTTTGTTAGCCAAACACCTTACCAGACTTTTATCACACTTGAAATATGTTATAAAATGAGTTTAATACAAGAAAAACTCACCATATGGGTCATCCAATCTCATTATGACTAATACCACTGTTAGGCCTAAAGGAGACCTAATGCAATTAAGTATGTCTTAAGCACATGTTATCACTCTAATCCCTTGGACCATATTAAGTCTCTAAAAATTATTTATAAAATTCAAATATTCCTAAAATATACCCCATATGTCATTAATATAGGTCTCTAACACCATTTATCTTGGTTGACTTCTTGAACCACACCATTAGGTCTATTCTTCATTAGCCCTTCACACACCTAGAAAGTTTATTTCTCATATCTAAAGCATATAGTCAACTTTTCAAAATAAACTAATAAAAAAATATTAATTTATATTACATAACCTCATGGTCACCACCATGTCCATTTTACATCACCAAAAATGTTTAAGGACCCCAAACTAATCAACTTTACATGTTCACTTAGAACTACACATAGGCTCCTAAAACATAGTCAAAAGGTTTTGAATTTTTATATTTGAAAAGGAACTTATCATGATTATTAATGAATTATAATGAAACTTATATAGTTATATAACATATTAAAAATCATTATATCATATAAATCTATCTAAATCATCCCAAGCTCATCTCTTCTAGATGACTACTTAAAACTATCTGAGTGCTTCGAAGACATAGTAATGAAGAAAATTATAATTAGCATTTGTAAGGGAAATTTCATGACTTATCATTCAAATTAATAGTTTATATTATAATTTTTTGTTATATATATATATATATATATATATATATATATATATATATATATATATATCATTTGTTATAGTGCCAACCACTGGTCTTATAGACCAATTTGCTAAGCCCCTCTTACATAGTGCATATATAGCCAGGTAGGCCATTTTGGATTTCATATATCAAAAAATTAGAGTTAATAAAAAAATTAAATAAATAATTTAAATTTCATATACATAAAAAATAATAAATTTCTTCATTAGATACATTTAATTTTGGCATAGGGTCTCACACTCTTTACTTCACCTAGCACACCAAAAACTGTCAATTTGTCTTAAGAACCAGTCATGGTGAACATGAATTTCAAAACAGGTATAAAAACTTAATAGAACATATTATACATTTATATTATCCTTGTAAATCCTAATAAAATATAAAATCACACAAGTATAGAGGTCTAATGACAAATGTAGAACATATGGATCAAATTTTGAACCTCACTCTTTCATTGTCCATCTCCACTGGATAGGTCACCTTGTGAAAAAAAATAACCATTTAAAATTAACTAAAAATCATTTAATAAAAATGTAAAATAGTTATATTTCTTTAAAAATTACATCAACAATTTTGATTCATCTCTAAATCTCTACAACCAATCCTTAAATGCATTCTCACTTTGACTAGTTTATCTCATTGTCTTCACTCTTAACTAGTTTGGTGATAGGTTAACTTGAGTGACCATAATATTTTAAAAAAATTATATAAGTTTACAAAATAAAACCACTTAAAATAAAAAAATTATTTAATTCAACCTCTATATATTACACAATCTTGACTTGGTCAACCCTACCTATAACATTAAATTCTTTAGAAACAAGGGTTTTTGTATAAGTTTCACTCACTAATATTACAAACCACTTCCACATAGAGATGATTCGATGAGTCATATAAATTATAAAATAATAAAAAATACTTTACAATAAATTATAATCCATTTATAATAATATCTCTCCAATTGGGTTATTAAGAGGGGTATGAGAGTGTTTTAGACTAGTTTTAATTCTTAACGATTGTTCATACAACTCTATCCATACAACCACTTATTAATGATTCAATAAAATTCTTATGAAAATTTTAAATATCTCACAAATAGAAAAAAATTCTCATTAAATAGTCACACATTCCAACAAACATCAAAATTTCCTTCTCAGGTCTACAACTCTTCAATTTGCATACATAAGAGACCTCAAAATGTGTTTTCTTACCTTATACTTCAACTAAAGCCCTAAAAATTGGTAAAAAACCTTTAAAAAATATTAAAAATTTCAATCCATTCTCACATTTTCTATATCACCTTGAAAGCTCAACTTGACCCCTCATTGAACCTCACTAGGTCTCTTTGCACACTAGGCTTAGGACTGCTACTTATACTTGGACCTTGATCACACTTTCAAATACCTTTTTACTAATATAAATACCTCATAATAATTTCATACACATTTTTTCCATGCTCATATAATATTATAAGTCACCAGGTAGATCATGACACCTCATACTACCGCCTAGGGTCTTAGGACTAGATCCATGAGAAGACCACTAATGGACTTACCCCTTTAGGTCACTCTTAGAGTCATGTGAGTGAATTAACACCTATCTCACATGATATAACACTTAATTTCACACCTTAAAGACCAAACATATCTATATCATAATATCCAATCCTTTATAATCCATTTTCATGCTTAGGAACTAGGACATCAAATAAACCTACTAGGTACCATACCCTTTTGAGATCTACCTGCCACTATAGATGAACTTTGAAACTCACTCTCATGCCAACCAACTTTATAAAATTCTCTAAATAATATACATAATAATTTAAATATACCTCACAATGCTTCACAAGACACTATAATGGATCACTTCAAAGATCACACTAGTAGGCTTAAATAATCATCCTCATCTTTAGGCTTATTTTGACATCAATGATCATTCTCACATTAAAAAAATTATAGGCTCAAACACATGACATAAATGACAAATTGAAAAAGTTTGGATCTAATTATGAAATTAGTTTAGACAAACCTTGAACATGTACTAAATTTTTAGGTCTTATTTAAATATCTTATTCCTAAAGTTTAACAACCTATCATACTTTTCTCTCACCCAACTCATTATATCCTAGAACTTAATTAATTATAGGCTTTGGGACTATGGAGTTTATCTTTCTTATTAATATAAAATTATGAAATTTTTGACTACCTTCACCAATGTGTAACCTTTTTTAATCCAAAGTATGGTATTTTAGTTTAGCTTCTTTCAAATATGTTCTCATAAATGTTATGGGGTAATCTCCATCTCTCAAATTTTGTGTTAAAACCAATGCAATCATGTGATCAAAAGTAAAATAATAAAGCTATAAAACCTTATCATAATCTAGGATGATCAACATAGGAGATTGAATAATTGAATATTTTATCTCTTTAAAATCCTTCTTAGAAGAGGTAACCCATTCTATCTTGGATCCCTATTTTAACATATCATTCAGATGTTTAGTGATCTCTGCAAAACTAGAAATAAAATTTCATAAAAAAATTATCTTGCCAAAAATGATTTATCTTTTTTACTATTTGGTAGCTACATTTTTCAAAATAATGCTAGCTCATTCTAAGTCAATTGACATACCTTATTTGATGATAATGTAACTTATAAGTTTACATTACATTACATAGAAGACACATTTTTTGGGATGAAGAGATATCTCAAACCTTTGAAGACTTTTTCTAAATGACATAAGTGATCAGATCTACATTTGGATAATATAGTCAGGTCATCCATGTATAATAACATGCACTTACTAATTAGGCCTTTGAAATTAGTGTCCATAGCTAGATGAAATGTGGCACTAGCATTAATCAAACCAAATTTCATTTTATCATAGGTGAGGTTCCCCTCTTAGTGGTGAATGTTGTTTTGGATATATTTGATTTATCTACAAAGATTTGGTTATAAAATAAGAATTTTTCCAAAAAGGACATCACCTTTTAACCAAAAACCTATTGAATAACTTTATCAAGTGCAGGTAAGGGGTAGTTATCTTTATTTGATGCATGATTGAGATTTATAAAATAAACACAGAGGTAGATTTCTCCATTTTTATTCCTTATAGGTACTAGGTTTTGTACCTAAGTTGAATGGAATATCGAGAAGATAGTGCCAGATGATAACATCTTTTGGAATTCTTTTAGAATGAGTGGTTCCAAGACTGAATTAATTGTCCTTTGATGTTTCCTAAAGGGTTTCTTAATAGGTTTTAGGGGAATCTTATGCATCATAATTTGAGGTTCAAACACATTCAAGTCCTTATAGATCCATGATATGATATCTTGATATCTCAATAACATATTAATCAATGTTTTAATATCTTCATTACTTCACTCAAGTCCAACCACCATGTTTTCAAGCTTGTCCATTGTTCCCATGTTGAGAATTCATGATTCTTGACTCACCTGAAACTCCTTCGTGATCTAGTTTCTATGTTGTCTAGGTCATACACTCTTTCTAGTGACCACATAAATTTTGGAATATGATTATATTTTATATAAATTAATCCATCAACATTTTATTATTTTTATTCAAAATCAAGTCTTTCTTCATTGTCAATTACCTATGCATCAAATGTGTTAGACTTAGACAAGAAATCAAGAATTTGCTTATCATCATCAAAAACTTGGAAATGTTTAACATTATCAAGTATATAAGGATAAGAGATAAATTATATTAAATTTTTTTACAATTTGGTCATGTCTAATGGTGTGAGGTTAGCATCTAAAATGGATAATGAGTCAACCATTGCATTTTCAGCTCTAGGTATGACTAAAATGATAAAACCATTAAAATATTTGATTAGATCCCAAGCCTAGTGTTTTTATTTATTTAAATAATAAATTATTCATTGAAACTTATTATTTACATGGTTAAAAACCAATTTATAATCACTAAAGACTCTTAATTGATGGACATAAAACTTGATTAAAAAATACACACCCAAAACCAAAGATTCATACTATGTCATGTTGTTAGTGTTGTCACATATATTTTCACCCTTTAAGGAGATGGTAAATATATAATAATATAAATTGCACATTTGAAACACCTCTATGCTTGTGGGTATCTTAAGGATGAGGTGAATCTCTAGATAGGGCTAACTCCATTGATTTACCACTTAGATCATAACTATAATTAAACTTTGGGGGTGAAAAGGAAAAAGGATAACTAAATATAACTAAACTAAGGGAGGTGATACACCAAATAACATGATTATATCCAACCATATGCATGTTACACTTGAAATCAAAAGACAAATTGAACATACACTTCTCCAATCGTCATCTTCTCACATTAATATTACATTGTGAGGTTATGGATGATGGCACAAAAATAGGAAGACTAGACAAGAGTCATATGAGGGTATGAATGAATAGGATAAATCACTAAATTTTATACATTTACTAGAACACTTCACATGCCTTGTAAGAAGAAACTTTCCAACTATAAATAAATGATAGAATGAAATAACATACTAAGGAATCCTAGTCTTCACTTATGAAAAATCAAACATTCCATATGAAAACCAATAATAGTAATGGAGAAGGTAAACATTAGTATTATTATTGATCAAATGGTATAAATTTGATTATGGCTTTGCCATACTCTGGTGGAGCATCCCATACAATCCCAAAATGGCTAGTTCCTATAGAACTTATGAGAGAGAGAAGAGAGAAGTCCAAGGGTCACAATGACACTTTTAAATCTGATCTAAGGAGTTAATTATTAATTTTTATAGGGTATTATAAGAACCATACAAGTTAAATAGATACAAGTGTTAATCTAATTCACAAACTTCATTAAAAGTGGCATAAAACTCTAAATCCTAGCTCAAAAAATTATCCTCATAATTTAAACCTATTTGAATGCCTCATAAATAATTATGAGAATGTAAAATTATTTTAATGTAAGGTTAGGATCTCATACATGCCTCTCCATACATTTTTTGTAGGATTGGTCATCTAGAATCACCTAGAAAGGAGTAATCATCATCTGCAGTCCAAAAAACACTCCTTTCATGCACCCTAAGCACTTCACTTCCAAAAAGAGATAATTTTCTCATGAAAATACATAAAATTTTAATTTATTACATGTTTAAAGTCCCTCCATGTAATTATAATCATAAGGGACACCTTAAAATCCCATCCACTTAAAGTTTTCACACTTCTCCCTAGCTTGTCTACTAGGCTAGTTTTGACTAGTTGAGTTGAAGCACTTGGTTTGGACACTTAGAAGGTTTCTCAAGTAATTATATATATATATATATATATATATATATATATATATATATATATATATATTAAGTCTTAATATTTCTATCCATGTGATTTTCATCTCTTGAAACCTATTACAACCTACAAAACACACAAAAGAATGAGAAAACCCCATTTTCCCCCCATCTATACAAGTCTGTAAAGACAAAAATCATGTGAGGGAGACTGAGGGAGTCCTTTATAATTTTAATCACTATTATGGTCAAAATAGTCCATTAGATTATCTTTCCAAGCCCATTTTCCCAATTAGGTCTCTACAAGGGTTTTGGAAGGGTTTCTAAGTAGTTTGACCTCTTAAGGTTGTTTCATAAAAACATGACATTGGATTTGCAAAAAATATCCAAAAATTGGTTTTTTTTAAGACCCCTCCTAGCTTCAATAAAATACTCTAGTCTTCATTCAAATCCTCATGGAATATGTGAGCATTTGAATGTGGCCCATTTTAGCTTATTTCTACCATTCCTACATGTTTGAATTGGTTTTGGGACAAAATGTACTTATTGATGATTAAATTTCTTACCAATGTCTTAAAAACATCTTATGTGGTCCCAAAAACATGTTTCCATAGGTCATAACCTTTATCTAATGATAGGAGTGTGACTGACTCCTCATTTGGACACTAGGTCTTAATGTGCCTAGTATGCTTGTCTATAAGTTTTGAGTACAAATAACCCTATTGATTTTTTTAAATAATTATAAAGGCTCAAAAAATTTCATAGTGACCTCTTAAAAATGATAAAAAAATATGGAAAACATGTCTCATGCTATAAAATGAAATGGTTCTCCTTTTGGCCTCTAGGCCTTAATCATGTTTTTATGCCTGATTGCACCACTGAGGGTTTAGGCCATATTATTTATATTTATCTTTATATGATTTTTAGTTTATATTTTGAGGTTTTATTAAGCCTCTCAAACATTTTTTTAATTTACAAGTATCTTTTACCTTCATCTTCTTATCCATCTCTCAAGATTTGTAGGTTTCATGCATGGGGAAAGTGCCCTCTATCTAAGACAAAATAGAGGGAAATTCCCCTATTTTATAATAATAATTGAGTGGTTTAGGAATTTCATCAACATATAAAAATGTTTTTTACTAAATTTTATCCCTTGTTCAGGTGTTTAGACCCTAAAAACTCCTCAATTTCTAAGACAAACCTCTTGGAGTGTAGACTGTGTAGGGTTCCTAAAATGGACTTATGTTGCAATATTTGAATCATTTCTCTACATATTTTAACATGATATGGTATTATATGGTTTATAAAAACGTATTGTATATATTTCAAATCCATTCATCTAATTATTCTTTCATCTATACCCCATAGACCTTGATCCCTCAAACTATGCGTCAAACCTTTACTGTGTTTTTTTGTGCATGGGATGGGCACTTTTAGGTGTTATTATATTGAATTTATATTTGGATAATTTTATAATACTTTAATACATTATCAAATATTAATTTATAATTTTTTTAACCCATTATTTAGTTCCATGTACATTACCAATGCCTTTACTCCTCAAAATTGGTCATTGTCTAGTCATGACTACACATAGTTATAGGTATATACAAGGGTTCAAGAAGACTATGTGGGTTTATTCACATATTAAAATTTTTATTAAAATAATCATGGAATTGGATAATTTGTTAAAATTATTTTATTATCAATCTATTCTCCCATTTATCCTTCAACTTATAACTTTGGTCACACTTAAGCCCCACTACCTGCAACTAAGATACCCTTACCTATAGGCTTTATTGGGCTTCAACTAAGATTATTATGATATGTGTGGTCCTACCTTGAACACTTATTTGGTCACCAACACATATTTTAACTATAATCCACCTTATATTCAACTTTCATGGCTTAAGACACCATCAAATACCCTGATTAAGACACTAACCTTCTTCCCAATTGTAGGTGCTAATTCAAGCCTATTTATGGACTATAAGTAGGTATGGGAGTCTAAAAAACACCTTGACATATCCTTGTGATGATATATTATCTAAATTAAGGTCCCATTAACCATTATAACCTTGTAATCATTGAATTAATGTTCAATTTTCAACCTTGGTGAACAAGGTCTCTTTTTGGTCACAGGCCTGTACACAATATTGAAAGAATTTAGTGTTATTTAAGCCATTTTGAGGGTCAATAACTCCCAACTTGTATTGTAATTTTTACCTTCATGTTTTTTAGGGACATATTATATGTTATGGAAAAAAAAAACCACCTATATATATGTCCTAAAACCCTTCACCACCATGATTTATGGTATTCATAATAATTCCCTTGACCTCTATTTTACCTTTTTAGGGACAAAGGGTCTGAAACAATCCTTAAGTCCTTAGAGGTTTATTTTCAAATTGTATAACCATATATCACTTTAAATATATATGTTAGGGTCCCCTACAAATTTTGAGGTCTTAGTATGAGATTTTACATTTGTTTCAACACCTCCAAAGGGGGTCTTCAACTCTCTATTAAGATCTCCTCTAGGTGATCATCACATAGTGTAGGTAATAGATGAAGATTGCAAGCAGTAGATAACATTTAGGTTCTTAGGATAAAATTTAGGTCTCCTAAAAGATTTGAAATGAATTATAATTCATTTAAAATGTTTTAAATAACTATAAACCATTCATTTCACACATGAAACTCCTATGAAGGCACCTGTAGGTGATGCTTAATGGCAGACTAAGTTTAGATAGTTGTCATGGGATAGATAATATGAATGTTTTGACCTTATGAGAAGACTTGGATCCTTACCAATATTCCAAAATAATTTTTATCATCATAAGGATCTTGATAATAGTTTTCACAACCTCTGCTCACTGTGATATTTCCCTATGAAACACTTATAGATGCATTCTTAAATGTGTGTATGACTGAAGTACAAACATATTCCCTTCTTATACCAAGCAAAGGATTTTTATTTTATGTTATTTATATAAAAATATTTTGATAATTCTGATACTTATAAAACACCTTCATAGGCATGTTATGGAGATTCTACACATGTGATTTACCATGGTTGTAAATAAACCTAAGGAAAGGATTGACTGTGAGCATAGCAAAACCAAAAAATTAATCCAAGCATGGTGTTTCAAAACAAAAAATGAAAATATAAGCTAAAATATGATATGTAGACATGATTATGGTCTTATAAAAACTCTTTGGAACCATTCCCAAAGCATGAGTAACTCTATAGATAGTGGAAACCTACTTATCATCCAAATGAAACTAATTTGCTAACATGAGATGATTTAGTCACAAAATAAACTTGAAACATAAAAAAGAATGATTAACATTTTAAGGAGTTAAAAATCATATAGAACCAAAATAGGTAGATATATTGTATGGAATCCTCCAAACTAAGGTAAAACCTATAGGGTATATACATTAGCAGGCAAATTTGCACAATCAACTTGTTAAAAAATGGTTAATAAGGCACAATTGATAAATATATAAAATAATTATATTAAAATTAAAGTATTTAAGTTTAATACAAGCTCCCCAATGAGTTTGATCTGAAACCCTTGAGCTATCTATAGCAAGCAAAAACTTGCAAGTCACTTTTGTTTGCCAACAAGGGTGAAAAGGGAGTAGAATAATTTTGAGCAATAAATGGAAATTTTAGATAAAAAAATAGGTAAATGATATTTGTGAATCTTAAGAGGAACTTCCCTAACCATTTTACATGTGGCACACTTTCCAAATAGGTTGTACAAGTGCCAAACTCCTCTTTTCCTCAAGAAAACTATCCTTTCTTCTGCATAACCTACCATATTTTAATATTGTCAATTTATTAAGACCTATCTAGACACATTGGAAATTAAATAATATTTTTTAACATTCACATATCCTAAGAAACCTTTATAAATCATTAAATGCACCTTTTTAACCCCTAAAATGACCTAAAATGATAAATGGACACAAAAACTAATTGACCAAGGCCAATATAACATCATTTGAGATTAATTAACATGTAATATACCCCATGACAGTAATTAAAACCCCTATATACCTATAAAGTCATTTTTTAAACTATATGTGCCCCATTTTAACCAAAATGTCAAATTTGGTCAACAAATTGGTGACTCATAGGGGTAGTATGCCTATTATACTAAATAGACTAGTAGCCTTATCAGTCCATTAGGCTTAGGAGTTATTTTAAGATAATAAAAAAAGGATACCTTTAACCATTGATTACAAAATTTTATCAAGAGAAATACTACTAATTGACTACCTTGGCCACACAAAGCAAGGACACACACCAAACAAGCAAACAAACACACAATAAGACACACACACACACATGTGCTCAAGTAACTTAGGAAAAAAATGAAAAAAATAATATATAAAACTAAAAACTAAGCATACATCCCTCCTAGATAAAAAGGAAAGATTGAGACTCTTCTTGCTTCATGACATGAAGGATTGAATGAGGCATATAGCCTTTTGTCCTTTAGTATTGATGCCTCCAACTTTCCCATGATACTTACCAACTTCATTGGTATGATGTTTATTGAAAATTAGGAATCTATAAATAAATTATCTATGGGAATGAATTCCTATTTTGTCCAAATATCCTCAACTTTCTCATATGATTCTTCAACTATGACCTCTAGTGGTGATTCAATAATGCATACCTACTTGTCTTCCATAGTGTTCTCAACAAGATTGGGGTTCCTCTCAATTTCAAGTTCTTTTATCCCATCAAGGATATTTGAAATTTATTCCCAATCTTGGTCATTATACTCCAAGTAATATTATTTCTTTACCTTGTCATGTGCTTGGCCCTCAACTTGGTAAAACTCTTCAAGCTCTTGAACTAGCTCTATTTGCAACTGCCAATCATCTATGTCTTCTTCATCCTTTAGAACCACTACCTCTTCAATCTTGAAATGGTCATCCACAACCTCATGATTAGACATGGAGTTTTTTTCATGTATCTCTTTCTTCAAGTCTTGTCCACCTTCCTCATGGATACACATCCCTTCAAATATAGAGGTAAAATCTTGTGATTTGGCCTTTTGTTCACCAAGGGGAATCCCTATGGTAATCTCTTACTCATAATCACTCATTAGGTTATTTTTATCATCTATTAATTTATATTTTACTTATTCAATTGCTTATATCAAGATATGCTCTTCTTCCAATATTTTTTCTTTGCCTCAAGGAAGACATTCTTGATTATCAACCAAACAAAGATATCAAAAACAAGAACTCACCTCTTCTTCAAAACCTAAGACCTCTTGATGTCTTTCAAATTTCACCTTAGCTATCATAATATGATCTTGTTTGTTAAGGGTTTTAATATCTTCGACTTTCTTCATGGTGATGTTAAGACTAGCATCTTGAAATCTGATGACCTAACCCAATAAGGCTATCAAGGAGTTGTATTTTCTTTAAGTAAGAGTTCTGAATTTTCCACAACTAGCTACTCTTATTTTGGTTCCCACACCATATGTCCATCAAGGTAAAGGGTGATGGGATAAGGAAAATATGAATTATTTGGTGGAGGTGGAACATAGGGCTCAAAATAATATTGGGAACTCTTTTGAATGAGGTTATATGGGGTGTGTTTAGGCATAGAATCTTCCTTTAGGTCTATGCCTTCCATCACACCTTGACTTATCAACTTCATCCTTGACTCCAATTCTTCAATTTGGTTGGCTAGGTTCTCTTGGAAAAGTCTCTCTAAAAGATCATTGGAATCATCATGAGCATAAGGAATGTATGAGGGCTGACATGAAACACAAGAAACATGTTGAGGAAGGGTGGGAGATATTTTTAAAGGATTAACTTCATTTTCCACTTCACACTCCTTAACAATGATTCTATCTTATTTATTTCCCCATGACTCTATGATCTTACTATAGCTTAAATTATTAAGATTAGAGTTCTTCTCTTGAGGAAGGGTGGGATGGGTTCATATAGGATCAACCTCATTCTTAACCTCACACTCCATTTCAAGACTTTTCTCCTCTTTCTTTCCCCATGATTCCACTATCTTCTTCCATCTTAGAATGTTAGGATTTGAAGTCTCCTTTTGAGGTAATGGGAATGCAATGTGAGAGGGAAATGAGGGTTTGAATTCCACTTATTTTTATACCAACATGGACTATTTCATATTCATATTTTCTAATTTAATGTGCCTATCAAGATTAGATTCAGACACAAGGTTTATCTTTTCAACTCTCCTCCAATTGATTGGGAAAAGGATGACTTTGATAGGCTTGATTTATCTCATGAGTAGGGGTTATGTATGGTTGATAGGAAACTTAGGGAAGTGTCTATGAATACTGATAGGTTTGGAGAGGTTCCATTTCATGATATCTTAGTCTATCATCTAAGTAATATACCGAACTACTCATATCTAGTATCTCACTTGTGAACCTTTGCCAATTATATCTCTCAATAGGTGCCCATTCTCTCCTAACCAACTCTAAATAATTTATCACTTGATGGATGGAATGATTAGGAAACCCTTGACCACATCACCTTAGATTATGAAGCTCCAACATGTACTTTTCATATCCCAAGAGTGTCTTCTTGAAGGTGGAAATAGATGGACTTGAGAAGTGCTTAGGTTGACTAGGGGAGATAATACATTAAGAAGGCTAGTTATAAGACTAGTAAGAATCATGAAAATGATGATAATGGCCATGTGGGATTTGATATGGATCATAAAAATACTAGTAAGGATCACCCCAAGGCTAATTAAAAACTGTCTCATATTGATAAGGAAAGCCATAAGCTTGGAAGGTCTCACCAACTTGTGTAAAATTATACTCAACACCAAAACTAGTCATGGATCTTCATTGAAAGAAAGAACACAAGAGAATACATTTCTAATAATCTTCAAAGGATAACCTAGGATACTTGACTAGTTGATGTATCTTTGGAGTCACCATTGATGCTTTGATATATGCTTCTAAAGGTTGATTGTTGAAAGACAACACCAAAAATATCTCAACTACTTGGAATAAGAGTCCCACCAAGAATGAAAAAAAGTATTATCACTTATATTTTCAACCTTTGAGGAGATGTTAAATCTCTCCTCATTTAAGTGGCATAATGGAAACACCTCTAGGCTTGTGGGTAGCCTAAGGATGAGGTGAATCTTTAGATAGGGCTAGCTCCCTTGATGTACCACTTTAGACCATAATTAAAACTAAACTTTGGGGGTGAAAAGGGAGAAGGATAACTAAAAAAACTAACCTAAGGGAGGTGATACACAAAATAACATGATGACATCCAACCATATTCATGTTACACTTGAAATCAAAGGACAAACTAAACATACACTTCTCCAATCTTCATCTTCTCACATTAATGTTACATTGTGAGGTTATGGATGAATGTGCAAAGCTAGGAGGACTAGACAAGAGGCATATGAGAGAAATAATGAATATTATAACTCAATAATTTTTATACATTTCATATAACACATCACATGTCTTGCAAGAAGAAACTTTCCAACTGCAAATAGATGATAGAATGAAATAACAAGCTAAGGAATCCCTAGTCTTCACTTATGAAAAATCACACATTACATATGAAAAAAAAAATTAATGTATGATTAGTAAGAATAAGTAGTATTATTGATTAAAATTTATACATTTGAGCAGGGATTTTCCATACTCAGGTGGAACATCCCATACAATGCCAAAATGGCTAGTTCTTATAAAACTTATGAGAGAGAGAAGAAGAGAGAAGTCCAAGGGTCATAAAGACACTTGTAAATATGATACAAGGAATTAATTGTGAATTTTTATATGGTATGGGATGAAACATGTAAGGTAAAGAGCTACAAGTTTCAATCCAAGTCACAAGCTTCATGTAAGGTGGCATAAAACTCTCAATCCTAGCTTAGAAAACTACTTTCATAATTTGAACCTATATGAATGCCTCATAAATAATTATAATAAGTTAAAATTATTTTAATGGAAGGGGAAAATAACATACATGCCTCTCCATGCATTTTTATATGCTTGGTCATCTAGAATAATGTGGAAAGGAGTAATCATCATCTACAGTCCAAAAAACACTCCTTTCATGCACCCTTCACACTTGGCTTCCAAAAGGAGATCATTTTTTCATAAAAATATGTAAATTTAAATTAATTAAATGTTTTAATTCCCTCCATATCCTTAAAATTATTAGGTACACCATTAAAATCCATCTAATTGAAGTTTTCACACTTCTCCCTAGCTTGTCTATTAGGTCAATTTTGACTACCTAAATTAAATCACATATTTTGGACACTTAAAAGTTTTTTAAAGTCATTATACTGATATAGGGAGTTATAATAAGTATTAATAATTCCATACATGTGATTTTAATCTCTTGAAACCTCTTACAACTTGTAAAACACAAAAAATAGTGAGGAAAACCCTATTTTTATCCCCATCTATACAAGTTTGTATATAAAAAAGCATGTGAGGGATATTTATGGAGTCATATAAAACATATAATCACTATTATAGTCAAAATTTTCCATTAGATTATCTTTCCAAGCTCATTTTCCCAATTGGGTCACTATAAGGGTTTTGGAAGGGTTTTTAAGTAGTTTGACCTCTTAAAGTTGATTCATAAAAACCTAACATTGGAGTTGAAAAAAAATTAAAAAAATTGGATATTTAAGACCCCTAATAGCTTCCCTAAACTCCTCTGGGATCCATGCAAAGCCTCATGAAAGATGTGATCATTTGAATGTGACAAGTTTAAGATTGTTTCTTCCATTCCTACATTTCTGAATTGGTTTTGGGCCAAAAATGGCCTTCCTAATGATTCCCATACTTACCAATGGATTAAATAAATTTTATGTGGTCCATAAAATAAATTTCCATAGGTTATAACCTATATCTAATGATAGGGATATGTCTTACTCCTCATTTGGACACTAGGTCTTAATGTGCTTAGTATGCTTATCTACAAGTTTTGAGCACAAATGATCCTCTTGATATTTTTACCTACCTCAAAAGTCTCAAAAAATTTTATAGTGTAATCCTAAACATTATAAAATAAGGTGTAAATTATTTCTCATTCTATAAAATGAAGTGGTTCTCCTTTTGGCCTCTAGGCCTTAATCTTGCCTTTAGGCCTAACTACACCTCTAAGGGTTTAATCCATCTTTTTTAGATATATCTTTTTATGATTGGTATTTTATATATTTTGAGTTTATATTAAACCTTCCAAACCTTTTTTAAATTTCCAAGTAGCTTCTAGCTTCATCTTTTTACCCATGTCATAATATTTATAGGTTTCATGCATGGGGAAAGTGCCCTCTATCTAAGATAAAAGAGAGGGCACTTTCCCTATTTTATCATACTAATTGAGTGTTTTATGATATTCCTAAACCAATAAACATGTCATGTACCAAAATTTATCCCTTTTTTAGGTGTTTAGTCCCTCAAACCTCCTCAATTTCCAAGATAGACCTCTTGGAGTATAGACTACATAGGGTTCCTAAAGTGGACTATATGTCATTTTTATACCTATTTTCACATTATATGGTCTTGAATGGTTTATCCAAACATGGTGGATATATATAAAATCCATTAATCTTATTATGCTTTCATCTATACCCCCCCATACACCTTGAGCTCTCAAATTGTGTGTCAAACCCCAACTATGCTCTTTCGTGCATGGGATAGGCACCTGTAGGTGTTCTTATCTTGAATTTAGATTTGTATAATTTTATAATAATTTAATAAATTATTAAATAGTAATTTATAAATTATTTTACCTATTATTTACTTCTATATACACTGCCAATGCCTTTACTCCTCAAAATTGTTGATTGTCTAGTTATGACTGCACATAGTTGTTGGTGTAGACAGTGGTTCAAGAAGCCTATGTTAGTTTACTCACATATTAATTATTTTTAAGAAATAATAAAATTTAATTTTTTTTTCAATTTTTTTTATTATCAATATAATCTCCCATTTGGCCTTTAACTTACACCTTTGGTCACACTTAAGCCCTCCACTGCCTGCAACTAAGACACCCCTACCTATAGGCTTTTTTGGGCTTCAACTAAGATGATTATGATATGTGTTGTCTTAAATTAAACACTTATTTGGTCATAAACACATATTATCACTATAATATTCCTTATATTCAATTTTTATGGCTGAAGACACCATTAAATACCTTGACTGAGACACTAACCTTCTTCCCAACTATAGGTGTTAATTCAAGCCTATGTACAGACTATAGGTGGGTATGGGAGTATAAAACACACATTTCCATATCATTATTATAATATATTATCTAAATTAATTTCCCATTAACCATTATAACCTTATAATCATGGAATTAATGTTAAATTTACAACCTTGGTGAATAAGGTCTCTTTTTGGTCATAGCCTTGTAGACAATATTGAAAGAATTTAGTGTCTTTTAATCCACTTTGAGGGTTAGAAACTCCCACCTTGTATTTTAATTTTGGAATTCATGTTTTTTAGGGACATATTATATGCTATGGGAAAAAAAAACACCTGTATATATGTCCTAGTAATCAAAATAAACATTTAAATTAGATTTTTGAAGATTAAATGGCACTTATTAACCATTTTACATGTAGCACACTTTCCAAGGAGGCCATACAAGTGCCAAATTCCTCTTTTCCTCAAGAAAATTTCCCTTTCTTCTTCATAACCTACCATATTTTAGTTATTTCAGTTTATCAAGACTTAATTAGACACATGGGGTGTTAAATTATATTTATTAACCTTAAAATTTCCCAATAAACCTATACAAAGCATTAAATGTACCTTTTTAACCCCTAAAATGACCCAAAATGATAAATGGAAAAAAAAAATAATTGACCAAGGCAAATATAACATAGTTTGAGATTAATTAACATGTAATATACCCCATAATACTTATATTATACCCCTTATAGACCTATAAAGTCAATGTTTTACTATAGGTGCCCCAATTTGACTAAAAAGTCAAATTTGGTCAAAAGTTAGTACAAGGAAATTGTAACCTAAAAGCTACAACATGTTTCTTACCATTGGGATAAAAAAGGACAATACCATCCCTATTTCCTTTCTTATTACTTAGATCATGCACCATATAAATACAATGACCACACACCTAAATCCTAGTCATGATTAGATCGTGTATTCTTTGTTGGTTTAGTTGATAAAGTATAGACACTTACCTATAGAAAAGTTAAATTACATTATTTGTTGATTTCATTATATTATATTATCATCAATTTAATTTATGGCTCTTTATCAATTATAATTTGAGTTTTTACTCCCTTCTATGGAAGCCACACATGGGAAAATTTAGTTACCATATAACCATTGAGTGATTTTGACCAATCTCTAATTAATAGTATACCATATGCTTCTATGATATCAACCACTTGTATGTCTATAAACTATTGTACTCTTGGATCAACCTAAAACCAAATATGTACATTCAAAATCTCACCCATGACCTTAGATTTAGATTTTTCCATTTGAACTACTACCTTTTCAGATTTTATAGGAACTAATCCTAACTTCTTGAAAACACTTGTAGATATAACATTAGCTGATGCACTATAATCTATAAAATAATTGTTAAGATTCTTACTAAAAATTATGATTGTAAGTAGGAATGGTGGAACCTCAACTCAAATCTTATGTATTACAATATTGGTATTGGATAGGTTTTTTTATTTAGTATGATTACTCTCATCATTGAGACTTAAGAACCAAATCCATTTATTAAGTGACCTAAGTTATTTCATACAATTTTATGTTCACTTTAATCATTTTCATGTCTTCCACAATATTATAATTAGTTTGGTTAGTGGATGGTTCATCATCACCTTATTTTGGTGGAGGTGGATCATTTTTGGAATTAGTATTAGGTGGTGTAGTAGGATTGTCTATTGGGGTTTAGGTAGTCATGGGATGATGTGCTTTACTACTAAGAGTATAGTTTCCTCTCTGGTATTACTAGAAAGATTTGATGTCATTGGTGTTTTATTTAGGCTCATGATCATATGTGTTAGGTAAATCCAAATTTTTTAATACCATGGTTGTATTAGAAGACTTTTATGAAGTAGAAACATGAAAATTACTTGAAGCATTTTGATCATTCAAAACAACTTCACATTCATAAATTTATTTTTATAGGATGTCAGAAGCTAGACAAAACTCAACATAGTCAAGTTATTCATGTTGGGTTATGTTGTGTACCTAACAACAATTGGGTAAATCAATCTCCATGAGGATAATCTTATAAAATTTGTTATATGTGGACTTAGGAAATTTACTATCTCTATTTAAGATTCTATAATTGCATTGATAAGTGAAATTTTGTGATGAATTTATATTACTTAAGATACCTACTTGTTTTTGAAAACATAGAAAATCATTGATCAATCTTTGGACCATTATATGAATTAAATCTAACTTATATTTGTATACTTATTGAGGATGATTTTGTGTATTATTTTCCACTACTAGAACTAAGGATCAATTATAATATTGAGGCATTGCCTCACTACCATTTGGACTTAGGAATCCTAAATTTTGATTAGGGGTAACATGAGCTAATGACAATTGATTCATTATTAAAAGAGGCTATGGTAATGGTATATTATGACTTATATGTGGGATTAAGTTTAGTGCTAGCCTATTTGGGAGAAGATTAGGGATGTGAGCTAACATGTGTCCTTATGGATTGAGTTTCTTGTCCACTTCTATTACAATAGCATATTCATGAGGTAAATAAATGATGCTTGGATCTCTCCTTATGAAAGTGGTAATCCATAGGTCTAAGGTATTTTTAAACATTTCTAAGGCTAATTAGACATTTAAATTATATAAATATGTTTCCCTAGTATATATTGTATGAAAAAATGCAATGAAATTGCACATAAGCTCATTATATTCCCTTCTCATGCAAGTAAATTATTTGTAAATTATACTTGGATCTAGTACTTAACCAAAATAGGCTATAAATGTAGTATTCAAATATTTCCATCTTGTAATTAAATTTTTAAGAAGGTTAAAGAACCAATCATAAGCTTGATCAAGTAAGGTGAAAGGAAATAACCTAAAATCTACATCTTCATGCTCAACATTTAGTAATCTAAGAGATGTTTCATATGATGTAATGTGATCTTCTATAGTCATTACAGTGTTTGGATTGAACTTTTAAAGATAACACTTAGGGATTTTGGGTAAATAGTACACATCACCAATAACATTTCTAAATGGTCTAAGTAGCCATTTGGATTAGTCTATTATTCATAAATTGTGGGGATGATTTGGTTGGGTACATTAATTTCTTGTGTCTATGATAGTCATATCTAGGATGTCTATGCACTTGAAGAGGAGAAATAATTAATCTTATTTGTCCCAGTTTAATTCCAGACTATGTGAACCTTGAAGAAGAATCTAGATTGACAAAGCCTAATCACTTATTAGTATTATTTTAAACACACAACAACTAAAATCATATAGATGTCTTATTAGTATTAATCAATGAATAAGCTTAGATCTTATGGAATTTAATATCTAAAAACAAGATATGAATTATTGGTGGGATCTAATTCTATCACCAATTATTTTTAGTATGAAAATATGACCCACTCAAAGATAATTTATTGGATTGAGTGTTATGAATGGATAAGAGTAACTTATAGAACATGGGATAAAGAGCCCCCTTATTTTTAGGACTTTTTGGTGATCCAAGGGCAAAAAACTTTAAATGATATAACATGGGAAGGTTTTGACTATTTCCATTGAAGGTTCAATATAGTTTCCTCAAGATATTAAATTTCTCATTTTTTGTTCCCTCTACAAATGAACTATTTACAATGCAATGGGTAGATCATGTCTCATAAAAAAATGTAAAAGAGAGGGAAATGGTAAATAAGAAAAGAGATAAATTCCTTGATTTTGGATAGGTATTTCAACACTCAAATAAAATTAGTGTGAGCTACAATAAATCATTGGGCATAAATCCTAACTACTGCATAAACTAAAACACCACAATGGGCAAGAGTCAAACAAAAAATGTGTGAATATGAAATTTACAACTCTATTCAAAGAAATAAATTACACAAGATTACAACTATTTACACGTGATGACCATTGTAAGCTTCAAAGTAACCAAAATTAGATCTCAAATATAATTAAACTAGTTGTTTCATAAGATAATTTTATATACACTCACACACCCACAACATCAAAAAACTTATTTTCATATATTACTTATCAAGTAGAAATCTTTGGCAAACCATCAAGACAAAAAAATGAGGAAGGGTAGGTGCATTCTTGGATCAATATCTATAGAGTTTTGGTACTTAATTGTGTTACCCTGGTAGATAATAAAAAATATAAAAGCATGAAAAATAAAGGAGGTATAATCCTAATATTATTTTGATAGAGATTTGGGATCAATTTTTTTTGACCTTTACAATAAGAAGCAATGTTTCTTATATAGAAAATTATAATACATCATGTTATGGTGAACAATCATCAATTAAATTATCTTCATACAAAAATTAAATAATGATCAAATGAGATCTTATTTGGATCCTTGAATGAGATTGAACTTGGTATACTTTCAAGTGATCAAGACTTAGTACCTACTATGGCTTGATAATGGTTTTCCTTGAGTGGTAATTTATAGTGGTGTATGGGATTATGAATACTATAGGATTTCCTCATGATCCCTCAAACCAAATATAACTTCTTTGAGATTCATGCTTGACACTAAAAACATATCTATCTAGTCCTCATATTCAACCCTGTAGGTGTATTTTTTAGGCTTATTAACTGAGCTTGTGTGTGTGTGTGTGTGTGTGTGTGTGTGTGTGTGTGTGTGTGTGTGTGTGTGTGTGTGTGTGTGTGTGTGTGTGTTTGTTCCAAGAAGCATATGGAAAATGAGACATAGTCTACACATTAAATTAAATGATCTTGATACAAAAATTAATTATTGATTGAAATTTGTATCTAGGCATTATACAATGACTCAATGACTAATAATTATATGACATATTAGTCTTTGTATCATTACATATAACTCCACTCACCCTTGGTGACACTGAGTTCATGTTTATCTTAGGCCCTTAGTGACCTCAGTCAGGTTTATAACTTCTTTATCTTAATGTTGTCAGGAAGGCAGTCTTCTAGAACACTTAGTATAGCTTGAAAACACATTTTGGCACTATGACAGCCTTGTGAAGGACTTGTGAAGACTAAAAACCTTTGTATAGGGTTAATAGACCTCAAAAAATGATCAAAATATTTGCATATATCTCTATACCTTAATTTAGGCCTGTAACCTATAAATTTACGCAATTTTCTATACTTTTCTCAACCTACACATGCCAAAAAATGGATTATTCAAGTAATCTTAAGACCTAAAAAGGACATTGAGATCATCCTAATACCAAAAAATTGCATTTGAAGTTATTTGAAGAGAAAACATAATCATAAAGTTGTTTAGTCCTTTTAAGAAGCTTGGGAGGTGTGTAGTCATATAAACTGCACAAAAATGCTAACTTGAGTGTGGCTAATGATACCCAAGCCATAATTCCATCATTCTCACTCTCCTAACCCTTTTAGGAACCTTTTCACTAATTCCCAAACATCTGTAAGCTTTCAAGACCTCATTCTAGCTTAGTTGGGACCCTTTTTCCATGTTTATTTCATCCCCTAGGTCCTGTACCCTTAAAACAATAGCACCTAAGTTAGACTATAGAACTAGACCCTATGGTATCCCCTTTTTGATGATCTTGTCCAAACACATATTGAGCCCAAATTACCATTTTCCCCTGATTCCTCCTCTTCATTATGTCAGTCTATCATGATTGCATTTAACACATGACCAATAGATCCCTATATAAGACCATTCAAAGATCATTTAGAAATGGTTGGAAAATATCTCTAAGTAAGAAAGAATACAAGCAATAATATTCAAGAAATCTTATCTATTCTCTACATACAACCAACCAATACACTTACAAGTTCATTAAAATCCTTATACCAAACACTAGCCATCTCAAGCATATATAGTTTTAGAATTTCTTACATTCTCATATCACAATTGCACTAAGCAATTTCAAAGGGAGATCTACATATGGCATGATCCCTCTTTGGAGTATTGGTATGTAGGCAACATGCCCACACATAGGGTATAAAGCATGTCCAATGCATATTACACACACTAACCCCCCCTTTTTTTCTCAAAGTCCTATTCAAAATTAGTAGTGACCTAAGATAAAAGATAAATCAGATATATAAGGAGATCCATTGAGAGTTAAGCTTCAAAATTTCATAGGCAGAGTCATACAGAAGTGGCAGATAGAACCTAAAAATCTTAGACCTCTATGACTAGTTTAGACAATAGTGGTAGGAATAGGACTATAGCACCAAACCCTAAAGTGTCATATTTTTGATGTTCCTATCCTTTCACCAAATGAAATATAGATCTAGGTTCTTGATATTATCCTAGTCCTGCATAGTCAATATCAACCTTAATCTTAGTTGGATCAACATAGTTCTAATCTAAGTTATATTTCTCTCTATTCACTTGCTATTTTTAGAAAGTTTAAATAACAATCTAAATTAACAAATTATTAAGTTAATTATGGCATACTTATTGATTGATTTACTTTACTTAGACTTTTAACTAAATAGGAATAAAAACCCAATTATTCTCAAAATTGTTAAATCATTTGGTGAACTTGACATACTTCATTTGTGCACAAAAACCCTAAGGTAATTTTCATACTAATTTTTCATATATTTTTATAATTTTTCCTTGAATGATAAAATAAAAAATTAGCATTAAATTTTAAAATTTTATAATAATTTTAAAATAATTTTCTTTCAAACCCTAGTTGCCCATACTAGGTCCCAATATTTTTCCAATCATTTTCTAACTTTTTACTAGCATATTTAAATCAAAAAATCCATTCAAAATTCAAAATTTCAAAGTAATTTATCAAAATATTTATTTTTCAAAACCCTAGTTGCATCTACTAGGTCTTATTAAATCACTAATTTTACAATAAATTTTTTATATTTTAGTAGCATATTTAAATCATAAAATCCAATCAAAATTTAAAATTTCATAGTAATTTGTGAAAATATTTATTTCTCCAAACCCTAGTTGCATCTACTAGGTCCTATTAAATCACTAATTTTCCAATAAATTTATGATTTTTTACTTGTATATATAACTCAAAAATCCACTTTCAATTCAAAATGTCATAGTAATTTATCAAAATTATCATATTTTAAACCCTAGCTACATACACTAGGTCCTATTGGTTGTGATATATATTACCTTACATTTTAAAAAATGAGATTAAAAAAATGGGTTTCAATTATTTACAATTATTTATTGCATTTGTTGCACAAAATAAGGAAACCATCATTGGTCCTATCATGTACATGAATGATGAATTTTATCATATGTTAATACAAAGCTTTATTCATTACATTTCATGATTATGTTTCATAATATGGGATGATGTTAAGAAAGTTATTATTAAACATGTTAAGATATCTTTTGCATCACCTCCCTTGGAGCCTCTATCTCATGTTGATTCATGTTGCATGGTCCATTTCACTCTTCCCTAGGTCATTACCCATTGTTAGAGAGCATAATTGATAGATTTTATAACTCCATAACCTCAACTTATCTATTATATTCTCTCTCCTCCCATAGCTACTACTATCCCTATATGGATAGTAGATAATGTGGTTAGATATGTTACTCGATGTGCCACCATGCCTCCTCCACCTAGTTAGGATCCATACCAACCTCCTATTCCTTCCCATCATAGGCCTAATCTACCTACATAGGTAGATATACATAAGGCATATGATATTTTTGATCCATTGATAAATACTCTAGCTAAGATTTCCATGTTAGAACTTTAGAAATCCATTGTATTGAAGGACATTTTCTATCAGGCACTCACTCAGACTTCTATGCCCATTGATTTAGAGCCTTCTTATTTTTAATTAATGGTTAATGTTGGCATAAAATTATGCACCCTATGACAATATATTAAATATCCTACAATTTTATTCAACATTTGATCATCTCTCAAGTTTTCGGAACTTGAAGGAGAGATGAATCTCTAGATTATAAGGGATAGCTCCCTAGATTCTTCCTAAAGTGTACATGACCTAATATAATGCTTATATATGGGAAAGAGTTATAAGTTTACTTGAAAATTAAACTATAATAAATAGGTGATACACAAAGACACATCTTCACGTGACTATCACATTCCTGTTAATCAATAAAACTTTCCAAGACCAACTCTAGGCATTGAAGGATTCTAGCATAATTGATTCAATGTGAAGGTAGCATACATGGAATAATCAACAAGAGAACTAGACTAGGGATAGATTTCACACCATAGAGACAATTGTTTTCTTGAAGAAGATCCTAGTAAAATCAATACACTTCACTTGACCTACTAAAATCATAACTCTTGTTTAAACATGAAGGATAAATGGAGTAAAGATGATACTATCACTTAGCTCTACTATTCATCACTCACACAAATATAAAAAGATGTTCAAAAACCAAAATTGGAAATGTATTTAATGATAAAATAAAAAAGTCAATGTCATACTAGCAGGGCTTCACCATACCAGATGTGGTCTCCACTATAATAGCTAAAATGGCTTACATTTATAGAATTTGGAAGAAGAGAGAGAAGAGAGAAGTTGAAGAGGTATAAAGACAAGTGTCCAAAGATGAAAATCAGTTATAATGCATGAAAATGAGGTGGAAGAGTGATTAAAAAACTTATGTGAACATGTTTCCATCCTAAACTGATCCTCTCCTCCAAATGTGGCATTGAAACTCCTCAATCATTCTCTCCTAGAAACTACCTTCATCATGGGCTTGAAACTCCTTGAAAAGTGGAAAGAGGCAATAATTCAATCATGAGATATCTTGGATAGTTATATCTAAATCCTAAAGACACTTGGAAATCATCTTGGGGAATCTTAAATTGGCACATCATCTGCAATCATCAATCCCACTCTTAGGTGTCACAAGACCTCTATATTTGGCATATGCCACTTTTGCTTCAAAGGTTAAAATTAAGCATCTATCCTTATAAATGAATTTACTAATCCTATAAGGGCCTCCTAGGCCATATATAACTTGAAAAAAACTATTTTAAACCATCAAACAATCTCTAATGCCTAACTAAGCATCTAGACCTATGGGATAGGCCTATTCCCTTGTAGCCCTACTTTTACACAAATCCACTTGTGTAGGGGAATTTATAGACCTTTATGACTAATTAATACCATTTTTTAGTACTCTTTTCCTTCATTATTCTCTATATCAAGTTTCATGGCTCTATACCCAAGACAAGTGTACCTTTTGATCAATTAGTCTTCCCAATTAGGCCTAATTAGGCCTCTTTAGCCTAGAAGACCAAAAATTTCCATTTTATGCTCTCAATAATGTGAAATATAAAATTAGAATTTGATTCACTTTTTTTTACCTCCTTATCATCCCTCATGTCTAATTTTACCTCTTAATCATTTGTATGGACTCTTATTCTAGTATTAATTTCTTTTTCTTGACTTATTTTATACAACCCTATACTTGTAGGTATGAACTGGTGGCCTAAGATGAACCTTAGGATCATCCTAGAGGTAATCATGATTAATTTCAAGCTTTAAATATCCATTTGAGTGTTTTTATTTTTTCATTCTCATTGGGTTTAAAATAGGCTTCTTGTAGGGTTTGGAGCACCTTACCCTCTTAACAATAGTTCATATAAATGTCACTTTGAATCCTTGAAATAATATCAAAAAAATCAAGCTAAGGACCCCCTCTAATTATTCTCACTTATTTAGGTTTCCGTGTAATTTTTTTTGTATAGTAGTGAGCTCTTGAAGTTACTTCTTGGGCTGGGAGTGAGTGATTTAGGCACCCCTGAGTGAGATTTGGATCCAAATGAACAATATTAGGATTTTGTTTACAAGGTGATGGTTTAAAATCTTTCATATAAATTACACAAACATGTTACCATCACTAGAATAACTACCTTAGAGATAAAAATAAATAATGACCCTATCTGACAACTAGGCCTAAACCTTACTAATAGGTCTATCTATAACCAAAATCTCAAACTAACCCATTTTATGTTTTATTTGCATTTATATATCCTAGAAACATACAAAATACCTCACACAACATGAATCAAAACCTTGGAAATCTTGGTAGAAGTTAGAGTTAGAAGTGACCTTCCATTTGGATGAGACTTGCACCTTCCTTTACTATGTCTACTTATAGACTTCTTTATTTGGACCACCCTACTTGAGATTCGACCCTATTTCAATATTTTATATATTTAAATGGATCTAATACAGATAATTAAACTTTTTGAAAAGGTCTCCACACTTCTTGGTTCATATTTTAGTTCAATCCTCAAGACTTGAAGAGTTTTGTGCACTTAAAACTACTATTGCTTCTAAGACAAAATAAAGGCATATTGTCCTCTTATCTTAGAAAATATAAGTGTTTTTGAAGTTTATATAAGTCCCAATGATGATATACACCAATTTTTAGCTTCTAAATGCATCATTTGACCCTCCAAATCCTCAAATTCCTAAGACAAACTAGGAAAGCACTATCTACAAGGGTGATATGATGACTGTGTTTTGTTTACTTGGGGACCTTTAATTTATCACATACTTGTTTAAAAATGAATATTAATATTTCATGATATTTTTTTTAATGGATTCAATATAATTATATATTATTTATCTCACAAACATTACATATTCCCTTTAAAAACTAGGATTGAGCTTACTCTGTCATGATTGTGACTGTGTTTACCCTATCTATAGGTGGTTTTGGCCATGTTCTAAGTTTATGGGAAATTTATTTATCCATACTTGAGTATTTAGTACCATTTATCTCTAATTATTCATTCTTCTTTGTTCTTAAAACATGAAAGGCATCAAGACAATCCCATCCTCTACTCTATTAGACTGAGATAAGCTCTCTTTTGTCCTATTGTAGGTGACTCTTGGGTGACCTTGAATAATTGTATTAGTTGTATGAAATAACCTTATATCGTTGATATTATTAAATGTTCCACTCATTATATAACCAAACCAAGACTCTAACCTTTCACTAGCTGCCTATTGATAGTTCACAAGGTTGGTTATGTTTGATGATTTATGTTTTTAGGCATTAAAAACAATGTATAGGATAGCTTAGAATTTTCCAAGACCTATTCCATCGTATTCATGGGAATGATTAAATTTTTAGGCCCATTATTCACCTTGAAATATCATCACAAGGTTAGAACCTCAACCTTCCACATCACTAGTTGAAACACTTACTGTAGATGTCACTTCCTAAACCTGTGTATAACATCAATAGTTAGAACCCCTACTGTAGATTTCACT
The DNA here is from genome assembly GCA_037957365.1 of Torreya grandis. Taxonomy (NCBI): domain Eukaryota; kingdom Viridiplantae; phylum Streptophyta; class Pinopsida; order Cupressales; family Taxaceae; genus Torreya; species Torreya grandis. Next base: position 972,142 of record JARHVA010002192.1, on the reverse strand, counting down.
TCCTAGGCCTATGTATGGATAGGGGAGAGTAATTAGGGCTCAGAACATAAAATTCTACACTTTATCTATCATCTTGGCTCATGAGTGTATTTTGGACCATTTTAGATGGTTCCCCCTTGATGGCACAGTCTAGGATTTTAATGTGAGTGCAAAGTAAATTTTATCAACATCCTATAGGTAATCACTGTCACAATTCAGTGGTTTTTTAGACATCTTTGGACTTCAATTACTCATCCTTCACTCATGTTTTGTCCCTCAAAATTGTCATGAGCATTATATGTGGATATGGATATTAGATCAAATGACCAACAGTATTGGAAAATCTTCTTTTCATGGTATATTCTATTCCAAAAATGCTCAAGGACCTCTATTTTTATCATTTTGGGACAAAGATACCAAAATAGTCAATCATTCCTTTTTAAGGATAAGACACCAACTTTCATAGTATTCTCACCTTCATGGCATGGACACCATGACCTTTTGGTATGAAACAACCTCAAACATGAATTTCACCATTTTTTTACCCTTCACACATTTTTATAGACCTCCTGGAGCTATAAGTGCATATTCTGTAGACAAGGGAGTGAACAAGGGAATATATACAAGTAGATTTGAAAGAGTGGTAAATTTATATCTCATAATGGAATTGAATGAAATAAAATTTACAACATGATTCTAAGCACATTAATAAACTTTGTGGATCTCATTTCATGTTGAGAAAACATAGGTTCCACACTTATGACTGTAAACATGGAAAATAAGCACAATTTTGAAATCTCCTTCAACAAAATTAAGAGAGAAGTTTTGGATGATGGAAACACCATTGGAGAGGGCCTATTATCACCTTAAAAAACTCCATCAAACTCACACAACTCCATCGATTTCTAAAATAAGAAAAAGATGCACAATCATATCCCTCTTGAATGTAAGTTCATAAAAAGATATTTAGAGTGTAAGTGATTGGTCATGAAGGAGGAGCCACCAATCTGAGATTTATTGTTATGGATTTTAAGTGAACTCATATTACTATCCACCTATAGAAGCATTCTTCTTGACTCCACTTGTATGGCCCATAATGAGTGCTTGAACTTGCCCTTAACTTTTTAATGTAAAAAGAATATAAATTAGCTAAAAATGAAATGTTTTATGCAATATTTTCAATCCAAACATGTAAATGACATATGGGGAGGTGAAGAGTCACACCACCATGTTTTTAGATACAAGTGCGCTTTAAAAGTCTATACAAGTGCTACAAATGAGCCTTTTTTCAAGGGAAACTATTATTTATTACATATATCTAACTTGTAACTACCACCTAACATGATCTGACATGATTTGACCTTCTCCACATTCTCATCCACCTTAGTGACAAATATTTTAATTAAAAAGTCCCTGAAAGTCATTTAATTAAGCTAAAAAGATGGCCAAATGACCCTTTTAGCACATGAGACCTACCAAGTGGCCAATTTATCACTTGTAAACACATTAAAACCTATCAAAGACCATTTTAGGACATTTAAAAAATAAATTTAGCTTTTGATTAAGTTTGACCATGGTTGACCAATATTGATTAGCTCAATACAAGGAAGATGGACTTCAATAGGAACTAAGGCAAGTGCAAGTGAGATATATAGGAAAATAGGATACCCCATAAGACATATAAAACTTTCTTCAAAAGTTAAAAATATTAGGGGTTGACCCAAAATTTACATGGGGTCAAATTTGATCAACATTCTTGGTGATTACCAGGGGTGGCATGCCATCTATGCCTAAGATCAGTTACCTAATCCTTTTATTCGGTATGGAGTAACACATATGAGTAATCAAAATGACTTGGATAGACCTTTGACTCAAGGGAAACAATTTGGTTGACCCACACACATGAAAATAAAGACACACACCAAATAACAAGAAATAAACATACTTGTGCTATGAACACTTAGAAAACACAAGGCAAACTAAAAAAACTACTTTAATGTATACGAACTAAGTAGAAAGAAATAATCCTCCTGGATTAAAAGGAAAGTTATTCATACCATCTTCTTGAGATGAACTAGAAGAATATTAAATCTTCCACTTAGGACTTGTTCTTGTATGTTCAAATCCTTGTTCACCTCTCATGGTGCTTGCCTTAGTTTTAATTGATTCCATAACCAAGAACATGTGTTAAACAGAAACATAACCTCTTGATTGGTTTGAATGTCAACCATAGCTCTTAGTTAAAGTGATGCTTCATGGATTTTGGATTCATTTTGATCTTAATAGTCAAACTCAATTTATGATACGAATAAATTTCCATCATCAAGACCATGCTCATTTTGAAAAGTAAAGTTTCCATCAAACTTTGGTGGTTGAGTTCATGGGAGAGTTTATTCAAAACTTACTATGTCTCTTTATACCATGAGTTTTTCATCTATCCTATACACTTGACCTTCTTGAGATGAATCGTGCTTACTTTTCTTTTCTTGTTGAGGTGCTTTATCAATCTCAATAGGTTCATCTGCAACATTCTTTTCATAACTTTTCTCAATATCTTCATGAAGTGGAGATGCATTATCAAATCTTAAGAAAAACTTTTCAAGGTCCTCCCAACAAGTCAACTCTTAATATTCAATACAAAGGGCTTGAATTTTATCAACATTCTTACCAACTTCTTGTGGAGCATCATGTTGGATAATGATTGCCTCTTTTTCATCTTATGTTAAAATTTGATCATCCTCATATTATATGAAGCATTTAAATTCATCAATCCTCTCAAGTGATTTTTCAACCTTGTTCACATTCTGAATTTGACAAGGAATGTGACTAGTAGGGGATGTCACACTAGGATTCACACTTTGTGGCCTTGAAGAGGCATTAATTAGAGTCACATGTCCTTCAAAAACATATTCCAAATCTCTCTTTTGGGCTCTTGTTTTGGCTGAAATTTATGTACTTTGGATGAAAACATAGTTATCTTCCTTTTGAATGTTCATAAAAATATTACTTTAGTTGCTACCTTCTCCATGAGTATCGATTTGCATGAGATCTAATTTTTTTGATGTGAGACAAGGAGTAGTTTTTTATTATACCACTAAGGCTTGACAACCTCCTCCACAATAATACAAAAACTAACCTTGAGATTTTCCCCAATGATCTAAATGTTCTTCTCCTTAGACTAGGTTAGTATGGACTAAAACAATAACCCTTGTGGATGAAATAGAATTGGGACTATAGGCATTGGGTTGCCCATTAAAATCTTGTTGACCTGGTCCTCCTCCTTGGTAATCATATTGGGGTGGAGGTATATAATATTATGGAGGATAGTATTGGGGATTGGGTGGAGTACTGGCATGTAATTAAGCTTGTTTAAGCTTGGTTTGTACTGACCTAATCATCTCATCTTTATCTGTAGCATTATCCACCTTCTTGGGAGTGGTTATAGATTTGGAATCAGTATTAGGAACTTTTGATACACTTGGAGTTTCAAAAAAATGCATATAGACTCTTGGGGGTAACTTCCTAGATTATATCAAACTACTATCAGCTTCAATATCTATCTCATATGCATCAGGTAGAGTGAGTCCTCCCATTGCCTACAACATTACTGCTACATCAATGCCAATAACCTTGAGATAGATAGGGAATACAAAGCTTAGAGGTGGCCTCATGATATGTGGAAACATATACCATGTCCTTTGAAATATTTCATTAAAATCTACCATAGATTCATTAGGACCTCTCTTTATAACATTCAGCTAGTAGAGTAGTGAAGTATGGTCATTTTTTTTCTCAAAGCTATTCACCAACAACTCTCCAAAGCCATCCCAAATAGTGATGTAACCACCTCCTAATGTCCTATACCAATCAAGTGATTTACCCTTTAGATACATGGCAAGTAGTCTAATGTCTATGTTAACTTGAGTGATATTGTGGAAATTGCAAAAAATTAAAATGTCCCTAATATGCTCAGATGGGGTAATAAGACCTTCTCCATTAAATCTAGGGATAATTTTGGTAGAATTAGGAGGAATATGGTCATATGCAAGAAGATTAATTATATTTTGAGTATTGAAGGCTAGGAAAGGATGTAGCCTAGCTATCTCTTCTTCCTCCTCTTGATCTCCTATCTCCTCAACTTCCTCTTCTTCTTCAAAACCTTCTTGTTCAGGATCTTATTCCTCAAGAGGAATTTTAGGTAGAGGGACTTGATTGAATACTCTTTTATAAGATGATATAGTGAGGACCATGAAGTACAATGTGAATAAATTGATCTACAACAAGATATTCTTACCTTTCAGAGTCACAAAAATCTAGATTAGAAACATTTCTATAACCTTGGGCTTGTCAAGAACAACATTAACCTTGACATGGAATAAATTAGGACCAGCTATCCCACCGGGCATGCTAGAAATATTGGAATAAAATTGTGCACCCTAGGACACTCTATTAAAGATACTACAACTTTATGCAACATTGAATTATTTCTCAAGTTGTGGGAACTTGAAGGAGATATGAATCTCTAGATTATAAGGGTTATCTCCCTAGATTCATCTTGAAGTGAACATTACCTAATCTAATGATTATATATGGGAAAGAATTAGAAGTTTATATGAAAATTAAATTATAATAAAGAGGTTATATATCAAGACACATCTACACATGTCTATCACATTCCTATTAAGCATTAAAACATTCCAAGACCAACTCTAGGCATTGAAGGATTCTAGCATAATTGATTCAATGTGAAGGTATCATACATGGAATAATCAATAAGATAAATAGTATATGGGAATATTTCACACCATATATATAATTTTTTTATTTAATAATATCCTATTAAAATCAATACACTTCACTTAACCTGCTAAAATCAAAACTCTTGCTTAAACATGAAGGATAAAGGGAGTAAGTATGATACTATCACTTAGCTCCACTATTAATCACTCACACACTTAGACAAATATATTCAAAAACTAGAAGTTTACTTGTATTCAATGTTAAAACACAAAATCAAATTTCATACCATTAGGGATTCACCATACTAGCTATGGTCTACCCTACAATAGCCAAAATGGCTTACATTTATAGAATTTGGAAGAAGAGAGAGAAGAGAGAAGTTGAAGAGGTATAAGGAAAAGTGTAAAACTATGAAAATAAGTTATGATTCATGTAAATTAGGTGGAAGAGGGATAAATAAACTTATTTTAACATGTTTCCATCCCAAACTAAGACTCTCCAAATGTGGTGTTGAAACTCATCAATCATTCTCTTCTAGAAATTTCCTTCATCATGGGCTTGAAACTCCTTGATAAGTGGCAAGAGGCAATAATTTTATCATGAGATATCTTGGATAGTTATATATACATCATAAGGACACTTTTAAATCATCTTGTATCATCTAAAATTGGAACATCATCTACAATCATCAATCCCACTCTTAGGTTTCACAAGACCTCTACATTTGGCATATGCCACTTTTGTTTCAAAGGGTCAAATCAAGCATATATCCTTAAAAATTCATTTATATCACATAAAAGGACCTATTATTCCATATATAACTTTAAAAAAACTATTTTAAACCCTCAATCAATCTTTAATGCTTCACCAAGCATCTAGACCTATAGGCTAGGCCTATTCCCTTGTAGCCCTACTTTTATGAAAATCCACCTATGTATGGGAATATATCGATATTTAGGACTAATTAATACCATTTTATAGTACCCTTTTCCTTCATTATTCTCTGTGTCAATATTCATGGCTCTATACCCAAGGCAAGTGTACCTTTTGATCAATTAGTCTTCCCAATTAGGCCTCTTTAGCTTAAAAGACCAAAAATGTCCATTTTGTGTTCCCACTCATGTGAATTGGAAAATTAGAATATTAATTTTTTTACCTCCTTAGCATCCCTTATGTATAATTTGAGCTCCTAATCATTTGTATAGACTCTTATTATAATATTAAATACTCTATCTTATCCTATTGTATATAACTTTGTACTTTTAGGTACGGACCAATGGCATGAGATGAACCTCAAGAGATTCATAGAGGTAATCATAATTAATTAAAATATTTAAATATCCATTTTAGTTATTTTATTTTCATTTCCTTCTCATCAAGTTCAAAATAGGCTTCTTGGAGGGTTTGGAACACCTTACCCTCTTAACAATAGTTCATATAGATAACACATTGAATCATTTAACTAATATCACACACTTGAATCTAAGGACCCCCTCTAATTATTCTCACTTTCTTAGTATTTCATGAATTTTTTCCATACAATACTAAGCTCTTGAAGTTGCTTCTTGGGTTGGGAGTGAGTGATTCAGGCACCCTTGAGTGAGATTTGGATCCAAATGACCAATCTTAGGATTTAATTTGAAAGGTGACAGTTAAAAATCCTTCATATACATTCTCCAAACATTTTCTCATCACTATAATAACTCCCTTAGAGATATAAATAAATAATGGCCCTATCTAGCAACTAGGCCTAAACCTTGCTAATAGGTCTATCTATAACCAAAACCTCAAACTAACCCTTTGATGTTTTATTTGAGTATATATAGCTTATACACATCCAAAATACCTATCCTAACATGAATAAAAACCTTTTAATTCTTGGTAGAGGTTATATTTGAAAGTGACCTTCCATTTGGATGAGACTTACACTTCCTTTACTGGGTTTGTCTATAGACTTCTTTGTCTAGACCACCTTGCTTCATCTTGGACCCTCTTTCAATGTTTTATATATTTTAATGGATTTAATACATCTCATGAAACGTTTTTAAAATTTACACACACTTCCTAGTTTGTATTTTAGTTCATTCCTCAAGACTTGCAGAGTTCTATGCACTTACAACTGCCATTACCTTTGAGACAAACCAAAATCATATTTTCCTCTTATCTTAGAAAATAAAAGTGTTTTTTTATTTTATATAGGTCCAAAGGATGATATAAACCAATTTTTATCTTCTGAATACATCATTTGACCCTCCAAATCCTCAAATTCCTAAGACAGACTTATAGGGAAGCACTGTCTACAGGGCTAATATGATGACTATGTTTAATTTGCTTGGGAACCTTTACTTTGTCACCTAATTTTTGTCAAATTAATATTCCTATTTCATGATATTTTTTTTAATGGATTCAATAAAATTCTATCTTTTTTATCTCACAAACACCACATATGTCCTTTAGAAACCAAGACTGAGCTTACTCTGTCATGATTGTGACTGTGCATGCCTTGTCTATAGGTGGTTTTGGCCTTGTTATAGGTTTAGGGGTGATGTATGTATCCCTAATTGATTTTTTAGTACCATTAATATCTACTCATTATTTCCTCTTTTATATTTAAACATGAAAGGCATCAACACAATCCCATGCTCTACTCTGTTAGACTAAGATAATCTCTCTTTTATCTTACTGTAGGTGACTCTCAGGTGACCTTGAAACATTATATTAGTTGTATGAAATAACCTTAGATAATTTATAGTATGAAAGGTTTAAATCATGATATAACCACACCAAGACTCCAATCTTTCACTCATTGCCTATTGAATGTTCACAAGGTTGGTTATGTGTGGTGATTTATGTTTTTAGGCCTTAGAAATAGTGTACATGATAGCCTAGAATTTTTGAATACCTATTCCATATTATTCATGGGAATTATTAATATTTTAAACTAATTTTTCACCTTGAAATCTCATCACAAGGTTATAACCTCAACCTTCCACATCACTAGTTGGAACCCCTACTATAGATGTCACTTCCCAGACCATTGTATGGATATGGGAGAGTATTTAGGGGTCAAAACATCAAATTCCATATTTTATCTATCATATTGGCTCATGAGTGTATTTTGGACCATTTAAAATTTTTCCCCTTGATGGAATAGTATATTATTCTTAAGGTGAAGTGCAAATTCAATTTTATCAACATCTTTTAGACATCTTTGGACTTCAATTACCCACCCGTCACTCACCTTTTGTCCCTCAAAATTGTCATGAGAATTATATGTGGATAGGGATATTAGATCAAACAAATAGGATAATTTTAACTATTATTTTCATGGTATATTATATTCCAAAAATGCTCAAGGACCTCTATGTTTGCCATTTTAGGATAAAGATACCAAAATAGTCAATCATTCCTTTTGAATGAAAAAACTCCAAATTGAATAGAATTATCACCTTCATGGCATATAAACCATTACCTTTTGGTATTATATAACCTCAAACATGAATTCCACCATTATTTTCACCCTTCACACCTCCATATAGACGTCCTAGAGCTATAAGTGCATATTCTATAGACAAGGGAGTGAACAAGGGAATATTGGCAAGTAGATTTGAAATAATGTTAACTTCATATCTCAAAATGCAATTTAATGAAATAAAATTTACAACATGTTTCTAAGCACATTAAAAAACTTAATGGAGCTAATTCTATGTTAAGAGAACACAAGTTCCACACCCATGATTGTAAACTTGGAAAACAAGCATAATTTTGAAATCTCCTTCAAGGGAATTAAGAGAGAAGTGTGATGGAAATAATATTGGATATGGCCTATTACAACCTAAAAAAACTTCATTAAACTCAAAAAAATACATGGATTCCTAAAAATAATAAATAGATGCACAATCATACCCCTCTTGAATGGAAGTTCATAAAAAGCTATTTAGAGTGTAAGTGATTGTTCATGAAGGAGGAGCCACCAATCTGAGAGTTCTTATTATGGATTTGAAGTGCACTCAAAATAATATCCACCTATAGAACTATTCTTCTTGACTCCACTTGTATGGCCCATTGTGAGTGCTTGAACTTGCCCCTCCTTAACTTTCTAAGGTAAAAATAAGAGAAATGAGTTGCAAATGAATTTTTTTATGAAATATTTTCAATCCAAAAATTTAAATGACCTATGGGGAGGTGAAGAGTCACACCACCATGTTTTCAGCTACAAGTGCACTTAAAAAGTATATACAAGTGCTAAAAATGAGCCTTTTTTCAAGGGAAACTATCATTTCCTACATATATATGACTTGTAACTACCACCTAACATGATTTGACCTTCTCCACATTCACATCCACCTTGGTGACCAATATTTTAATTTAAAAGTCACTAAAAGTCATTCAATTAAGCTAAAAAGGTGGCCAAATGATCCTTTTATCACATGAGACCTACCAAGTGGCCAAATTATGACTTGTAAACACATTGAAATCTATAAAAGACCATTTTAGGACATTTACAAAATAAATTGAGACTTTGACTAAGTTTGACCATGGTTGACAAATGTTGACTAGGTTAGTACAAGGAGGATGGACTTCAATAAGGACTAAGAGATGAAAAAGTGAGATATATAGGAAAATAAGAGACCCCATAAGACATATAAAAATATCTTCAAAAGTTCAAAATATTAGGGGTTAACCTAAAATTTACTTGGGGTCAAATTTGGTCAACATTTTTGGTGATTCCTAGGGGTGGCATGCCAGCTATGCCTAAGACCAGTTGCCTAATCCTTCCATTGGGCATGGAGTTACACATATGGGCACTAAAATTGAATTGAATAGACCTTTGAGTCAAGGTAAACAAGTTGGTTGACCCACACACATGAAAACAAAGACACAAACCAAATAATAGGAAAGAAACACACTTGTGCTATGAAGCACTTAGGAAACATAAGGCAAACTAAAAAAAACTACTCTAATGTATACAAACTAATTAGAAAGAATTGATCCTCCTAGATCAAAATGAAATTTATTAATACCATATTCTTGAGGTGAACTATAAAAATATGCAAGCTACCACTTAGGAATTGTGCTTGTATGTTCAAATCCTTGTTCACCTCCCATGGTAATTGTATTGGTTTCACTTGATTCTATAGCTAAGAACACATGTTAAATATAAAAATACTCCTATTTATTGGTTTAAATTGAAACCATATAACTTGGTTGAAGTGATCCATCATAGATTTTGGATTCATTTTGATCTTCATAATCAAACTCAATTTCTTCTACAAGTAAATTTCTATCATCAAGACCATGCTCATTTTGGAAAGTAAATTTTCCATCAAAATTTAGTGGTTAAGTGTATGGGAGAGGTTCTTAAAAATATACAACCTCTCCTTTTACCATGATTTCATCATCTATCTTATACACTTGACCTTCTTGAGATGAATCATGCTTATTTTTCTCTTCTTGTTGAGGTGCTTCATGAATCTCAATAGGTTCAGCTACAACATTTTTTTAGAACTTTTCTCAAGATCTTCATGAAGTGGAGATGTATCATCTAAGATTAAGAAAAAAATTTCAAGGTTATTCCAGAATTCCAAATCTTAATAGTCAATATAAAGGGCTTGAAGTTTATCAACATTCTTACCAACTTCTTACAAAGCATCATGTTGGCTAATGAGTGCCTCTTTTTCATCTTGTGTTGTAATTATATCATCCTTATCTTCCATGAAGCATGTAAATTCATCAATACACTCAAGTGATTTGTTAACCTTGTTCACATTCCAACTTTGATTAAGAGTGTGACTGGTAGGGGATGTCACACTAGGATTCACATTGTGTGGCCTTGGAGAGGCATTACTTGGAGTCACATGTGCTTCCAAAACATGCCCCAAATCTCTTTTTTTGGCTCTTGTGTTGGCTGAAATTAATGTAATTTGGTTTAATACATAGTTATATTCCTTTTAAAAGTTCATAAAAATATTACTTTGGTTGCTACCTTCTCCATGAGTATCCTCTTGCATGAGATCTAGTTCTTCTGATGTGAAACAAGGAGTAGTTCTTTCTTGTGCTACTATGGATTGAAAACCTCCTCCACAATCATGCATAAACTGACCTTAAGATTGTCCATAATTATCCAAATGTTATTTTCCTTGGACCATGTTAGTATGGAGTGGAATAATAGCCCTTTTGGATGAAATAGAATTGATACTATAGGCATTGGGTTACCCATTAAAACCTTGTTAACTTGGTACTCCTCCTTGGTAATTATACTGGGGTGGAGGTCTATAATTTTGTGGAGTATATTATTGGGGATTTGGTGGGGTATCTACATGTAATTGAGCTTGTTTAAGCTCAGTTTGTAGTGACCTAATCATTTAATCTTTGTCTATATCATTATCCACCTTCTTGAGAGCAGTTATAGATTTGGCATTGGAATTGGGAACTTGTGCTACACTTGGAGTTTCAAAAAAAGGCATAGAGACTCTTGGGGGTAACTTCCTATATTGTATCAAAGAAATATAAAATTCAATATCTATCTCATATGCATTAGGTAGAGTGAATCCTCCCATTTCCTACAACATTAATGCTACATTGGTGTCAATAGCCTTGAGATAGGTAGGGAATAAAAATATTGGAGGAGGCCTCATGATAGGTGGAAACCTATACCATGTCCTTTTTAATATTTCATTAAAATCTCCCATAGATTCATTAAGACCTATCTTTATCACATTTATTTGGTGGTTTAGTGAAGTATGGTCATTTTTATTCTCAAACCTATTCACCAACAACTCTCCAAAGCCATCCCAACTAGTGATGTAACCACCTTCCAATGTCTTATATCAATCAAGGGATTTACCATTTAGAGACATGGAAAGTAGTCTAATGGCTATGTTAACTTGAGTTATATTGTGGAAATTTCAAAAAAAATAAATTTCCCTAATATGTTTAGATGGGGCAATAGGACCTTCTCCATTAAATTTAGTGAGAATTTTGGTAGCATTAGGAAGAATAGTTTCATATGTAGGAAGATTAATTGGATTTTGAGTATTGAAGGATGGGAAAGGATGTATCCTATCCATCTTTTCTTCCTCCTCTTGATCTCCTACCTCCTTAAATTCCTCTTCTTCTTCAAAACCTTCTTATTTAGTATCTTGTTCCTTAAGAGGAGTTTTAGGTAGAGGGACTTGATTGAATACTCTTTTAGAAGATGATATGGTGAGGACCATGAAGTAAAATGTACATAAATTGATCTAAAACTAGATATTCTCACCTTTTGGAGTCACCAAATGCTAGATTATAAACACTTCTACAACCTTCGGCTTGTCAAGACCAACATTCACCTTGACATGGAAGCAATTAGGACCAGCTATCCCTCTAGGTGTACTAGAACTATTGGAATCAAATTGTGAATCCTAACACATTCTATTCAAGATCATAAAATTTTATTAAATATTTAATTATTTATCAAGTTGTGGGAAATCAAAGGAGATGAATCTCTAGATTATAAGGGCTAGCTCCCTAGATTCTTCCTGAAGTAAACATCACCTAATCTAATGCTTGTATATGGGAAAGGGTTAGAAGTTTACATGAAAAGAAAATTATACTAAAGAGGTGATATAGAAAGACACATCTCCACATGAATATCACATTCCTATTAAGCAATAAAACGTTCCAAGACCAAATCTATGCATTAAAGGATTATAGCATAATTGATTCAATGTGAAGGTAGCATACATGGAATAATCAATAAGATAACTAGTCTAGGGTCAGATTTCATAGCATAGAGATAATTTTTTTCTTGAATCAGATCCTATTACAATAAATAAACTTCACCTAACCTGATAAAATTAGAACTCTTGCTTAAAACATGAAAGATAAATGGAGTAAGGATGATACTATCACTTAACTCCACTATTAATCACTCACACACTTAGACAAAATGTTCATAGATGCAAAAATATAATTTTATTCAATGTTCAAGGACAAAATTCAATGTCATACCATTAGGGCTTCACCATACTGGATATGGTTTCCCCTATAATAGCCAAAATGGCTTACATTTATAGAATTTGGAAGAAGAGAGAGAATAGAGAAGTTAAAGAGGTATAAGGACATGTGTCCAAATATGAAAATAAGTTTCAATGAATTGAAATGAGGTGGAAGAGGGATAAATAAACTGATTTGAACATCTATCCATCCTAAACTAATCATCTCCTCCAAATATGACATTGAAACTCCTCAATCATTCTCTCCTAGAAACTACCTTCTTTATGGGCTTGAAACTCCTTCTTCACAAGTGGCAAGAGGAAAGAATTTAATAATGAGATATCTTGGAAAATTATATATACATCCTAAATATACATGGAAATAATCTTGGATAATCTCAAATGGACACATCATCTACTATCATCAATCCCACTCTTAGGTGTCATAAGACCTCTATATTTGGCATATGCCACTTTTGCTTCAAAGGATCAAATCAAGAATATATCCTTATAAATACATTTCATAATCATAGAATTAAATCTTAGGCCATATATAACTTAAAAAAAACTATTTTAAACCCTTAATTAATCTTCAATGCTTCACCAAGTATCTATACCTACAAGCTAGACCTATTCTCTTGTACCCCTACTTTTATAAAAATACAATTGTGTAGGGGTATTTATAGATATTTAGTACTGATTAATATAATATTTTAGTACCCTTTTAATTCATTATTCTCTATGTTAATTTTCATGGCTCTATACCCAAGGCAAGTGTACCTTTTGATCAAATAGTCTTCCCAATTAGGCCTAATTAGGTCTCTTTAGCTTACAAGACCAAAAATGTCCATTTTGTGCTCCCACTCATGTGAATTGGAAAAATATCATGTGATTCACTTTTTTTTACCTCCCTATTATCCCTCATGTCTAATTTGAGCTCCTAATCATTTTTACAGACTCTTATTCTAGTATTAATTACTCTTTTTTGACTTATTGTATATAACTTTGTACATTTAGGTATGAAACAATGGCATGAGATGAACCTAACGAGATTCTTATAGGTCATCATAATGAATTAAAATATTTAAATATCCATTTGAATTATTTTATTTGTGTTTACTTCTCATCAAGTTCAAAATAAGCTTCGTAGAGGGTTTGGAACACCTTACCCTCTTAACAATAGTTCATATAGATATCACATTGAATAATTTAAATAATATAAAAAAATTGAATATAAGGACCCCCTCTATTTATTATCACTTTATCAAGATTCCATGCAATTTTTTTGTACAGTACTGAGCTCTTGAAGTTGCTTCTTGGGTTGGGAGTGAGTGATTTAGACACCCCTGAGTGAGATTTGGATCTAATTGACCAATATTAGGCTTTTAATTTCAAGGTTATGGTTTAAAATACTTAATATAAATTCTAAAAACATGTTATCATCACTATAATATCTCCCTTACTGCTAAAAATAAATAATGACCCTATCTAACAACTAGGCCTAGACCTTGCTAATAGGTTTGTCTATAACCAAAATATCAAACTGACCCCTTTGATATTTTATTTGAATTTATATATCTTATACACATAAAAAATACATATCCTAACATGAATCAAAACCTTGGAATTCTTGGTAGAGGTTAGAGTTGGAAGTGACCTTCCATTTGGATGAGACTTGCACCTTCTTTTATAGGGTTTGCCTACAAACTTCTTTGTCTGGACCACCCTACTTGATATTGGACCCTATTTCAATGTTTTATATATTTTAATTTATTTAATACAGCTCATGAAATTTTATTAAAAAAATTTCACACTTCTTAGTTTGTATTTTAGTTCATTCCTCAAGACTTGTATAGTTTTATGCACTTAAAACTACCATTGCCTTTGAGACAAAAAAGCATATTTTCCTTTTATATTAGAAAATAAAAGATTTTTTAAGGTTATATAGGTCCAAAATATTATATACACCAATTTTTATCTTTTGAATACATCATTTGACCCTCCAAATCCTCAAATCTCTAAGATAGACTTATAGGGAAGCACTATCTACAGGGGTGATATGATGACTATGTTTTATTTACTTGGGTACCTTTACTTTGTCACATGATTTTTTTCAAAGTAATATTCCTATTTCATGATATTTTTCTGAATGGATTCAATATCATTCTATCTTTTTGATCTCACAAACACCACATATGCCCTTTAGAAACTAGGACTGGGCTTACTCTGTCATGATTGTGACTATGTCTGCCTTGTCTGTAGGTGGTTTTTGCCTTTTCATAGGTTTAAGGGTGATTTATGTATCCATAATTTATTATTTATTATCATTAATCTCTACTCATTTATTATTCTTTGTTCTTGAAACATGATACCATCCTCTACTCTATTAAACTGAGACAATCTCTCTTTTATCTTACTCTAAGTGACTCTGGGGTGACCTTTAAACATTGTATTAGTTATATGAAACAACCTTATAACATTTATATTATGAAAGGTTTAAATCATTCTATAACCAAACCAAGACTCCAACCTTTCTCTCACTACCTATTGACAGTTCACAAGGTTAGTTGTGTGTGATGATTTATGTTTTTAGGCCTTAAAAATAGTGTACAAGATATCCTAGAATTTTACAAT
Source organism: Torreya grandis (assembly GCA_037957365.1). Classification (NCBI taxonomy): domain Eukaryota; kingdom Viridiplantae; phylum Streptophyta; class Pinopsida; order Cupressales; family Taxaceae; genus Torreya; species Torreya grandis. The sequence continues at coordinate 956,813 of JARHVA010002192.1, read as the reverse complement.
ACCTATTACATCTTATCCATGGGAAAGATTCATGTTTTAGTCCAAATTTTCACCTTTAAATCTCATCAAAATGCTATAACCTCAACCTTCCACATCACTAGTTGGAACCCCTACTATAGATGTCACTTCCTAGGCATGTGTATGAACAAGGGAGAGTGCTCAGGGCTCAACACATCAAATTCCACATTTTATATATAATATTGGATCATTAGTGTTCTTGTACCATTTAATATGTTTAACCATTTATTTATTAGTCTATTATTCTTAAGGTGAAGTGTAAAGTCACTTTTATCAACATCCTATAGGTAATCACTGTCATAATTTAGTCATTTTTAGACATCTTTGGACTTCAATTACTCACCCTTCACTCACCTTATATCCATCAAAATTATCATGATAATTTTATGTGGATAGGGATATTAGATAAGAAACCAATGGAGTTTTAAACTCTTCTTTTCATGGTATATTATATTCCAAAAATGCTCAAGGACCTCTATTTTGGTCATTTTGGGACAGAGATACCAAAACAATCAATCATTCCTTTCGAAGGAAAGAAATAAAACTTGAATAGAATTATCACATTAATGGCATGGAAACCATGAAATTTTGGTATGATATAACCTTAAACTTTAATTCCACCATTCTTTTCACCCTTCATATGTCCATACAGACCTCCTAGAGCTATAAGTGCATATTCTATAGACAAGGAAGTAAACAAGGGAATATAGGCAAGTAGATTTGAAGTAGTGGTAAATTGATATATAAAAATGGAATTTAATGAAATAAAATTTAATAAATGAGTATAATAACATTAAAAAACTTCATGGAGCTCATTCCATGTTGATAAAACAAAGGTTCCACACCCATGACTGCAAACTTCAAAAACAAGCTTAATTTTGAAATCTCCTTCAAGCACATTAAGAGATAAGTGTTGTATGATGTAAACACAATTTTAGAGGGCCTATTAACACCTAAAAACATTTCATAAAACTCACATAGCTCCATGGATTCTTGAAAATAATAAGTAGATGCACAATCATACCCCTCTTGAATGTAAGTTCATAAAAATCTATTTAGAGTGTAAGGGATTGTTCGTAAAGGAGGAGCCACAAATATAAGAGTTATTTTTATGGATTTTAAGTTAACTTATATTAATATATACATATAAAATCAATCTTCTTGACTCCACATGTATAACCCATAGTGAGTGTTTAAACTTGACCTTCTTTAGCTTACCAATGGAAAAATAAGAGAAATGAGTTGTAGATGAATTTTTTATGAAATATTTTAAATCCAAACATGGAAATGACCTACGAGGAGGTGAAAATTCACAAAAACATGTTTTTAGGTATAAGTGCACTTGAGAAGTCCATACAAGTGCTATAAATGATCCTTTTTTTAAGGGAAACTATCATTTCCTACATATATCTAGCTTGTAACTACCACCTAACATGATCTAACATGATTTTAAATTCTCCACATTCTCATCCACCTTGGTAACAAATATTTTAATTAAAAAGTCCCTAAAAGTCATTTAATTATGCTAAAAAGGTGGCCAAATGACCCTTTTAGCACATGAGACCTACCAAGTGGCTAATTTATGACCTGTTAACACATTGAAACCTATAAAATACCATTTTAGGACATTTAAAAAATAAATTGATCCTTTTACTAAGTTTTACCATGGTTGACCAATGTTGACTTTTGTTGACTAGGTCAGTATAAGGAGGATGGATTTCAATAGGGACTAGGGGAAGGGAAAGTGAGATATATAGGACAATAGGAGACCCCATAGGACATATAAAACTTTATATAAATGTTAAAAATAGTAGGGGTTGACCCAAATTTGACTTAAGTTCAGATTTTATTGATAGTTAACACACTAAAAACTATAGAAGATTCTATTACTTTTGATCCTGATGACATGCCATCTCAAATAGTTATTGATCAAAGTTTACCACTATTCATACAAGCTTAAGTCAAAACCAATGTAGTTAAGAATGTTATAGTTGATAGTGGTTCTTGACTTAATTTATGTAATATTACATTCTTATAGACAATTTTCATGGATATGGCATCCATGCACAAATCATATAAAAACATTAGAGAGTTTGATGATATACAATGACAAACATTGGGCACCATTGCTTTGGATATCATAGTAAGACCCAAAACCCTCTCTATGTAGTTCTAGGTCATGATAGGTCCTCTTCATTATAATATTTTACTTATAAAACCTTGGATACATACTATAGGGGAAGTCCCTTCTAATCTTCATTGATGTGTTAAGTTTCTCCATGAAGAATACCTTTACACATGTCCAGTAGATAACCAACCATTTAGATATTGTCAAACTACAGAGTCATATTCAACTATTTTACTAGAGGAGACACCTCATATCATAGTTCAACCACTACCTCATTTCATTTTTCTTTATTAGATACATACATATGATGTTGGAGAGACTATCACTTCTTGCACTCTTCCACTTATGGTTATGTCCTCAAAACCAAATATTTAGCTAGTCACAATAGCTTTATCCATTCTAGATATTCCATCAGTCATGATTCCTACACCTATTATAATAATACATTCACCAATAGTAGTTCCAATAGTACCAGTTGAATCTATATATATAGTTACTCCATTAGTTATAGATAGTCTCACAACACCAGGATCTAGTAATACTATAGTTGATAAGAATCCCTTACCATAATTACCCCTTGTGGTAAATTTTGAGTTACCATATGTACATGATGTTGATATAGATACTTAGGCTTCTTTAGATGATGATACAAAACCCATAATCATAGATGACCATTTATGTGGGTTGAGTTTTACACCAATAATACCAAGAGAGTATCTAAATGACTATAGAGCTCTCATTACACATCTTACATCACTCTTAGCATCTCACACTACACTCACAAGATAGACTCTACATTTATAGCCATAGACATATCACATGACACATATAGTTAACATGGTTACCTATATGGATAAGATCCAATAATTTGAATTTAGGTAGGCAACACACAACATCAACCACAAATTATGTTTCTAATGTTACTTGATCATGGATTAATCACATTACCTATAGTATGACATAAATCTATTAACATATTATCACAGTAGGATGGTCAACCATTTTTTATTTTTCACAGTATCATAGGTCATGATACAAACACATGTAAACCATTATAAAAGAGATTAGATAAATTACATGTTCATGGTATTATGTAGATTACAATGCCACCAACACTAGATTTTTCACTTCTATTAAAGCAATCTACTACCAAAACTAAACATCCTAGAGAAGAATCAGTATCTCCACCACTAGAGCAACCTTCATTTTTCCTTTGATAGGATGACACCATGTACACAACTTATATAACATATGATGATACTTATGAGGATTATATTGAGGCATTTGATGATTTCCATGATCCCTTCCTCCTTATCCATCTCTATCTAGCTCCATTCTTGGACCCTTTACCTCCTCCAGCCTAGCCTTTTATTCATATACTTGTATATAATCTCATTATGATTACTTATACATAATTTTCTTAGTATCACATGTACATATTTTCTTATGCTTGATTACACCTAGTTATTTTTCAATTTATTGTACATAGTCTTCTTATGATTGATGGTACATAGCTAAAAAATTCAAAAATTCAAAAAAAGTACAAAATTTCAAAATACAAAAACATACAAATAACTTCAAAAACACCAAAAATATTTTGATTATATGAATTATCCATGATTTACATTTATAATATTATGCTAGACTTACATTTGTTATTTTATTCTTATTTTTTGTTGATTTATCTACATTACCATGCTTCACTTGATCTTTTTTTAGTGTGTGCAGTGACATCTAGCTCTTTGATTGCTTCACTTTACCCATTGAGGGGGCATCCTACTTATACATCAAGACATACATTGATATACATACCCACATGGGGAATCTTCTATAATGACCACACCATCCTGGTTATGTCATCCCTACACCACATACTCTAGTTATCATGTTGATGTACATTACTTACTAGCTTAGATAGATTAATCTATCAACACTCACTAGTATATACCACTTATGTATATATTAGTATATACCTAGTCTTATACTAACATGCATTTCATACCTTCGCATTATTGCTTTGATTAGTTAGATCACAATTGTATTTCTAGTTTTTACATGCTTTCCTTCCTTGCTTTGCATAACTAGATGTGATTGCATTTATTAGTTCTTATTTGTCTCCTTTATGTGCCTTAGTATATTTGTCAATGTCCTTTGATTTTTTGTCTTATGTGTGCCTTAGTAAATTTTCCAATGTCCTTCACTTCCATTCATGTGTGTGCCTTTGGAAATTGGCTAATGTCCCTTATTTGTACTCTTTTATGTGCTTGTTTCAGTTGTATATGTATGTAACATTTGAACAGGCCTTGAATGTTTGAGTTCTAGTTTGAGTGACATGTGCCAATTTCCCTTGTTTGTGTGGCCCATTCACTGCTCTTGTATGCTTCATGATTTTTGCTTTGTGTGCTTGTTCCTTGTTTGCTTATCATTGTTTTCAATTCCATGATTTTAATCATGCATTATCTTGATTTATTTGATGCCATGATGGACATTGTGAACTAGTAATTTGACTTAAGAGAGGTGATTAGTATTATGTTATTCAAAAATTACAAACAAATTGACAAAAACACACTAATTAGTATACATATCTAGGCATAGTTACTAGGGAGAGATTAACAACAAAAAATGAAAATCACAATTAAAAAGTAAAGAAATAAAAGAATCCTTCACCTTCCTTCGATGCTCCAAAGTGCTCATGAACTCTTCATCAAAGGAGGCTTGGCCATCTCCTCTTCTCCTTGGAACCTTGTGGCTTTGGCTTGGCTTGGCTCAATATTTTGGCATCATAACTTTGGAATGTGAGATCTCTTGGAATCAATTTGACATGGTAACTTTGCATAAATTAATCTTAAAAATGATGTTCATAGACTCTCTATTGATCAATTTTCAAGAATGACCAAAATCAACCATGACCATCCATCTCACAATTGAGATGTGTGGTCATGGATTAATTAAATTATGTAATTAAAATTCATAATTATCCTCATCATGACTTTGGAAGAAGGGAAATTAATGAGGCTTGGGAGGTAATAAAGAGGCATGAGGGACCCATAATCCTAATATTTGTGGCATTTATGGCCTAGGGATGTCTTCCCAAGAAATGAGGTCACCTAATGATGCAAATATTCAGTATTCATTTCTAAAAAAAATTCTGCAAGTTTCCATGGTATTATTAATTAGGATCTAATTTGGTTTAATTATCTCTTAAACATGATTAAGCACTTTGTGCACAAATTACTTAAATTGATCATAATGCCTTATTATTGGTCCAAATTTTGATTGGATTGGAATTGGAAGTCAATGTCAGATGCATTGGATCCATTATCATATTTAGGATTTTTCCAATAAAAAATAATAAAGGTATGCATCTCATATAAGAAATTTTATAGAAAAGAGTAATCCAGAGCACCTAGGTGTAAAATTAGCATTTTGATTAGAAATGATCTAATCAAAGTTAGCTAGCCCGTAAATTGCATTTCCCCATTTAATGATAACCTAGTCAAAATTGGCACTTGAATATGTCAATTTCAAGTCATTTAATGTTATTTAGTGTTTTTAGGCCAAATTATGCATTTTGTGAAAATTGGTCAAAAGCTTGATTGGAGGTCATCAGTTGCTAGATTTAGGTGTCTATAGTTTTCCCCTAATTGGAAAGGCATTACAAGCTATAAATACAATAATGTATTCTAAAATAGTGAAAAGGTCCTATATGCTTATAACTATAATGATGATAAACTAATTGTATGATGGTTTTCCTCCTCGAGGGAATGATTGGCATAAGTAGGTCGGTAAATAGTCCCTTGATAAGAAGCAAAATAAGGGGACCAAAGAAAGAAAATATGATGAGGTGAAAACCCAATGATTTTGAAAAACAAGTCAAAATCACTGAGAATGCAAGTGGGATGGTGTACATTTTTTTTCCAAAGGTGTTTATAAGCATTGTACCTCGATAGTGGCAACATGGTATGATAACATAATGATATTCCCAAAGGTGGTTATAATTATTAAGAAGATGGAGCTACCCTAGTTAGGATAGACAAACAAGATAACAACATGCCCCTATATGGGAAAAAAATTAAAATGGTGAGAACATAATGATTTTCCCAAAGGGAGTTATAATCATTGAGAAATTCTAGTGGGATAGTGTACAATGATTTACCCATAGGTAGTTATAATCATTAGACCTCAATTATGGAAAACATGATAAACTTGGTCAAGGATGATGATAACTAACACAGAGGGTAATGATGAATTAGAACAACCTACTAGTAGGGAGATGCTCATCTAAACTAATAAAAGTGGAAATTCTTTGATGGTTAATTACTCTTATTGGGATATGATTGGGATTGAATCAGTATGTCGGTGTTGAAGAGATGCTGATGATGCCATTGAAAATAAACTTCATGAAGCTAAGTTTTATTATATCATGTGTTTTTAGGCATCATGGTATAAAATCATGTTGACTTAGATAAAATATACATAAGGATTGACTCCCATAATCTAATACTCAATAGAAAACAATGCACCAATGATAGGAACCATGATGATAATGTAAACATATGAATATGGATGGATTTGAGTATAATTTTGGGTAAGGAATCAACAAATGAACAAACATAAATAAAATCAAGGTAAAAATGATAAAATAAAATAAACATGTAGATAAACAAACAAAATAAGCATAGACAAATAAACAAATAATGCAATAGAGACCATACAAACATTACCCTTAGAAAATAGGTGATAACTTAACAAATGAACAAAATGGGGGAGTAAAAGAAAAGGAAGGGGGTGGTCTAGTTATCTCAATATTCACTATACAAGTGGACATTGCCTACATAGTTCCATGGATGTAATATCCAATAAAAAAACTTTAGGCCAAATTTAGTTCTCCTAGGGAATGGGAAGAATGTGATAACTGATAAAAAAATAGAATGGATGTGATAGAAGAATAGAAATGGTCTTGAAAAATGGAAAGTGCATGAGGAAAAAGGCCAAAAAGGATGGGGAAACTAAGTGATAAGTGGTTTGCTTCCAACTTATTAAGGGTTCCCAAAATCCTTAAGGCAAAAAAATGGTCAATGTTTTTGGTTTTTTCTAATGATTTTATAAATGTTTTTGGAATTTTTTGAAGTATCTCAACTTGATCAAGAATGATGAGACACTAAATGATTCAATCTCACAAAATGGTGAGAGCATTCAAAATTAGGTTGCTCATAAAATGGCAAGAGCGTGGCAAGGGGGTAACTAAGCTAACCTCAACAAGTATCAAGCACTATCTACATAGTCCTAGAGTATGACCTCAATTCATTATAGTTTTGCCCTTACAATGGAGAAATTCGACTAGTGTAGCAGTTAATTCAAAAAAAACAAGCATAATTGGTAAAAAGGCATAGGATGGTAAAAAGGAAGTGGTAAGTTGGTATGCCAAATCTTAATAAACAAATGTTGCCCCTAGTTTTCCCATAGGCAGTTATAAATAGGATACAATGGCATAGATAAATAGTACTAATTTTCCCAAAGGTGGTTATAATTAGTAGCAATATCAAAGATAAAAAAGGAATAAAAAATGAAGGATGCAACTATCAAAACACACTTCTCCAAAATACAATCTCTATCTGAAGTACTTAAAATAACTGATGAAATTGATTAGATTCCTTAGTGCTAAAAATATGTAATGAATGGCAAAAACTAAGGTCAAATGAGATAGGATTTAGAACATGTTTGGTTGATAGAGCAAAAATGTAAAGTGGATATGACTAAGAGGATAGTTAAAAATGACATTTATATAAATAAAAATAGTGATAAAATGGTACAACATGAAACAATCCTTACAAACAATACACCTTCGCACTCAAGCATAGTACTGATTGAGGTAAATAATATTCATCAACTCAAGAAGTTCATCTCCATCTAGTGTGGCAATATTATATGCTCCTGATCCATAATATATAGTAATGATGAAAGCCCCTATCCAGTTTGGTTTGAATTTACCTTTATGCTTATTCTTATTTGTGGTATTCTTTTTGTTTTCTTTAAGAACAAGATCACCAAGTTCAAATGTTATATAATTGACATGCCAATTGTAGTGGCCTTTGAGTTAGTTCTAATATGCTTGAAGATTATTGATCATAGCTATGAATTTTTCATCAATTAGGTCTAGCTCCTACATGCAAGCTACTTGATAGTCATGATCATTTAGGACATGCTTAAAAGATATGCATAGTAAAGGTAACTCGACCTCAATGGGAAGGATGGCTTCAATACCATAAACAAGTGATTATGGAGTGGATCTTGTGGGAATACGATGAATGGTATAGTATGTCCAAAATGTAGGTGCCAATCATGATCAACATCATTGAGAATATTTTTAAGAATATTAACAATGGTTTTATTCAATAATTTAGCCTAGCTATTACCTTGAGGATAATATGTTATAGAAAAATGTTGTGTGATATTATATTTGATACATAGCTAGTTTAAATATTTATTATTTAATGATCCTCCATTGTCAGATATAATGTCAGAGGGGATACCATAGTGGTAAATTAGATGGTTGAAGATAAATTTGGAAATTTGATTTCCAATCACATAAGTGATGGGTAGAGCTTCAACCCACTTAGTGAAATACTTAGTGGTAGTAAGGATATGTTTATGGCCATCAGATGAAGTGGGGTTGATCTTCCCAATGAGGTCAAGTACCCATGTATAAAATGGCCATGGTGTCAACATTAGTTTTAGAGTTTGTGTTGGGGCATGAATTAGATTAGCATACTATTGACATTTATCACACTTATTTACATATGCAATTGCATCTATGTCCATCATGGGCCAATAATAAATAGTATGCAAGAGATTTTTAGATAGAAATACCCCACTAGAATAATATCCACATAATCCTTCATGAACTTATCTTAACACTAGTGCAGACTCTACCAAATTTAAATAATAAAGTAGAGTTCTATCAAAACTATAGCAGTAAAGGGTGGATCTAAGTAGATTATAATGAGTGGAATGATGAATAAAGGCTTTGGGTTGTTTTTGAGATAGGTTAGGTGGTATAAATTGTTCATGAAGGTAGTTATAAAGGTCTAAGTACTAGATAGAATTAGGACCAATAATATCATAAATCATTACAATAGTTGAAGGTTCATGAGCTAGTGTGAACAAATTCTCAACAAGGAACTTTTATTCTCTAGCTTTGTCTATTTGTCAAATCAAAGAGCTGATATTAGCCATGGCATATATAGTTTTAGTACTAGCCCTTGGTATATTCTCAGATTAGATATTTACAATTTGCTACTTTAGGGTATCGACCATAGCCTTATATGAATCCAACTTGTCATCTTTGGTCTAAAAATGGTCTATGACCTAATTGATGATTAATTGAGAATCACCATGAACCTTTAGATGAGATATATTCCATTTTAATTCATGTAAAAGTCCTATTATAAGTGATTCATACTCAGCCATGTTTGTATAAGGAAAATTTATTCTAAATGATTTAGGGATTAGATCCCCCTGTGGTGTAATAAATAAGAGACCTACCCCTAATACATGTGCAATAAATGAACCATAAAAATATAGCTTCTAATGTTTCTCTCCAAGATGTGTGTCAATGATGATCATTATAGATTCATTAGGAAAATTAAATGTGAGTGGCTTTGTGTCTACAAGGGGTACTTCAGTAAGCTAATTTGTAAGGACCTATCCTTTGATTTCTTTTTGATTGACATACTCTATGTCAAACTCACTAAGAAACATGATCCAATTGGCCATTCTACCTTGTAAATCTATTTTAGATAGTATATACTTGAGGGGATCTAATTTTTAAATGACCATGGTCTTATTGTTCAACATGTAATGGTGTAGTTTTTGAGCTGCAAAGACCATGACTAGACAAACTTTTTCAATAGTTACATAGTTATGTTAATATGTGACCAAGGTATGGCTTAAGTAGTATACTACATGCTATTTTCAATTTTTATCATGTTGAACCAAAATTTCCCCCAAGGCATTATCGGTAGATGATAGATACAATAAGAATGGCCTTCCTAGCATAAGAGGTAACAAAATAGGTGGATTAACTAGATAGTCCTTGAGTTGTTGAAAAGTTGTTTGGTAGTGGTCATCATAGTGAAATTTAACTCTCTTATTTATAATATGTGTAAATTGATGACACTTTTTTTCTAACTAAGAGATAAAGCATCTAATTGACTAGATCTTACCTTGCAAACTATGGAGTTGCTTCAAATTGGTTGGTGGTGACATGATGATTATAGCATGGACTTTAGATAGATCAACTTCAATACCCCTATGAGACACAATGAAGCCAAGTAACTTTCCTAAGGTTACTCCAAACACACATTTCTTTGGATTGAGTCTAAATTTATACTCCCATAATCTTTTAAATACCCTACGTAGCACTATTGGATGGTCAGCCTTGGTTTTGGATTTTTCTAATTTGTCATCAACATAGTCTTCAACAATATCATGAATCATATCATAGAATATGATAGTTATGGCCCTTTGATATTTATCTCTAGCATTATTAATACCAAATGACATTAATTTATAACAAAATTTTCTCTATGGAGTGGTGAACACTATTTTATGTTGGTATTTTGGTGCTATTCTAATCTAGTTGTATCCTAAAAAGCCATCCATGAGTGAAAGCATTTCATAACCTACTATGGAGTCAATTATCATGTCAATATCATGTAATGGAAATTCATCATTAGGACAAGACTTGTTTATGTCTCAAAAATGAGTATAGATTCTGATTCCTTTAGGCTTTTTGTTAATAGGTATAACATTAGATATCCATTATGAGTAGTCAATGGACCAGATACATCCTACTTCTAAGATTTTTTCCAACTCTTTCTTAACCAAGATAGCATTGTGAGGATGTTTCCTACATAGCTTTTGTTTCACTAGTTTGGCATCAGGATTGACCACAAGGTGGTGTAGAACCAAGGTGGGGTCCAAACCTAGCATGTCAAAATAAGCCCATGCAAAGATATCTACAAATTCTCTTAATAGAGATGTAAAGAATTCATGTTCCTCCTCAGTGAGAGATGCACCTAATTTTATCCATTTTAGGTTTAATGGAGTCTTGATTTTTACCTTTATTATATCTTAAATTACAAGGGTTGAACCATCTTCTAGGATAGTAGGCAATGACTTGAACTATTAGACTATATCCTCTGTTAGTACTTTCTCTTCAACATCTCCTAGGCATGATGAATCTGAGTCCCCTAATGGGATATTTGGATATGTGACAAAAATAGTAAAAAATTCTTGAATAATTAGATGAAATACTTGTTTTACAAAAATAAACTTTGATCCATAGGTAAGTTCATTATTGGTGGTCTTATAGTCTAAATTTGAATAATAATGAACACCCCCATCTAACAGTGCATGAAATAGGTTTTCACCACTAGATTGGCCTTTATCTTTACTTTTTCCTTGGTTAGAAAGTTCCTTAAAGAGGTTTTCACTTGGGGACCTCAATGTTTTATTTATTTGTTTTTGGCTAAGGGTGTTCATCCACTCTCCAAAATAGGCTTTAGGATCCAATATAATTGAGAATCCTAATTTATCATCTCCCAATGAAATGTTGTCTTTAAGGCCTAAAAAGTCACGTAATGCCTCATTGTTCTAAAACTCATCAATCAGCAAATTATATTCTTTTTGGTCCCAATCTATTAGTTGGGGATAGTATAATGGCAATGTGTTGTGACAAATGATTGGGGTAAGAGTACATATGGCACTATTATCGAATAGGTTAGTCTAAGATAGGTAATCAAAGGTGAGGCTATGATCAGACTCTGCTTCACTATCAACATCATCATCACTAGCCAACAATGATGGAACTTGAATAAGATATGTGGGGTCACCCCCAGGCAATTTAAATCCAAGTTCATATGGTCTTTTATACTTAGTCATGGAAATTGGCTCAATGGTTCCTTGTTGATTCAGTCCAAGGCCTCTTCCTTCATAATATTGATGCTCCATGATCCTTTTAGGAATATGATACTTTTAAATTTTATAACAATCAGCTTGGTTGTCATTTTAAAACCATGATTCATCTTCTTTAAGAGGGTCTGGTTCTTGGCCAAATATAGGTACAAACATGATAGGTCCCTTATCTTTGTTATTTTGTTACCAATGCATGTGTGGGGTATTTTTAGGTCACCCAAAGGTCTTTATATTATGAGGAATATTGGAAATATGTAAGGTATCATGGGTCACACACTCCCCTGGGCCATTATCTAAAATGTTGAAATGATTGGAAGCTTTAGGAGGAAACATGGGAATCCAAGGTATTAGGATCTATACAATTATCTTGTGGAGGATCAATAAGTATGGCCTTTACTTTATCTTTCTTAGAACTTAGATTCATGACATATTAGTAATTTTAGCTTGGAAACTCAGCCTCAAGATGTTTGAAGTGTTCATATGGGTGTAAATCTCTTGGAATATTCACTTCCATATCTGAATGAGAGAACTTGATACATTGGTGCAACATTGATAAAACTACATGAATCTCATGTAACCAAGGCATACCTAGAATAATATTATATGACAACTCAATATTAAGCAAATAACAAAGTGTATCATGGGCCAAATTCCCAATGATAACTAGTAAGCTAATGGTGCCTTGTGATTCTCTTTCCTGACTATCATAGGCTTTGATAGTTATCATTTTTGGCTAGAGATCTACCATTGTGTACCTAATAATATTTATGAGCTTTAGATACACTATGTTGAGGCCTAATCCATTATCTATAAGGACATGTTTCACTTTATGCCAATTTATATAAACTTTTATGTATAATGGATTATTATGGAATAGGCCAAGGGAAGACATATCACTTTGGTTGAATGTGGATTGTTGGGTTGGAGCTAAGTGTCTAACCAAAGCTTGAAATTTATCAAGGGATATGCCAATGTCAATATTGGATTGGGTTAAAAAATCATTAAAAATGTTCTTATGGATTGTTGACATTCACAAAAAATCTAAAATAGAAATTTTTGCTGGTGTCTTCTACAATTGTTCCACAATATCAAACTTCTTATCTTGGTCAATGGTGAATGGTTTATTCTGAGGCTAAATGGTTTTTTGGATAATAGGCAAAGTGGTAGATGGTTATGGATGTGGGATAGTAATATTTTACCTTTAAGTTGTGATTGAAAAATTAGGATTAGATGATGGACCATAAATGCTAACAAATGTTGGGAATCATTTTTGACTAGACAAGATAAGTCTCAATTGTTGGTGCACTTATATGTGGTCACATGAAAAGGTTGAGTTATCGATATATGGTCCAAAAGTGGGAGCCCTAATTTTATGATTTACCTATGTGTAGTACCAATTCAAATAAGGATTATCCATGTAATTTGGTTGAGTGGTATTATTTAACAATGGTTTAGATTGATTAGTGCTTGATCCAAGATTAATAGATATGGTATTAATGTTGCCCCCTATAATATGACCTAAAACCCTATTGTAGTCATGTGAAACTACATGGTAGGTTTAATGGTTGTTACTATTATGAACTTGGTTTTGTATATTGTTCTAACATTGTGGGTTTTGTTGTTGATTCTTCTAATTCTACTAGTTTAGCCTTTGATTTTGATAATATTGATTTGGTTGTTATAGTAGATGATGTTATTGTTGTTGTTCCTAATTTTTATGCTATTACTATGTGTTATGTTGGGGAAATGGGTTTTGATAAATTCTAAGAGTTTGATTGGAGGTGGAAACACCATTATCTAATGTTATCTCCCCATTCTCCAACATATTCTCAATCAAATTCTTGATTTTCACACATCTTCATAGATTATAACCATTGACCCAATGACATTTATAGAATTCATTTTCATGGTACCAATCAAGATAAGGAATTCCTTATAGATAATGATTTGGTATAAGCCAACTAATCAAATTAGCAATGGAAAATTTATGAAATATAGACTTAATAGGCTCTCCCAAGTCACTAAAGACATGATGCATATGCATAATTCTCCTTGGAAGAGGGATCTATAATGGTAAAGGTTATTGCATTTGTTGCACAAGTCTTGGTTGTTGTGCTTACAAAATTGATTGGAGAGGTTTCTATGTAGGATTAAGCTAAAAATGTGGTTCAAATGATTTTTTCACTATTTGGATAAGAAGTGACTCATTTACTCCATTACCCACAACATTCCTATTGTGGTTGAATTGATTTGGTCTATCTTTTTTATTGGCCTACACTAGTTGTGATGCTTGTGCTTAGATTGGATGTTGTTTTTGGCCACTTCCATAATTGGCACATTGATTCTAATTAGTTGATGTAATCTTGATGATCCCTTTATTAATAAGGGCTCGCTCAATCAACAAGCCTTTGTCAATGATCTCATTAAAAGTATGTGCACATTGTAGTTACAGATGATAAGCTATCTCACTATGAAAATTTTTAGTAAACACAATGGATAATTTTTTATCCAGTAAAATGTGGGTAAATTAGCTTAGAAGGGCTCTCCATCATTATAGATAGCTTGTAAAACTCTCACCAGCATTTTGTTTTATTTGTGTTAAGTCAACTAATGAAATCTCATGTTTAAGATTATAGGAAAAGTGTTGCACAAACTTATCAAATATATCATCAAATTCTATTAATAAATTCTTGGTAAAATTTAAAAACCACTCTAAGGCTTTTCCATCTAAGCTCCTTGGAAATAACAACAAAATGTATATATCATTATATGCCACTGGTTGACATGTGACAATGAACTTGGTTAAATAGGCCTTAGGGTCACCTTTTCCTTTGTATTTATTGAATTTTGGTGGTTCATATCTTGGAGAAAATGGTATATACAAGTACTTCATGTTAAATGGATAAGAACACACCTAATCCAACTTAAACTTTTTATTCTATTTCCCAGCCTGAATGGTAGCAATTGCATCCTTCATCTGTTATAATTATTAGGATAGGAAACTAGAAGGAGGATTTGTTTGAGGGAGAATATTGGTTTGGGTAGATGGTTGGGAGGCCAAAAATGGGACACTTTGACCATAGTGTGATGGAGATATATATTGAGGTTTATTGTTTTGGTTGGGAAATGGACCAATAATATGCATACATAGATTAAGATGTACTTGAAATTACACATTTGGTTATGTGATATTCTAGTTTGGGTTGTCTATAAAGGTTTTAATTGGAGGATTTTTTGGTTGGGATGGATGGATATAACTATATTGTGCCTACTATGGTTTAAAAGAGATATGTTGCTGACTAATCAAACCTTGCTATTGAGTGGGAACTTGTGGACCAAGACCCTGTCTTTGAACTTGTGGCACATTTTGAACCAATTGCTCTTTAGTAGGTAATTGATAAACATGGGAGACTCCTTATTTAATTAATCCTTTTTTTGAAGAAAAAACATGTTGAAGATTCAACATCTATCACAAACCAATATTTACATGTTGTTGGTTAGTCATCATTTGGTTTTGGATTGGTACATTGGTCTATGACTAAGGAGGTATAATTGCCACTACTTGATTAGGTGGAACATTAGGTTCCCTTTATTGAGGTGGAAATATATTTGGCCTCCATTGAATTGGTATACTAAATTATGCCTGTTGTTATGGAATATTACATGTTACTTATTGAGGAGGAGTAGAATTAGGATTTGTCACATTCATTTATTGAAGCATGACATTAGTTTTTAGCTGACTACCTAATCTTATTGGTTGCACACTTGATGAAGTAATTGGTTGAGGTTGGGATGATAAAATCCTACTCATTTTTATGAGGGTCCACTCATGGTATTAACTACATGCACATGCTATTGACTAGTTATTTGTGCATTAGTACCACTTTGATTTGGATTAGATGTTGCTTTCACATTGTCCACTATATTTTTCTCATTATTATGCATAGAAGTAGAAGACACTTCTTCAATAATGGACATATGTAGCAAGTTTTATACCGAAGTGTTTTACATGAATGGGTTTTAACTCTGATTGTCTTTACTAGTTAACTATATCAAAACTCTTGTTAAAGGAACTAAGTCAATAAGATGTTTGCTCACCATGGTCATCTGATTGAAATTATGTGTTAGATTTAGGTAGGTTTGATATGCCATCTACATTTGGTTAAATTGGTTTTCCATGAGGTTTTTTCCTTTATTATGCATATTAGGGTCTTGATACATTGTTTTGACTAAAGCCAAAGTATTGATAGAAGAAGCTTGTTGATCATAAATTATGTCGTGGGGCATTCTCTCTATTCTTAGTAAATTATCATGAGGGAAGTCTGCTAGAAACTTGGTGCCTACCTCTATGGCTTGAACCAAAAATCTAATATTTTTTCTCCAAAAAATGATGGTCAAACAAAAATGGAACATACATGGAAGGTGTATTAGTAGATCATGACTATTGAGGAACTAGTTCATCAACTGTGAGTATTGTAGCTAGGTATTGTGCATTTTATTCTTGGTCTTGTTCTGAATAAGGTGGTGTATTAACCAAATAGTTATCAAATGGATCCTGTATTTACACCCATAATTTAGAATTATAAGAGGGATAAATATCCATCTCATAAGAAATATTATCTATGTAGGGGTCTTTCACCATTTCTTCCTACACAACCACATTACTAATTCCTGGATTGTACATGAGTCCACTATGATTGTAGGAATACATGTTGGGATCCATAATAAATGCTTTGTGATAGAAAGGGAAGAGAGTTATACAAAATCTAAAAGGATAATGTATAAAAATATGATGTTCAAACTTGGTCTAGATTCATCAAAAGGATCAAAAGGTTTATGAAAAGATTTGTGATAACACAAGCCAACGTTAAGTGTCTAACATTATACATCTTACACAAAAATATTAAGTGAATGAAAAAAAAAATTTAATTCCAAATTATAAGGTCAAAGTGTTTCAAATAAATTGAATATAGGAAATTAAAATTTGTTAGGTATTTTGGTGAAATGTGGCATCAAAATCTAGGCTCAAACAAGGCATGCGCTAGGACTCTTGGCCAAATGGCATCAAAATCTAGACTTTGAAAATAGATGAACTTTTTAATCTAATAGATTTGAAACACTTTTAACAAACATTAAGAATTTTATTTTTATACATGAACTTGATCGAATAGGTATAATGTATGAAACAAAAGACACTTTAAAGATAGTTTATTTTCTCACAAATAATTGTATAAAACTTGGTTCTTTGTTTACAAATAAGCTAGATAAAAGTGAATGGTGTAACTATGTTAGATGAAGGTTCACAAAAGTATACTTAGATTGGTTTGAAAATATAGGAACAAATTTAAACTCTATGCAAGAGGGCATATGAAATAATATCTAAAATGTTTTGTGTAGCATAATAGTGCTAGACTACCCAAAGTTCGTGACAAAATGCTTGTTTCAAAAACTTTCTAAGGAAAAGATAATTTCTCACAAATTTGACAACATAACACTACCTTTCTTGACTCACAATGTTATGGTGCATAGACTCAAAATGCAAATGTTTAGCATGAAATGACTTAAGTATATCAAGTGGTGATAATGATCATGAGTCTTAAATGGCTTTCAACCCAAATTGGAAATTAAACCTAAGTTCCCTCAAGTTTAGTGAAAATGGAGAACCCACTTAACACATAAACCCTATAAACTTATAAAAGTGAAATTTCAAATTTAGATTATAAATGAAGGACTTAAACAACTTTGGCAAAGGTATAGACTCAATTGGGTAGCATAACTATGCCAAAGTGGATGATATAACTCCATGTTTTGATGAACTTTGAACAAGGCAAATTGATGATTTCATGTGGGTAACATAATGCCTCTTTGTTAAAAGGAAAAATGAGGAATATGTGTTTGGTTTTCATCATTTATTTACACCAAGTTTTGACTCTAAATAAGACTTTAATCTAAAATAAAACCAACTAATTAATCGCTCTTAGATCCTAAACTAACATGGTTACTTGGTATTGTTGGAATCCATCAATATATGTCATTTGAGAGGATTTTAAGTTTTCATCCAAAAGTAAATGTGCATCATATAGTATGGTTTTTACACCCCACCTTCTCTCAAATGACAGTATATGACATGGACCTTGAGGTGCACCTTATACCAATAATACTTCCATGATAAGCGATAATTTTTCTAAGATCTACAAGTTTGTGAATGTTTTAGGGGAATAAATTACACAATGACTTTTACGTTAAATAATGCAAAATAAAATCATGGATTTTGGGTCTATATCACTTGGCTTGTTGCAAAAAAGTCTAATCCTTTTTATAACCACTACATCCTATTATTCACTCTATGTAGCTCAATGTCCAAAGTGCCACTACATCCCATGTGAAACTCCAATGTATATCCAAATGAAGTCAATGTTGGGAGGTGAAACCCTAGGTTAAAGTTTCCATAAATAACTCATGGGAGGTAATGACATCCCATTTTCAATCCAAGTTTACATGAAATAAAGAAAGCATCAAATAGAAAGACTTTAGGGTCATTGTCAAGGTCACCCAATACTTTTTCAAGTTTTTTGGGAGTGCTTTATATGACATTATTTATATTTATTAAACTAGGAAATTTATAAATAAGGAAAGTGTTTTTGATTCCAAGGGTTCCCTAAAGGGGATAAATGGAAGAGTAGACATGCAACATCCTTGTATTTTGCAAAAATAAAGTGCTAATTGAAACAATAAAAACAAAATTGATAAGTGCTTTCAATTTTAAGCCCAAATGAAATATTTGGTGGTGTTCATTTGACCCCTTCATCTTAAAATTGTAAACTTTGAAAACTAATGTTAAAAAGCTTACTTAAACACCTAAATGTTATATTAAGCACCAAAATAATGTTCTTAATTCACTTTAAAGCATATAAAATATGATTTAAACACATTTTAGAAAATTTCTAAGTTGGTCCTATAAGAAAATTGTTAGAAAGTGGTTTATATTTGAAACATTTTTAAAGATGAAAAAATTAACTCAGGAAGATGAACTCTCAGGTTGACACAGTCGAGTTGGGATTCAGGTCGAATTGGGATCCAAGTCAGGGTGAGTTAGGGTTTGAGTCAGGGTGAGTTGGGATCTGAGTTATGGTGAGTTGGGATCTAAGTTTAGATTTGAGTTAGAGCGAGTTTGGATCTAAGTTGGGATCCAAGAACAAATTGTGAGCTCTAAAAAATAAGCCCTTTATTCAAATCTTCACCTCTTTTGCTCCCACACTCCAAGATCCTAAATGATAATGGTTAGTATGTTACTTATAGGTGCTATTTGATCAAATTTTTGGGGTGTAGTCCCATCAAGCATGCCATTATGTGAACTAGGAATTTGACTCAAGAGAGGTGATTAATATTGTGTTAGTCCAAAAATGCAAACAAATTGATAAAAACACACTAACTAACATACATCTCTAGGCCTAGTTACTAGGGTGAGCATAATAATAAAAAAATGAAAATCACAACTAAAAATTAAATAAAAACAATAATCCTTCACCTTATTTAGATGCTCTAAATGCTTGTTGTAGTGGCTTGATCGACTTGTGTTCATGAAGTCTTCATCAAAGGAAGCTTAGCTATCTCCTCTTCTCCTTGGCACCTTGTGGCTTCGGCTTGGCTTCGCTCAATATTTTGGCATCATAAATTTGGCATGTGAGAGATATTGTAATCAAGTTTACATGGTAACTTTGCACAAATTAAGATTAAAAATAATGTTCATAGCCTCTATATTTATAGATTTTCAAGAATGACTAGAATCAACCATGACTATCCATCTCAAGATTGAGATGTGTGGTCATGGATTAATTGAATTATGTAAAAAAAGTCCATAATTATCCTCATCATGAATTTGGAATAAGGGACATTAATGAGGCATGGGAGGTAATAAAGAGGCATGAGAGACCCATAATCTTGATATTTGTGGTATTTATGGCCTAGGGATGTCTTACCAAGAAATGAGGTCATCTGGTGATGTAGATATTCAATATTCATTTGTAAAAACAAGTTTCCATGGAATTATTGATTAGGCTCTAATTTGGTTTAATTAGCTCTTAAGAATGATTAAGCACTTTGTGCACAAATTACTCAAATTGATTAGAATGCCTTGTTATTGGTCCAAAATTTGATTGGATTGGAATTAGAAGTCAATGTCAAATGCATTAGATCCATTATCCCATTTAGGATATTTCAAACAATAAATAATAAATACACACATCTTGTACAAAAAATTTTATATAAAAGAGCAATCCAAAGCACCTAGGTGAAAAATTAGGATTTTTGACTGGAAATGATTTGATTAAAATTAGCTAGCCCATAAATTACATTACCTCGTGTAGTGATACCCTAGGCAAAATTGGCACTTGAATATGTCCATTTCAAATCATTTAATGTGCTTTAGTTTTTTAGGCCAAATTGTACATTTTGGTGGAAATTAGTCAAAAGCCTCGTTAAAGGTCATTAGTGACTAGATTTGGGTGTCTACAGACATCATGTTCCATCCCTCCAAGTAACAACTAAAAACTAAATAGAATTATCATTCTAGTTATAGTTCAATACATTGTATTACATTGTTATATATATCTAGTCATACCCCTATTAATATAACAAATATCTTAATACAAACCATGATATATCTTGATATATCTTATCAATCATCATTACTATATTGTGTATCTTTTTATAATAACACACTTGTAGGGATATTTATTTTGATGAAAGTCATTACAGGGTCTTCATTCCTACCCTCAGAAGAGAGGGAAACAAACAGGGATTTTTTCAACTCCTTACAGTCAAAATCTAGCTTTCAAAATAGCTTAGAACAATAATCAAAGGTTAAACTAGGTAGAATAAAAAAATAATGATGATTTTAGCATAGTTTTAAATTTCATCAAAGGAAAATAGTGATAGACATGGACAATAGTACTAGACACTAGGGTATCCTATTTTTGGTGCTCTTATCCAAACAACAAAAAAACTAGATTTCTAGAAGAAAGTAGAAAAGTAGGTTCAACTATAGTTTTGCAAATTCAAACTAATTCAAAATCAGTAGTTTTTAGTACACTTTTTCTCAAATAATTTAGATATAAGGGGGGCATCATGCATGGCATGATGTATCTCACTTCCAATTTTAGATATGATAGTTGCTATAATTTTTAGATCAAAATCTATGTTTCAAACATTAGTGATTGGTGGCAATGTGCATGACACATTTGTTTCTTTTCTTTCCAAGTTTAGCATTACCCAATAATTCTCAATAATTATGTGCCTTATTCCATCTATATGTGGTTGGCATCATTTTGGAGTGGATTTCATATAATCCTAGTCTCCACTTTCTTGACTTCTCAAGTTCTCAAGTGGCTTCTATATAAGTCTAGTTTCCAGTTTTGGAGTGGCTTTCATACAAGCCTAATCTCCATCTTTTAGAGTGGCCAAGAGTGGCCTAGTTTTTAGCATAAATTTGGCTATCCACACAAACATTTTTATATTATAGAGAATTTAGGGGATTTAGGAGCCACCTCATCTCACACATATTGCATATTGGTATCAATTTATAGCTTCAATTCATGGGGAAATGATGGAGCCAAAGGACAAGCTAGCCTTTGTATTATTGAGCCACCTACTCAGAGGGATTAGACACATAGTCAAAACATAGATCAACACATGCATTATCATATAAATTTACTTAGTAGTCAACAATGGATCTAAAGAGATAGCCTTTATATTCTTGAGCCACTTCTAAGGAATTGAGCACTCAACTCCATTCACAATATTACTCTTTGTTCAACACACATTTAACATCACTCAACATTAATCAATAACACAACAAGGTTTATATTGGTTCATGTACCTGGTGAGGTGCATTCATTACTTCCTCTTCCTCTCTCTATCTTACCCATATTTGTACATTCTTATTCTATATATAACATATCTAGTAAGAATTTATATACTCTTTGTTTTTCTTGTAGATTTATACTTCAAAATGTGATCTCTCTATGCTAACCTAGCATCATAATAGCTTCATGAGCTTAACCCTTACAAGTAAGTTTAGGTATGCTTTCTATTTTCCTTCATCCTATTATTTTACTTTATTGCATCACTAGAATAAAGGGGAGGCAAATATAGTTGTATAAAATTCAAAAAATTAGTAACTTGAGTGTGTCTAATGATACCCAACCCATAGTTCCCTCTTAATTTCTCTCCTGACCCTTCTAGACCCATTTTTGATGATTCCCAATCATCCATAGGATTTCAAGACCTTATTCCAGCTTAGTCGAGACCCTTTTTCCATGATTATTCCATCCCCATAGGTATTATACCCTCAAGATAGTATTTCCCAACTTGGACTATATCACTAGATCATAGGGTGTCCCCTTTTTGGTGCTCCTATCTAATCACATTTTAAGCCCAAATTACCATTTTTCCTTCATTCCTCATCATTTTATTTATTCAGCATGATTGCATTTAACCCATGATCAATAGATCCCTATATAATCCCATTCAAAGATAATTTGGAAAGGGTTGGAAAATATCACTAAGCAAGCAAGAATACAAGCAAGACTATTTAAGCAATCTTCCCTATTCTCTACATAAAACCAACCAATACACTAATAAGCTCATTCAAATCCTTACACCAACCCCTATCCACCTCAATCATATCCAATCTTAGTATTTATTGAATTCTCATATTATAATTTTACTAATCACTTTCAAAGAGAGAACTACATATGGCTTGATCCCTCTTCTAAGTATTGGTATGTAGGCAGTGTGCCCACATACAAGGTGTGAATCACATCTAGTACATCTTACAGACACTAAACCTCCCTCTTTTCTCAAATTCATATTCAAGATTATTAGAGACCTAAGATTAAAGATAAATCATCTCTATAAGGAGCTCCATTAAGATTTAAGCTTCAAAATTTCATAGGTAGGGTCATATAGGAGTGGAAGATAGAATCCAAAAAGCTTAGACCTCTGTGACTAGTTTTGACAATAGTGGTAGGAATAGAACTATAACTTTGGACCCTAACATGTCTTAATTTTGGTGCTCTTATCCTTTCACTTAATGAAAGCTAGATCTAGGTTCCTGATACTATCCCAATCTTGCATAGTTAATATCAACCTTCATCTTAGTTAAATCAGCACATTTCTAAACTATGTTATATTTCTCTCTATTCACTTGCTATTTTTAGAAATTCTAAAAAAAAATGAATTAAAAAATCAATAAGTTAATTATGGAATAATTATTGACTGATTTAATTTACTTTAACTTTTAATAAAATAGGAATAAAAACCCCAATTATTCTCAAAATTGTTAAATCAAGGTGTGTATCTTGTTATAAATCATTCATAGAGACTAGGAATTCAAATCTATAATAAATTACACAACTTTTGAGTGGATATGGGTCTTTAATTATGTCTATGATAGTTTGGTCCCATGCATTTTTCATGGAAGTTCTATGCAAAGTTTTAGACCTTCTCGAGTTTCTAACAAGGTGACATGAGGGTTTTGAGTGGTTTTAATAATTAGGTATTGTTCATGCCATATATAATACTTGAGGAACAAATAATTACATAAAATTGGAGTTTAATAACATCCTCAACACCTCACATATCCATTCCTTCCCATGGATTTTATCAAGTGAGTTTTGGGCTTTAAAGTAATCTCTTAAGCCCTGCAAGACTGCATGTGTGGGTTGAGAGAATGAATTTTAGGCCTAGAGTATTCATAATGACTTTTATTGATTTAAATTTCCTAAAATGTATCTATAAAAACTTATATCATGTTTCCCATTGTTTTTCAAAAGGTACTTGCTCTCTAAAATATCTAGAATCTGTTTTGCCCATCATGAGGGTTTACTGACAATTAAGCCAATATGACCCTAACAATCCTATTTTGGTGATTTCCTCCCTTTTAAAGGGTTAAATACTCTATGTAATCTTATTATTTTAACCTTTAGAACCTCAAAAACCTCATTATTCTATTCCAAACACAAAATACATATTTCCATGCTTAGTATTAGGTAGACCTATCATCTTGCTATGGCTTGAGCATGGTTATACTTGGGTGGTGATTTATGGTGGTGGAACAGATCCTAAATAATATAGGATTTAATAATTATCACTCATAATAAATATAAATTATTTTATCTCCATCATTTATACTAAAATCATATTTGTCCAGTCCTCATATTCAAGCTTGTAGGTGTATTTTTTAGGCTTTTTGACTGATCTTGCATTTGTATGTATGTTATTACTAAAAAAATCATGTAGAAAATGATAATTATTTGACACATTATATGAAATTATTTAAAGTTTATCATCACCCTATAATAAATTCTATGCATCAACTCTCCTAAAAAATTTTCACACTTTCCTTAAGTTTTATGTGTAGGGCTCTATGTGTATACAAATCTATCCAATCTTGAGTAAAATGACCTTATTATTATTATTATTATTATTATTGTTACATTAATTTAATAAGATATAAAACATTATTAAATTATTTTATAAGGTGAATTATATCCTATTTGAAACAATAAACCAATCATATTTATTGGTTTCTTGAGAAGATTGAATCCACATGAAGAAGTATTCTTTTAGGCCTTTGCACCTATTAGACTTTCTTGCATTTTACTGAATTTATTACCTATCATACTTGGTAATTCATTATTGATACCATTTTAACATGATAAAAATTATTTATATTCTCTCCTACATTTTTTTTACTGGGAAATTTATCCTTATTAGCCCAACTAGTTTTCATCATGCCTTTCACATTCATATTGGCCAATCTTGCATATAAATATGTAGGTGATCCTTGATGTTTTAGGCATTCATATGGGATTGGGATAATTTTATATACTATTTTAATTCATTTATATTTTTATATATCATTAATAATACTCTCATATCTCATATTTAACACAAAACTTATAGTTTCTCTCTAAAACATATTGTACAATCCTATATATTATCTCTTTAAGGACTTGTACCCTTAATTGGTGTAAGAAAGAAATTTTTGAAATGGATGTGGGATATAATTATTATTTATGATATGTGATATGATGGTATACATGTTTAATAAATGTTTTTAATTTCATTTTGATCCTAGAACCATTCAATAGTACACTGTTTGGTAGAAAATAGTCACCCTTTCAACACCTTCAAACCCACAATTTCACATTTTCTTGATGTTTCATATATTTGGGATTAGATAACTAATTTAAAGGACATAACAGGGATTTAGGATAAAAAATATTTTTTTAATAAACTAAAACCATCATTTTGATGCATGAAACATATTTTACCCTTAGCAACCCTACCTACCATCTTCAAAAATAACAAACACAACATTTTATTACTATTTTAATACCCACATGTGATAATTTATGGTAAATAATTATGTTTAGTGTATATTTTAACTTTAATAATCTCACACAACTATCCATTTGTATACATAAACTTCTAAACTCATTGAAACAAGGAAAACTGTGTCTATGGGGTTTTAAGAGGGTTTAATGGCACCTTATTTTATTAACGATTGTTAATAGATCATATCCATTAAAACATAGAACTAATTCCTATAATTTAAATTAAATAATCCCCCATATAAAACCATACTATCATTCAATCCAAATCTCTCTCTTCTCTATTTACCATCGACAAACTAGTTGGCCTTTTTGAGTGTGCAAGGAACCAGATGGATAAATGGAGTGGGTTTTTGGCTTTATAAGACTTTTGAAAACTTTATAAATAATTATTTGACCTTAATTAACTTTAATAAACATATCATTCATGTATAGCTTCTTGAAAACACATTTTCATCTCTTTCATATCCCACCAAATGTGTTTGTAATAATTTTACAGGCCATCATTGCTCTTTTAGGCTTAAGACTGCTATATATGACCTTTATTTGATCATATTAACGTTTAAAATTACTTTAAAAGGTTATAAATGGTATAAAATATTTACATGAATCTATATTTGACTTATAGACATTAATGAAAGCTTTGAAACATGTTGACCAAGTATGAAAAGGCTTTGAAAAGGTTTACAATATGAAAAATGACCTATAAGACTTGAGGTTCATTTAAGAAAATTAATTAAAATGATTTTCCTATCCATGAAAATGTTCAATTGGCTTAATTAGACCTTATTACCCATGGTAATGAAGACATATTCAAGAGATAGACTTTGAGAAGGATTAGATTATGCAAAACATTAACCTCAACCTTTCCAAAATACCTTAACTTTATCAAAATTACCTTAACTCCTACTAAAATCTATTTTAAAAGGCCTTTTGAGACTTAAATTCATTGTTAACTAATGCACCTAGTCAATTTTTGAATAATACTCAATCATGGTATCCAATTTTGGCCAACAATATTTGCATAGGTTGATCCCATGAGATTGAACCACGTCTTTTTTACCTCCTCTACTACTTGACTAAGACTTGAAATATATCTTGCTTATGTTGACTATGATCAACCAAAATGAAGTGATATTTCACCATGTGGTGTCATATTGATTACCTACTTTTTCTGAGTACTACTTATTATATAGGGGCCCCTGGGGAAGTGGGTCCCTAAGATCTTACCACTTGGAACCATCCTACTTACTCACTTACCTGACATTGACCATAAACATAAATTTTATAACATCACCTTCAAGTCACTAGGATGATGACATGTAGATGAATCTCATTATTTAACTTGATAAATACTAACTGTATAAATAGAAATTTTGACATCACATTTAGGTCATTAGAATGATGACACATAGACAACTCTAACTACTCAATTTGCTTGGTATTTACCATAAAATATCTTTGTTGACATCACCTCAAAGTCATTAGGATGATGAAATATAGATGGATATATATTCTATACTTGTTGTTAATTGAATATATAAATTCCTTTATTGACATCACCTCTATGTTGCCAAGATGATGACACATGGATAACTCTCACTATTGAGTCTTCATCAGGTTGGGTCAGTAGGATCATGCCATGTGGCATGATGTTGAGACTCAATTGTATTAAAAATACTCAAACATTTGAAAGATTCAATTTTTCTATGAGCTACATTTTGAATTATTGAAATCTAAAGACTTTATTTACCAAATGTTGAGAGTAGAAGATTTGAGATGCCAAACCAAGACCAAACAAACTCAGTAATCTATTAATATATTAGTCAAATCAAAATCTAAAAAAACATGAATAAGGTCTGATATATTATATAATGACTCAAACTAAATCAAATGAAATATTCATAACCAAATTTTATAAGACAATAAATTTTGCCATAGTAAATCCTAGAAAGTTAAATAAAACCTACCTCAAATAAAGACTAAACCAAACAAAAAAACATTTAAGGTCAAAATATTCATTTAACTAAATGAAACAAATTTATTTAAAATAACTACTATAAACCTTTCACTTGATAGCATGATTATCTAAATTATCATTTGAACTAAATATGTATGAATCATGATGATAAATATAGTCAAAAATCTTAATAATGTATTATAAGGCAAATGCTCCAACACAGAGCCTTTCGAATCAGTGATAAATATAATGACTCAGTTCAATAAAGGATTAAATGAAACTACATCAATCATCAAATAAAATTTATCTCATTAGTTAGAGACCAAAAATGGAAACCAATTTATGCAACTTGAGTGGTACTCATAAAATAAGTCATATCAAAATGCAAGAACAAATAAAGAAAATGTCTATGATAAAGCAAGAGGGTCTCCATGTGAGATATCCGAGTATAGATCATTTTGGATCCAATATATACCATTGATATACTAGTTTGATATCATTTAGAAATTATTATTCAAGCATTGTATTCATTAACCTTATTAATATCTTTGAGTTCTTAGAATAGTTTGGTGGTTATAATTTGTCTATTTTGATTCTTTAACTTTGTTCTCTCCCTCTCCAATACACTCAACTTGGCCATTTATTCTCTTCTCATCATATGCCAAGATGAGAATGTTAATAATGTTACAAAATATTTAATTAAATGGGTTGATCTAACTTATACTTCTCAAATAGATTTGATAACTGCTATATATTCACCCTTAAAGAGTAAATTCCTCATTACCTTCTCATGAAAATGGGGGCAATTCCATTATTTATTCTTTAAAAAAATGGAACACACAAATATATATGAGATGATTCTTAAATATACATGTTAATAAACATATTATATTTTTAAGTATTATATCTATGACACTAATAATGACCTCCTAAGATATAAAATATTTTATTTTCTATTTATTGACTTGTAGGTTCTAGAATAATTTTTTCCTTCCTAAACTTTGACACCTCTTCCTTCTTGGAATGACCATTGCAATTATTTGGGTGGAGTTTTGAATTAAATTTCTAACATTTTTTATGGTAATGTCCACATATTTTTCAATGAATTAAATAAATCTTACCCATGTCCTTGGACAACATTTCATTCTTCTTTCCCTTCTTATCATATTAATTTAGAGAGTGGTCTTTACAACTATAATCCATCTTTCTTCTTAGACCTTGATCTCTTATTTGGCTTATAAAGTGGTGTAAAAAATATATATTTTGAAATACTTGGGATTATTTGTGATATATTTATTATTCCAACACATGGAAAAATAATGGTTATTTATTAAAAAAATGAACATAGATAGGTGTTCCAACATTTTTTGTGGTATATGGCCTTTCTTTATACAATTGAAGAAAATAATGGAATACTCGTCTCTTGCATACCTTCTTGGTATGACCTTATATATTATAATTTTTAAATTTTGATGAAGGGGTTATGTTCTAAGTCCTCCTTTGGTATGTTCTCTCTTTGAAGAAGCTTTGCATTCTTGTTTTATGCTTCTACCTTTATTGGAAGGTTGTCTTGCTCTTGGAGTCAACTTGAATTCACCATGTAATCATGAAGTGATGTTTTGATATCTCCTTCTTAATATATTTTTTTACCTTCTCTTAGAGACTCCTATTTGTAACTTTGAAGTAGTGAAATGATACCTTCCTCTTGACTAGAAACTTGCTCATTATTCATACACTCCAATTCCATATTTGAAAAAAATAATGATTGTTTTACCTTACAATTCTATTTTTGTTGAGATAATGACTTGGGATTTTTGTCTTTGAAATATTTTCATGATTGAACTATTTTGGAGAATTTTCCAACTTATTTTCCACCAATATGGCACAACCCTAAATATTGAGAACTTTCTTCAACCTTTATGACATTATTAATTAATTGTTTAATCTAACCTCTATGTAGTTTTCCATCATAACCCAAATTGAGTAAAAACTTATAGTCAATTACATATTTATGATTTTTAAAACTAAAAAAGGAATAATTAAAATCTTTAATGGATAAAAAATCATATGGTGCAATACTTACCGAGCATACCTTAGTCATGGTTTATGCATCCTTAGTAAAGTTGGTCTCTTGTGCATTATAAACTCTAGTTAAAAGAATTATCTTAATAAGAAATGAAATCTCAAAATTTTGGTGATCATTATGTCTGATACCAAAGAAGCAATGACATTATTCTCAAAAGTATAATTATTTCACTACTCATAAAAATACAATAGAGTAGGAAAATATTATACAAAATCAAGTGACACTCTAGCTAATAAAAGGCTATATTGAAATTATTTCCAGGTTTCCACTTTACATTAGAGAATCATATATAAAAATTTATAATCAAATAGTATTAAAATCCAAGGATCTCCATCATCATACAATTATACATTATCCATTATAGTTGCTTCTCTACAGCCATCATGTTGCATTTATAGGGTACACCTATTTATTAAATCATGCATTTTACTAGTTTTAACATTAGCCCATCTACTCAGATGCATAATTATGAAACCATTGTATATTATATATTGATTCATTATAGATTATTATTATTAATGTGATATCTTAATAATTTTGATGAGTGGACACTAATATCTAGATACTTATCATCTTCCTAATGCTGACTTAATTCATGTTTATGAGAAGTTTTTATCTAATTGAAATTTTATTATTTATCACTTAGATAATCATCATACATGTATATAATCTCATTTAAAATATTTTTACAATATTTAAATCATCATAATGTTATTTTATATTGTTCAAAAGCCTAACTATGCTCTCATGTTCCCTAAAACCATTAATCCCATTTTCACAATGGCCTCCTTCTATCTCTAGGACTCCAAATTAAAATTAATCACTTTTAACATGTATAAATAAGAAAATTATACATTATCTAAACACAAATACCTATAAATCCACCAATATTCATGTTTCAAAATTTTTCAAGAGCTTGGAAACACTTACAATAAATGTTATCAAAGTTGAAGTGGTAGTTCAAGATCTCTACCTCGAGTGCTTCATGGTTTGAAACTAGAACTGAATTTATTTTTTGATGTGGTAGATAATGTTTAGGACCAAGTTATTTTCTCTAGATAATGTAATATCGAGAGATGGAGTACCCATTTCGGCCTCAAAATGGCTTTTCAAATATGAGAAAATTATAGTTTTAGGGTAATTTCAGACTCACATAAAATAAAAACTATAATTCATTTTCATGAATTAAAATAACCCTAACATACATATATAGGACATATTATTTCACCATAGATCATGTACATATAACCTTTGAGACTAATTTTTGGCACATGTTATAGTAATCAATCCTAAAATGTAACTTTTTTGTAGTGAAGATAAAAGTTCTTATTCTTGAACTGACATTTCTACTTCTGGGACCTCCACATGAAAGTAAATTTATTATAACACACACACACACACACACACACAGACACACACACACACACAGATTAAAATTACATTTAATTTGAATTTTGTAACCTTCAAATCCAAATGGATGTGTGGTTTCACAACTATTCATGAGCTTGGAAACATTGATAAAAATGTTGTCAAAGTTGAAGCAATAATTTGAGATCTCTACCTTCAGTTCTTTGTGGTTGGAAAATAACACTAAAAACATGTCTAAAATGGAATAAAATGTATACTAATAGGTTCTCTGCCTCTGATCATGCTTGATTGAGAGATAAATTACCCATTCCATCATCAAGAATGCCCTTCCAAATATGGTAAGAGTGTCATTTTTAAGGGTAACTTCAGAGGCACATAAAATGGAAACTATAAGTCATTTTCAAAAACAAAGAAAACCCTAATATGCATGTCAAATCAATATAATTTATCCCAAAATCATGTTTATGAAAAATTTGATATGAATCCATGGAACACACTATAGTAATTAATCTTTAAATGTAACTTTTTTATAATGAAGAGACAAGTTCTTATCCTCTAACTGAAATTTTTGCCTCTAGGACCTCTACATACAAATCCATCACTTCAAAAATATATGTATATGCAAATGACATGTAAAATGAATACCAAAACCTCTAAATCCACATGAATGCATGTTTTCAAATTTTTTTATGATCTTGGAAACATTGATAACAAATATTGTCAAAGTTAAATCAATAGTTTGAGATCTCCACATTTGGTGCTTCATCATTGTAAAATGGAACTACCAATATATCTAAGGTGGTAAATATCATATAATAATATGTTATTATCCTTTGATCATGATTTTTCAAGATATGGATAACCATTTATAGCCTCAAGCATGCCCTTCCTAATAAGATAAAATTGTCATTTGTCAGGCAACTTTAGATGCACATAAAACAAAAACCATAAGTCATTTGAAAAAAATGAAAGAGCCCTCATGTGCATGTCAAAACCCTCTAATTTAATCCCATATAATGTCAATGAAAAATTTGAGATGAATATGTGGAACAAATTACAATAATTATTCTTGAGATGTAATGTTTTGTAGTGAAGAGATAATTTCTTATCCTCCAACTGACATTTTTGCATTCAGGACCTCCACGTGTAAATAAATCACTTCAAACATGTATGAATATGAAAATTAAATGAGATACAAATACCAAAACATATAAATCATCCTAGATGCATGTTTTCACAATTGTTCAAGATCTTAGAAACACTAAATAATTTTTTTCAAAGTTAAAGTGATAGTTTTAGATTTCCACCTACGGGGCTTTGTGGCTATAAACTAAAATTAACAACACATTTGAGGTGGAATATAACATCCAATGCTACGTTTTTGGCATACGATCACAAATGTTTGAGAAATTAAGCACCAATTCTAGCCTCAAGAATTCCCTTTCTATAATAACAATGCTTTTATTAAGTTTCTCTTCTATTAAAGAATATGAAAGTCTTTACTAATAGTGATAACCATGTAAAGGTTGAAGCTTATTTGATGTTAGTAACCTAAAAAACGTTTTTAGTAAATAATTAAAAATCAAATTTATATGTTTTACTTACAAAATCAATAGAATTTAGTAATAAATACATCAAAATTTGATAACTCAACATAACTTTGAATTTAAATCCAACAAATCACTAGGATATGCTCTAATCTTGATATTAACAAGAATAGATTCATGGTATAACTCATAAAATTTCCATAGATTTTTATTTAATGTCATCACATGATAGTTTACCAATTGAATATTTGTTTCAAGAACTAAATTTGAATAGTTTAATATATTTCTATGTTTTATAGTCTATGAATAATCATAAATTTGGATTTATGATAGGATATCATTGAATCTAAGTTCTAGTGACAAACACAAACCTAGTGGGATAGTCAAATTTTTCTCCATATATGATTAGGGAAGTCAAATTATTTTTTCCTCTACACACAAACATAAGTAATAATTTTTACCTCTTCATTTTCCTCATCAATAATAAATACAAAAACATGCCATGTATCACTAATTTTTTTAATGATGATTTCAATATATATAATGATAATAAATAGTATATAATGATTAATATTATACCTAGTTTCACTAGATCAACTACATGGCCAAAGTTATGTGATGATGTCATATCTATAAGTTGTAATTTTAGTGTAACTTGATATGTGTCAACTAGAGTTAAAGGTATACATATCCATTCATACACACACTCTTGTGACTCATAGTCATTCTAAATAAGTTCCATGAATGTGGAAAATAAACATTACAAGAGTATCATATGCATAGTTAAATAACCTATATCTGAGCTATGAAATGAGTGGATCTCACTATATCACATTAAGATCATATAATTCTCATACTTTCCCAATTTTTATTCCTCCATAAACTAAAAATATCTATGAAAGCTATAATTTTATTGATCACCATGGCCAATTTTCTTATTAAGCCATTCAACAATGGTTTTTACATTAGTCAAAAAAATGCCATATTCAAACATCAAATCCTCTCTTAAAATGACTCTTTTTACACATGATCTAGACCATAATGTTCCCCTTTAAATGGGAAACCTTAATGAAACTACAAATACGTTATAGAATAGTGGTAACATATATCCTGATTAGCTAATAAAACATTTATGCATTATTTTATTGTGGCATACAATTGTTTGACCAAACACAATACTAATTTAAAATAATGTTCCTCTCAGTCAAATTTCTATTGAACATCTCAAAAAAAATTTGAACATATTTTATACAATGTTATTTATCATCACTGGCATATAAATAATACTCCCTCAATATTTCCTCATCTTGATTTATACTATCATGTGCATGCATGAATGTTATATGTAAGAATATGGTAACTTATATTGATTTGTGATACTATGACTAAAATTACATTTGTAGTTTAAATGTGTATTTATAAACAAATAAAATTATGAAATAATAGAACTAAATGGGAATGTTTAATTTATTAAATTTAAATTCTCATCCAACCATATAGCCTTTTTTGTGTTCCTTGTATACTCATAAAAAATTTCCTTCTTGTATTTGACCATAAATTTTGAAACATGGATTTTTTTTGTAACAAACTCACACCTTTTACATTAGTAGTCATAATTTACTCAATATATCATAGATTTTTATTTTATCAAACTAAATGATTCATGCCTAATTGAATTTATACTCTCCTCATGCATATAATTTTTTAATTTTTGCAATCCACCACAAATGCTATAATTTACATCTAAACATGATTTGTTATTGAAAAACTATCCATCTAGTCTTTCAGAAAAATGGTTGGAATTAATTAACTTTATAATTTTGGTGTAAATTATATTCCAAAATCCTTAAAAATTTTATCATTATGAAAATTACATTGTATTGTAAAAAATCATTATAGTGCATTGAAAATTCAACATGTTTTCTACAATAAGTAGTCTTCATGTGATTTATTTTTACATAGAAAGATTTTTCCATATAAAAATATCTTTGGATAATATAAATTTGAGTATGTTTTTATAAAAACTTAGGATTAAAATTATTTTTTGGTCATATCCAATAAATTCTTCAGACATGGTTCATGGTGATAACCAACTCTTGTTTTCATTATATCTCTTATATTGCATGAAATTCTTTCTAAAATTATGAAAGTAAATACCTTCATTTTTCCATTTATGATATAATTAGGATTTAGGATTTAGGGTTTAAGGTTGTAAAAATTTATTAATTAGGTTAATATATCAATAAATATGAGCTAATTTAGCCCTAGATCACATTTTATACTCATAGTTAGGTTCAATAGGTTTAAATTATCCCCAATTACCCTCATGTGTGAATTTATGATAAAATTAGGGTCAATTAAGCCATATGTTACAACTTGTACAATCGAATGATCAATAAATTAGTTTCACATGGCTCAATTTGGCCCAATTCATGTATCTAATTGTATCAATTGACTAATTTGATCAATTCATGATGGAATTAGAGCTAATTTATCCCTAAATCATGTCATGCTCTTATAATTATGTTTAAGGGGCTCAAATTAGTCTCAAATGCCTCCTTAACTGAATGAATCAACTATTTGATTTATTATATGATGACATTAGGGTCAATTTCACTCCAAATCACATCATGTAAAATTGAAAATAGGTTCATGTGACTCAATTTTTATAAAATTATGTCATTGATTGCACCATTTGACTAATTAGTTGAATCTATGATAAAATCAAAGACAATTTATCCTCTAATCACATTGTATAACCATAATTAGGTTCAAAGGGCTCATATTGACCCTAGTTGCCTCCAAAATTAAACCAATCAACTATTTCATTCATTATATGATGACATTAAAGTTTTTAAAGCACAAATCCAATCATATACATGTCAAAATTGCATTTAACTTTGAACCAAATGATATATTTTTTCATTATCTAATGAAATTGGAGCTGATTATGTACCAAATCACATTTTATAGTCATTAGGTTGTAGGGGCTCAAATTAACTCTAATTTCCTTTAGATTTAACCAATGGACTATTTGGTTTACTTTATTATGACATTGTGGTTGATAACCCTAAATTACATATTTTATAGTAAAAATTAGGTTTATGAGACTCAATCTCACTCAAATTTCATCACTAATTTACACCAATTCACTCATTCACTTAATATGTTAGGAAATGTAAAATAATTTAGCCTCAAATAACATTTTATACACACAATTACATTCAAGGTGTCTAGATTGGCTTTGATTTCCTCCACCATTGAATCAATTGATTATTTCATTCATTTTTTAATGAAACTAGGTCTAGTTAAACCCTAAGACATATTATATATAGTAAAAATTATGATTATGGGTGAAAATACACCAAAATTACATCACTACATTCATTATGTTTTTTTTTGTGGTAGTGTATATATTGACACACTCCACTTTAAAATAAAAATATAAAAATAATAAATTTTAATAGATATATAGATAAATATAAACACATATACATAGATTCATTTTGAACTTTTTATACTATGTCAATGTTACACGTACACATTATTGGACATATGCATTATTATGTGTACATGTTATAGTATGTTAAAATTAAAAAACAATGCATTTTGGCTCAAAAATGGCTTGGATTATTGAGTGAAAGGCTTAGACCTATAGATACATAATCAAATCTGAGATGTTTGATAGATAATGATAAAATTTAACTTTCATCACCAAAAAATTATGAATTTCAATAAGATAATTCATAAAATTATTACTATGTGTACGAGCACACTCTCTTTTTTCCAAACTTATGATTTTTTATTTTTTATATTTGTTTATTTTAGGGTTTCCATCTATGTTGGTTTCTAACTATGGATTTTTTAAAACACTACATGTTGTAAATATATGTTCCTAAATATGTTTATGTATTTTTTATTGATCCAAATTAAAAAATATATATGGTCATAAACTAGGGTTGATTCTACATGCATTCAAAAAAACTAATTTTCATTTTTTTGTGGTAGTTGTGGGGTTGCACAGATGGCTATCCCTTTTTTGTCACTTTTTAGAATCTATTTAATAATAAAATTAGAAAAATATATTCATTGGAAAAATCTACAAAAATATATGTCACAAACTATATGAACTTATCTAAATTTTCACCAAATGGTTTCAAACAATATTAAATGATGCTAAAAAAATGAGGGACCACATGACCAACTATATACTCTCTTTTCCTAAAACAAGAAAGAGTTCCTCTTCAAATTTTAGATGTTTAACATACTTATACTTAACCATTTTCTTAAAATAGTGTTTTTGAAACTAGACTAAAATTTTTATAATTCATGTTCTTATACTATCTTCAAATTTTGAGTGTAGCCATCTCAAATAATCTATAGAAGTTGAGATTTCACAATTTTAAAGAAAAACATGTCCATGTTTAGGCACCTCCGACCCCACCCCCCCCCCCCACCCACTTTATACACTTACCCAAATTTGTAATTAATATGGTGGGTTTTATCCCATAAAATAGGAAATAATGAGTAGAGATATTAGAAGAGGAAGGATTTAAAGCTAGCAAGAAGCTGGAAGTGGAAGATAAAAAGAGAAAATAACCTTAGATATTTGATGTGTTACAATGGAATTCCATGATCATTAATATCAATACAAAAACTAAAGGTTTTACTAATTATTCCTTATATTTGAGTATGATTTCACATTTTAATTACCTTACATATTTGATGTAGAAACATCTAGGGTGAATGGGAAATATTACATCACTACAAATAGGTAAGTAAATTTGATATATTTCAATAAAGTGTCTTAGGGAAAATTTCTCATTTTGATGAATTCCTTAGGATAAATCTAAAGGTCACATATTTTATCTTGGAGTGACATTTACTCATAGTTTTTTTTTATTGATTCACGATGATAAAATTATAAATGATCCACATTGGGTTTTATTCATGATATCAATAAGGCCATAAAAAACTTATTATTCATTTACAACCAAATATAAAGGATATCTTGGGCCTCATTTAATTTCATGGTGTCTATGAACCTTCAAAAATATTAATACATTTTCACATATTCCATGAACTTCTATGCTCAAAAATAGATACATAACTTCATAGAGCGCATAAAATAAGGCTTGAGGATTCTATAATTTCACACATGAAAACTAGAGTTTGAGGACTCCATAGAATCAAAAATTCCATGGATTTATTGGAAACACTCCATAAAGTCCCTTTTAATTATATAGTACATGGATTTCAATGACCTTAAGAATTCTCCACCAATTCAATGGAGTGAATTGCCTTTGTAAATACCCCATGAAGTCAATAGAGTCAATGAATTTGGATAATACCCATGGATTTATATAGGTTTATGGAACCCAAAAATATCATGGAGATAATGTGAGGTCATGAGTCCATAAAGGTGTCATGTTTCACAATCAAGACATGTTCACAAGGTAATAACAAGTACATGTAAATATGAGGATCATCATTAGAAGGTAGATGTGAGACAAATTAAATAAATTGGATTTTATAAATCCATGGGTCTATGGAGAATAGTGAGGACATGGGGTTAGTGAAAAATTATTTATGCATAGGATTATCTATTGCGACATGCATCAAAATCCATTAGTTAATAATATTTTTTTATTTCTTAGCTTTCTCACTTCATAAATATGGCCAAATGTTATAGGTAATTTCAACAGGTCACAATTTTCTCAACAAAATTCCAAATGTAATGTTATTGGTCTCATCGTAAACATCTTGTTATTTTTCCATTGATGGTGTCCAAATGTTATTTGATCACACATGTGATAAATTGTTCACATATGAGGGAACCAATAAATGTTTTTAATCAAGATCGCAAACATTTATTGATACATCATATATGAAAACATGAAAGTTGAAGAGTTTTAGGATTGAATAAAAGTGATATTTTAAGTGGAATATAAAGTTCCAAACTTGAGAGAAAATGCCAAAGAAATAAGATAGAGAGATAGACTCAAAAGGTACATATAAAGAAAGATATATATGAGATTAAAGATAAGAAGAAAGGATACAAATTAGAATAAAAGAGGACATAGAGTAGAGAGAGGTCTCAAATATAAAGTTATATATTTTACAACTTAGATATTGATATTGTAAATAAAAAAGAAGATTAAAGATAGAGAAAGTGGAGTATATAGTAAAAAACTATAGATGCCATTAAGGATTATTTTCATTTAATAATAAATAATGTTCTATTGTGTGCTATGTGACTATGTATACATGGACAAGGACATCCATTCAGTAGGACCCCCTATCGTAGCTACATAATTTTGGGTGTCATGATGTTTTAAGAATCCAACAATGATGACTATGGGGATTTATTGTATAGTAGTGGAACATTTAAATATCCATTGAATGACACATAATTATAACATTAAGTGAAAGAAAATGTAAAGTGTACAAGTAAAATGTTGTCCACTCTGAATAAATTAGCATTTCTAGTAATATTACTTTATCTAAAAAATAGTCACACATCCTCTACTTGAAAATGGATAATGATTTTAGTGATAATAATTCATAAATTATTTGCATTTTCATCCATGTTTGTATAAATAAGTGTATTAAAAAAAAATTATGTAGCATTTATTTTAGCGGGGCACACTCAGAATGGGATATATGATACTTTTGGAAGATTAATAGCATCATTATGAAAGTTTAGCATATTTTATATGCCACATACCAAACACAAATAAAAATTTAATATGGTTCAAGTATATTCACTTATTATATTATTAATCAAGTGTATGACTTCAAGGCCTTTTGAGAACCACACTTATTGGATGGAAACCATAATATAGCTGGTATTAGTGTATATATTAAATATGGTATTCTGTACTTGAATTTGAAAATATTAATAAATATTTACAATGCATAGATTGAGTGCACAAATAATTTCCTATTACTCAATTATAACACACATGCTATCTTATGATTTTACCATTACATTATTCTATTACACACCTTTATGAATCTCATTATCTATTTTAAACCTACTAAATATATTACATAGATATTTCTAGACCCTTAGTTCATTACACATGTATATAGGTCAATTCCTTTAGTTTGGATCAAAACCATTAGTCAATATTGACCTATTTTTATCAAAATTTATCTTCTCCCAACAATGGCTACTTTATGAAATACAACATTTCCCTAGGTTTGGTGAATATTCCTAATGTGTTAGTGACATGATAAACTACTCAAATGAACTCATAATGTTGGCAATATGATTTTCATTGATGTAAAAAGTGGAGATTGTTGTAAATATGATTGTAATTGATGTCAAAAGGTACATTATGAATGGCATTGATGTCAAAGGATTAGTTAGGATTGATGGAGAAAAGAGTATGTTTTATTATTTCACAATAAAAAGTTTTCATGATTTTATAAAGACCATTTATAGATCATTTATAGAGAAATTAATCTAAGATCTATTATGGGTTTTTTGAGTGCATCTCATATTTATGGTCAACATGTTTAGATGAATATAAATGAGTGTAGAAATGATTTATCTTTTCTCTTGAACATTATAGGGTTTCTCATTAAAATCCTATGAGCTTTAGTCATGGCATTCATAGGTAGGTTATATTTTTATGTTGACTGGATATAGGCAAGAACCAGTTACTTAAGTTATATCTTAAGCCCTTGTCATTATTTTGAAACTAGACCCTTTGACCTAGTAATTATTGGCTTAGAGCAATGTTTTAAGACTTTATATTTCCTAAGTCCTAGATTTAATATCTATCTGAGCTTGATCAATGATTAACACTTAATCATACATTAAAAATGTAATGAAGAATGACAAAGTTAATATGTAAAAGGTACCAGAGAGTAAACATGTTAGTGACATGTGTCATAATCTTTGATCTTGAGTAGTAGATCTATGGAGTGGACTCAATGGGATCAAGTGATCAATGTTTAAAGACATAGAGGTGAGTTAAATATTGATCTAATTTGATGAGATCAATGGAGAATAAGTGTTCAAAGTCTCAAGAAGTAGTGAGATGAGATTAAGTACTCAATGTTTAATGATAGACAAAATTAAATTTTGTGCTACTTTGAAAATATAATGACACATGGAAGCGTGGATCCAAATATATAAAAAACACATTTTAAAGTTTAAATGTTAAAGTCTAGAAGCATACAAGGATCCAATGAAGAACATGATCTTTGCAAAGCTTGATATAATAGGTGTATTTTAAAGTTGAGAAAATTAAATGAGGATCATCATATCTTGGTGTGAAACTTAATATCTATGGTCAATATTTAAATATATGTTCTTTCTAGTGGTTAGGTGACTGAAAACCTAGGAGAGATGCATTATATGACACAAACAATGATATAGATTACTTTGATCGATCAAAATTATGTAATAAGGCATGTGCATCAAAACTAGAACTTGACATATGTAAAATATAGTAAAGGATAGAGAATCATGATGGTGTTACATGAAGTCAATATGTTGGAAACTTGTTAGATCATGATGTGTTACAAACCACGTGTGAACATAGAGAAGATGCAAGACCTAGATAAAATGCTTATATATGTGTCATCTAGGATATAGTAAATGTTGTTGAATAAAGTCTTATTGAGAGAGAGAGGTAGAGAGGAAGATATTGGTGAAGTGTGTTGAATAGATAAATAGAGAGACATCTAAGAAGAGGATTAGATTGCAAGAGAAGAGAGATGCGTATAGTATGAGTAGTTACAAAATATACCTATAATAGAGAATTATAATTATATTCATTTATGAATCAATATTATAATCTAGAGTTATAGCTCCATAATATACATCTGATTTGTAGGTGCAATTAGAAGATTTGAATTGGTACTCAGTTAGGGATTTGGTTCTTCCTTAGAGTAGGTGTTGTTAAATCAAGGGATTGTTATCTCCATAGGGTTGGTGCCCTTAAATTTTTTAACTAGTGATGTTTGATTGTGAGTCTAGATTAGAATAGTAGATTATAGCATTTGTTTCTCACCATGATTTTTCCATGTATATTGGGTGTTATGCATATATGTGTGTGTGTGTGATATTTGTATATATGTTTTAGTCTACATTAAAAGTTTTAAAAGGACTAATTTAATCAATATACTGATTCACCCCCTCTCAATAAATAGTTGTGTTATAACAATTGGTATCAGAGCCTTAGTTCCTTAGAAGAAGCTTAATTAGCTTAGGTAGATATTAGATAGTGAACATAATTGGCTATTCAAGAAGGTTGTTCCTCAAAAAAATCACCTCTCTTTTATGGATCAAAATATGCATTTGAGAGCATAAGAATGGAATCATATTTATCTTCATTAGGTTTTGATGTATGGTGTCTATTGTAAATGGATATATAGCTCATGTTGTAACTCTCATTGATCAGGTTACAAAGAAATAATATGAGAGTAATGCCAAAGCAAAGAATATTATTCTGTGTATGTTATCTAATTTAAAATTTATCACAGTGATGCATTGTCAAAA
Source organism: Torreya grandis (assembly GCA_037957365.1). Lineage (NCBI taxonomy): Eukaryota > Viridiplantae > Streptophyta > Pinopsida > Cupressales > Taxaceae > Torreya > Torreya grandis. The sequence goes on along the minus strand of JARHVA010002192.1, from coordinate 914,814 downwards.
TGCCCAAGATATTTGGACCAAATTAAAGAGAATGTATGAAGGTGATGATAAGATAAAGTAGGCCAAGATAGAAACATACAAAGGCAAGTTTTAAGTCCTTAAATTGAATGAAGAAGAGAAAATTTTAGAACACCTCCTTAGAGTAGTTTAAAGATTCAATGTGATCAAAGCCCTTAGAGAAGATGAAAGATCTAATCATTTTCAAAAAGGTTATAAGATCTCTACCATCAAGGTATCACTCTAAAATATTTGTAATAGAAGAAGCAAGAGATATAGTTAAGATCATTGTAGATGAGTTGCACAGAACCTTCACAGCCTATGAGATGAGAGTGGGAGAAAAAAATACCTTCAAAAGAAAATCTATATTCAAAGTATCCATAAAAGTAAAAGTAGAAGCACCTACATCTATATCTGAGGAGACTAGTGAAGAATAAGTCAACTTTTTTATAAGATTAAGAATAGGGTATGGAAAAAACAAAGGTACGTTACCCTTCAAATTCTTTCATTGTGGTAAGGTAAGACATTTTGTTGACAAATTCCCTTATAATAAAAAAGATAAATCTAAGTAAGAAGAGGATAGTAAAAAGGTGAAACTCCACTACTCCAAGAAAAATAAGATCTTCTTCAAAAATAAGAAGGGCCTATATACAAAAGAAGACAATGATTCATATGATGATTGTGATAGTTATGATGATGACCATGATTGTGCCTTTGTGGTTAAGGAAAAGGAAGTCCTATTCATGACATTAGGATCAAATTCTATAGATCAAGAAGAAGTTGAAGACTAATGTGAATAAGAGGAATGTGAATTGGATCTAGAGTTTAAACTCATCTATGCTCTAGTTGAAATTGACAAGATGAGAAAAGAAAGATCAAAACATAAGAAGCTTGGGCAAAAGGAGATTGAAAAAGTATCCAAAAGTCTTGAAATTTTTGATCAAATGGTGGTTAGCCTAAAGACATAAGTTGAAGAGGCCAAAATAATAAAATATGTAGTTAAAATTGAACTAAAATCTAAATATGATGAATGCATGAAGTTAGAAGTAGAGATAGTGGCTTTGAGAAAATAATTTTAAAAAGCTAAAGAATAAATAGATAAAGGTATGAAGTTGAAAGAGGGATCAAACATTCTTGATGAATTGATCAACTCTCAAAATTGATCGAAAGATAAATCTAGTCTTAGTTGTCAAAAGGGGAAATTCCCTATAACCAATACATCTACAAACGTATATGAAAAATTCAAAGTAGAAGGAGAATGAAGAATAAAGAAAGAGAAATCTTGTAAGAATATGAAGACAGACATAAGCATTACTATTGTGATTAAATTTGAAGGAGAAAAGAAGCCTAAATAAAATAAGAATATTAATGAGTCAATATTTGTAAACTCAAAGAAGATGCAAAACACAAAGGTAGCTAATGCAGATAGTTACATAAGGGTGAGATACTTGAAGAAGCTAGAGTTAAAAGACATCCTCATCCTACACAAAGAAATGTTATGACCAAGTATTCCTCATTTTTTATGTTTATTGTTATACCTGTAATCATTTTGGTCATATGGATATTGAATGTAGGGTTATACCTAAAAGGAGAACCAACTTTGTAAGAAAAAATTCATTTGTACCTTTGTTAGATACAAATGTAATATGCTATAACTATAATAATATTGGTTACATAGCTAAAAAATATAGAAAAAACTTTGTAAAACCAAAGATACAATGTAAAAATAAAAGCATGTCTCCTAGTGTGAACAAAGGTTCAAAAGTCTCTGAAAAAGGGGAAACACCAAATAAGAAACCTAAAGATGTGTGGAAAGTGAAAAATCAATCTATGATTACTCAAACTATGCTCCATGCCAAAAAACAAAATTTATGGGTAATAGATAGTTGTTTCTCAAAAAACATGAATGGTGACAAGAGAAAGTTCACCAAATTGATTAAATGTAAGGAAGGATCTATCATCTTTGGAGATAATACTATAGTAAAGATCCGAGGTAAAGAAACCTTGGACATAAATGATAAATTACCTACACATGATGTCCTATATGTTAAAGTATTGAAATATAATCCACTAAGTGTTAGTCAAATGTGTGACAATGGATATAAGGTCACATTTAATGTATAAGATTGTAAGATAAGGATATTTGGAAGATCAGTTGTATAAGGGAAAATAACTAAAAAAACATTTATAATCTTAGTGAAGTGAATGGTAATAACTTCCTGATAGGACAGATTGATGAGAGTTGCTTATAGCACAAAATAATGGGCCATGTCAATTTTGACAACCTGGTAAAGTTAATCTCAAATAAGTGTATTAGACACATGCCTAAGATAATCAAACTTGAAAGCACTAATTTCAAGGAATGTCAACAAGGTAAGTAGACAAGGGTCAGATTTAAAACAAAGGATTATGCAATTACAAATACTTTGGAGTTAGTTCATACTGATCTTTATGGCTCTAATAAAATAAGAGGATATAAATGGGAAAGATACTTCATGTTATTTATAGATGATTACTCAAGAATGATATGGGTAACCTTTTTTAAGGATAAGTCTTAGGAATTTGAAATATTCAAGATATTTAGGGCCATGGTAGAGAATGAAATTGGATGAAAAATTAAATTCTTAAGATCTAATAGAGGTGGATAATTCACCTCAAATCAGTTTATAGATTACTATGAGAAGCATGGAATCAAAAGGAATTACTTTACAACAAGGACTCCATAGTAGAATGAATTTGTTGAAAGAAAGAATATGATAGTAAAGGAAATGGCCATAACAATACTAAAAGATACCAAATTACCTGATGAATACTAGAGATAAGTAGTAAAAACAATAGTATATATCTTGGATAGAGTTTAACTGAGGGTAAATAGTGATAAACTCTCTATGAACTATGGTATGGAAAACCTACCTCTATTAACTATTTCAGAGTGTTTGTAAGCAAATGCTACATTAGGAGAAAAGAAGATAATTTGGGAATCTTTAAATCAAGATGTGATGAAGGACTATTTATTAGTTATTCAACACAAATAAAATCCTAAATATGTTACAAAAAAAGGCTATATAAGATTGTAGAGATTATCAATGTCAAGGTTGAAGAAGGCCTGAAACATGTTAAACTTGATAGATAAATCTATAAAGAAGAGTCTAATTCTAAAGAGTAAATAGCTAATCAAGAGACTGAGGAAGTAAATGAAAATCCATCTCCAATATTTGTTCAAAAGGATCATCCTATAGAGAAAATAATTGGCAATAAAAATGAAGAAGTTCAGACAAGGATAAGAGTTGTAATGAACAAAGAGCAAGCATGTTTTGATCTAATGTCTAAAATTAAGCCTAAGAACTATGTTGAGGCCAAAAAGGATGAGAATTGGATAAAGGTCATGGAAGAAGAACTAATCCAATTTGAGAAGAGCAAAACTTGGGAATTAGTTCCAAGACCTTAAAGCAAGAATGTAATAGGTACAAAGTGTGTCTTTAGAAAAAAGCTCAATGAGGATGGAACTATTATAAGGAATAAGGCTAGATTGGTGTGCAGATATGCACAAGTTGAAGGCATAGATTTTGAGGAAACATTTTCTCTATTTGCTATGTTTGAAACCATAAGAATTGTTCTAGAATTCTCTATTTATAAGATATTTAAATTTTATCAAATGGATGTTAAGTCTGCTTTCTTGAATGGGAACCTAGAAGAGGAAGTATACATATAAAAACTTGAAGGTTTTCAACTATCAAAAGAAGAAGATTATTTGTGTAGACTGAAGAAAGATCTATATGGTCTAAAATAGGCACCTAAATCATGGTATTGAAGATTAGAATAGTACCTAAAATAGTAAGGATTCAATAAAAGATGTGTAGATAACAATTTATACTTTAAATTATAAGGTGGGCATATGTTAATTATTATTGTATATGTAGATGATATAAGTTTTGGTGGAAAAAAAATATAATGTGTAAAGAATTTTCTACTCAAATGCAAAATGAGTTTGAAATGTCTATGCTTGGAGAACTTTCTTTATTCCTTGGTCTATATATATCACAAAATGATGAAGGGATATTTATATCCCAAACCAAATATGCCAAGGAAATGCTTAAGAAGTTTGGAATGGAACCAATTGGTACTCAAATGACAAATGGATGTAAGTTGAGAAAAGAGGATGAGTCCCTTAATGCAAATCAGACTATGTATAGATCAATGATAGGTATCTTAATATACCTAACTACATCAAGAGATGATAACATGCAATTAGTGTGAATGGTTTCAATATTTCAAGCTACTCATATAGTCACATGTCAATTTAGTGAAAATAATATATATATATATATATATATATTAAGAGCACAATTGACTATGTCCTATGGTATCCTAAAAGTGAATATTTTACTTTGACAACATATACAAATGTTGATTAGGTAGGAAGTGTGGATGATAGAATAAGCACTAGTAGTGGTGTATTTTTCCTTGGAAATAAACTTGTTTCATGGTTGAGCAAAAAACAAGAGTCGGTTACTCTTTCTACATCAAAAGCAAAGTATGTTGTAGTAATGGTGTGTTTCACTCACATATTGTGGATGAAGAAAACACTCAAAGACAAGGTATAATAAAAATCACCTATCTCTATTATTTGTGATAATTCAAGTGTTATTAATATATCAAAGAATCTAGTGATTCATTCTAAAACTAAGCATATATCAATCATCACTTCTTAAGATAAAAGGTTTTAGATCAAGAGGTCATAATGAAATATATGCCAACACAAGATAAAATTGTAGACATATTCACCAAACCTCTTCTCAAAGGAAAATTTGAGTATATGAGATAGAAATTGGGAGTGGTGGCTCCTACATCACATCACTAGATCCTAGTGATAAGACATGAGTCCAGGGGGAGGGTCACAAAAACTTTGTTAATCCCTAGAAGTAGAGAGAAAATTCAACTCATGTATGCATATTATTGGAAAATTCTAATGGGTTTATGGTTTTAAATTCTTGGACAAACTCCTTTATTTGATAAAGGGGGAGAAAAAATTTGGACAAAAAGTGAGGAGTCCCTTTACCATTGATTTCAAAGGGGGATAAAAACTATAAACGCTATTTGTAAAAGTTAAATGCTTTATGTTTATCAAAGAAGGAGAAGATCATGTGTCTAAGTTGAGTTTAGGAAAATGTCCCATTTCCTAATGGGGAACAAGTTTGGTATGAATAGTTTTAGTTCACATTAATCAGAAGCTAATGTAGTCAATGCAAGAGAAGGAGTAGAGAATTTACTTTGATATCATTGAAAAAAATTAGAGCATTTAGTTTGCCATCAATGCCAAAGGGAGATATATTTAAAAATATGATTGTTATTGATGTCAAAAAGGGGGATTTTTGGCAATATGATTGTTGTTGATGTCAAAAGGGACATTATGAATGTCATTGATGTTAAGGGATCAGGAATGATTTATGGAAACAAGAGCATGTTTTAATATTATATGGTATAAATTTTTCATGTTTTTAAAGAGACCATTTCTATATCATTTGTAGAGAAATTGCTATAAGATCTATTATGGGTTTTTTGAGTGCATCTCATATATATTGTCTGCAAGTTTATATGGAGAGAAATGAGCCCAAAAATGATTTATCTTTGGTCTTAAACATTATAGGGTTTCTCAATAAAACCCTATGAGATTTAGTCATAGAATTTATAGGCATGTTGTATTTTTATGTCAACTAGATATAGGTAAGAACTAGTTAATTGAGTTATATCTTAAGCCCTTATTGTCATTGTGAAATTTGCCCACTTGACCTAATAATTACCATCTTAGAGCAACATTCTAAGACTTTATATTTAATAAGTCATATATTTAATATATATCTCAGTTTGATTAATGGTTAATGATTAATCATATGTTGAAGATCTAATGAAGCATAAAAAAGTTAATATGTAAAAGGTATCTGAGAGTAAATGCACTGGTGACATGAATCATAATCTTTGAGCTTGAGCATTAGATATATGAAGTGAGTTGACTCAATGGGATCAAGTGTTTGATGTTTAAAGACACATAAGTGAGTTAAAGACTGAGCTACTTTGATGAGATCAATGAAGTGTAAGTGTTATAAACACTAATGAAGAAATGAGATGAGATTAAGCTCTCAGTGTTTAATGATAGACAAAATTAAAATTTTTTCTACTTTGAAAATATAATGACACATAGGAGCTCAAATCAAAATATCTAACAGATATGTTTTAAAGTTGAAATGTTAAAGTTTAGAAGCATACAAGGATCTGACAGAGTGCATGAGCCTATCAGAGCTTTATCTAATATACATGTTTTAAATTTTAGAAAATTAAATGAGGATCATTAGATCTTGGCATAAAACTTAAGATCTATGGTCAATATTTAAAGATATGTTTTTCCCAGTGGTTAGGTGACTAAAAACCTAGGAAAGATGCATTATATGACATAGAAAACGATAAATATTACTATGATTGATCAAAATTGTGTAATAATGCATGTGCATCAAAACTAGAGCCTGATATATACTAAATATAGTAAAATATAGAGAATCATGGTAGTGTTACATGAATTCAAGATGCAAGAAACTTTATGGAGTGTGATGTGTTACAGACCAAGTGTGAACTTAGAGAAGATGCGAGACCTAGATCAAATGCTTATATGTGTCATCTAGGATATATTAAATGTTGTGTAATTGAGTCAAATTTATATATGTCATCTAGGATATAGTAAATGTTTTGTGACATATTCAAATTTGAGAGGGAGAGAGGTAGAGAGGAAGATATTGATGAAGTGTGTCAGATAGAGGAATATAAAGACACAGAGGAAGAGGGGTAAAGTGGAAGAGAAGATAGAGATGTGCAGAGTATGAGTAGCTATATAACATATTTATAATAGAGAATTGGAATTATATTCATTTATGAATCAATATTTTAATCTAGAGTTGTATCTCCATAATATACATTTAATTGATAGGTTCCACCAAAAGAGCTAAGTTAGTGCTTAGTTAGAGAGATGGTTCTTCCTTAGATTAGGTGCTCTTAAATCAAGGGATTAGTGTCTCCTTAGGGTATATGCCATTAAATGTTGTAACCAGTGAGGTTTTGATTGTGAGGCTAGATTAGAATAGTAGATTCTAGTAACTGTTTCTCACCATGGTTTTTCCCATATTTGGTTTTCTATGTACATTGGGTATTATGCATATTTATGTATGTGTGATCTTTGCATATATGTTTTAATCTACATTTAAATTATGAAAAGGATTAGTTTAATAAATATACTAATTCACCCCCCTCTTTGTATATATTTATGTTCTAACACATATAAAAAAATCAAGGTCTCATTCAAAAGGGACTTGGCACTATTCTGGTTCACATCTATACACTATTACACATTGATAAAAACTTCCATATTCTTCCTAAATTGAAATTTTGTCATGAGGAAAAATCACAAACAAAGTATAAATCACACTAAATCCAAGTAAAATAAATTATTTTCAAGTATAAAATCTAAATCATTATTCATATACATATAGAGAAGGATCATAATTGCACAATTGTATTTAGTGTGAAAATCAAATGTGGTTTGATTTTCTTCCTTAGAGTATTAATTATATATGGAAGAATCAATCATAAAATGGATATTATTAGGATCATTTCAACCCATTATATAATAATAATTTTTACAAGTTTATAGGCATCACAAGTACACCTAGGGTTTTAAGGCAAAGGAGGTTTTTTTTTTGAGTTATGTATCATCAGGGTTTGAAATTACACATACCAATCATACATAGATAGGTGAAGGTTAATACATAATCACAATCCATCATTTATACACATTTTAGTACCAATTGACATAAATTAGTATTTATAAATGGTACTAACCTAGATTGATGGAACCAAATTTGCATAGACATAAGTATAAGTCTTAAATTGTACTAGTCACAAGCTTAATTTACATATACTTTCATTTACAAAATATGATTAAAGTCAAATAGTTAACTAAAAAATATAAATTCTCATATTTTTTTTAGTAACTATATTTATCTTATGCCACTTGTCAAATAATTATAATTAGTTTTAGTAGTTTACATTCATATCTATGGTTGAATTCCACATATTAACATCTGATATTTTTGACATGTTTTTATTTTTATAAGGGTTAATATTATTTTAATTAATCCAAATTAGTGTAAAATAATTATCAAACATAATATTCTCAAGTTATGTGTTGTGGATGACATACCAGTGTTGGAATATAAATAAAAAATAAATGATTTATAATGGTCTTATCTAATCCCAATATTACATACAAAGATAATGGTGAAAAACTTTTGTTGAAGCGAAACTACCTATATCACCATTAAAATAACTCAAAGAGATGGAATATTTGAAAAAGTGAATAAAAATAATTTATTGAACATTTGATAAAGATTGCAATGGGCAAAGGTAGATAATGTTATTTCTAAAGATAAGGTATCAGTAAAATGTATTATGTGTTTTTGATATATTATTTGTAAATTATATCAAGATGTAAGATGCACTCTTTTTTGGTAAGCATAATCAAAGATGAATATTACCAAATAATAGGATCTACACATTTTCATATGGATGACTACATTAATTAAAATATGCTACCAATTTGGATCCTAATATTCTAGTCATGTATAATAGATATTTCTATTATGCCTAATTTTATGAAATGCATAATTGTAATACATTATCGTAAGATATTTAATATTAAAAACATCAGATAAAAAATGATATAATGATATAATTAGTGTGGAGGTGATCCATACATCTTCATAGTGATGAAGTCATAAAGTTCCCACTCTTAAAATGGAGTGTTTTAACATTAGTAGTGGAACCACCACTATTTTTAAGGTGGTACTCTCGTAACTATTGGTGTATTGGTGGTGATTACTTAACCTCACCAACATTTTTAAAAACATTTCTCTATATAGGTTGACACTTTTTCACCATACAAAAATCCTAAAGTTAAATGGTTTAAAATATTTATTCTTATTTTTTTTATTTCATTTAAGCTTCTTGGTGGATGTCAAAGCTGAGATATCATATATATAAAGTGGTCAATGTGTCATTATTCCTTTTGAATTAGATATTTATATGAGGAAGATAAAATAAAAAATGATGAAAATATTGAGACTCATTATATAAATTAAGACTTACCCCATTATAGTCAATCTTTGCCTCAATTCAAGGCTAAAGAAAAGATAGAGCTGCAGTCTTATGGTGAAGGCATGCATGAAAAGAGTGTTGAGTATGATGCCAATGTCATAACCTTATTGTTAATTTTAAAATAATTTTAATTTGTTTTTTAATATTTTAGGAGGGCCATTTAATTTTTTTTTCCAACAATAATAGTTTTGTCAATTTTCAACACTTTTTTTGAGAACATCCTAAAAGTAACTAGAAGTGTTAGAGTCTAGTTCATTGAATGTGCACTTAAATAAGATAAAATATTTATCCATTCATCGTAAAAAGGTTAAAAAAACTTTATAAGTCTTAGTTAACTTAATTTAATATTATTTTAGTCAATTTTCTACTTTTTAAGGATTTGGTGTGCCTAGCTTGTCTAGTGTGCATAAGTTGCTTACTTGTTGAGAAAGGCATCTTACATGTTGACCTTATCTTATCATTGAGTCAAAAACATTTTTTATTTATTAAATTTTTTGTTATATTAAAATTTGAATTTAGGAATATATTTTTATTTAACTTAGATATTAATTAAGGTCTAAATTTAGCATTAACTTGTCATGCAAGTTACTTATAATTGGATAGTTTTATCCTTTCTTGTTAATAAATGATTTTACACAAATGTGGTGCAATAGTTATTCTTAGAAAAATAATTTTGATATTTTTATCCATTATTTTTATTTCAAATATTCACAAATTAAAACTATAAATCATATGTATTATAATTTGAATTTATTCAACGCTTGTTTTGTCAGTAATCACACTTACAACATTAGTAGATTAACACCTAGTAATTTTAGGAAAGATTTGTTGATATATAGATTCAAATTTATAGTATATAAAATATGATTTTTAATAATTTTATACATTAAAAACCTTAAATTTTTATCATATCCTCATTCGGTAAATATTCAAAATGGTTTTAATCTATTGTTAGAATTATCATGGCTTCTGTGAATTCTACTTCTATGAATATTATCATTTTCAAAAGTGACAACTTTGAATATTGGAGAGATTAGCTAAAGAGAATATTTACATAGAAGGAAGTTTGGGATAATGTTGTCCATGGATACAAACCACCAAGATACTTGAATAATTTGACTCAAGATGTTAAAAAAAAAGAAGAAAAGGTAGTTGCACAAGCTTTCTTCTTTTTTTAGAGTGGCATAGAACCAAGTATTTATCCAATAATTATTAGTTATAGAAATTTACATGAGGCATGGATGACCTTGGAAAATTCATATCAAGGATCCATTAAGTTAAGAGATAAACAATACAAAATATTAAAATGAATTTTTGGAATTTTATAATGTCTAATAATGAAATAGTTGGATAATATTACATAAAGATAAATGACTTAGTTCATTTAATGAGGGTTTATGGAAAAAATATATAAGATAGGGTCACAATAAGGGAAATTTTAAGACATTTTAATAAAATATTGATGCATATTATGATAAATATTGAGGAGTGTAAGGACATAAACACTATATGTGTTGATGATTTATTGGGTTATCTCTTTTCCCATGAGGATAAGATGAGACTATACATAGAAGATCAAGAACATGCACTTGAAACTAAGGTAAGAATTTCAAAAAGTAAAGAGAAAAATAAAAATAAGAATAAAGGGAGTTTAGAAAACTAAAATTAAAGTGGTATAGGTGAACCTAACTTGAAAGTTTAAAGTAAGAGAAACCTTAATTTTAATTATTTTAAAAATCTAATACACTTTATAAATAATTGTAAGATACTAGTAGCTAAGAATCAAGCTAATCAAGAGGATGAAGAAAAAACATTCCAAGATGAACAAAATGAGAAAACATATAATTTTATCACATATATTTTTTTAATATAGGATGGAAATATTTTTTTCTCTTGATTCATGTTGCTCAAACCAAATGATAAGTCACAAATAAAATTTCAACAAGTTAGATGATTCCTTTAAAAGCCAAGTGAAATTATGAGATGGAAAGTCCATACAAATTGAAAGAAAGGATAACATAAAAATTACCAAAATTTAAGGTAATTTTTAAATAAATAACGTTTATTTTTATCCAAATATTATTGATTATAATTTCATTGGATATAGTGATGAAATTAAAATATACAAATTTTATAATTCTACTAGTAAACCCATAATTATTTCTAAGGATTATATTTATTTTTGAAAATGACATGTATGTTAATTATAATAATGTATCTACATAGGTAATAATTGAATTGTTGATTCCTATTTAATTTTATTTTTAGTGATTATAAATTCCTACACATGTTTCTATTTAAACATGAAATTATACTAGCTCTTCACAATAGACTAGTCATCTATCTTCATCAACTCAAAGGAAGAATGAGAGGTTTTTGAATCGAAATTTGTCCAATAAAATGTTGTATTATAAATATTATATGAGGATAAAAATTATTAAAATAATTAATTTAGTTATTTTAGTGATGCTTATTATGAAAATACTATGTTTGCATTATCATATATGGCTAGTGATCCTAGAAGTTATGTAGAAGCTAGTAAAAAAAAAAAGAATGGGTTGATGCTATGAAATTTGATAAGGATTAAATTGAGAGTAATTATGCATGGATTAATATAATACTCTATTACATAAATATTTCATTATAACCAAGTGGGTTTAAAATACCAAATTCAAGAGTGATGGTATAGTTGACAAGCTAAAAGCTAGACTAGATGAAAAAGAGTTTGCACAATCATATGTGGTTGAATATGAGGAAACCTATCCACATGTGGGATGTAAAGATACTAAAATTCAAATTATTTATATATATTCAAATATTATATAAAATTAATCAAATTTATGTCAAAATTTAATTCCTAAATGAAGGGATTGAAGATGAGGTATATGTGGAGTAGCCACAAGGTTTTTTGGTAAATGGTAAAGAGTTTTGGGTATATAAGTTGAATACAGATCTCTATTGGTTGGATAAAGATCTAAGAGATTGGTAATAAATAATTTATTTTTATCATTAGATAATTTTTTTTAATAATTTAAAATACACCAAATCTTTACATACAAGAAGTGTGTTCTAATGCTTTATGTGTTTGTCTCTATGTATATGACTTGATATTTACAAGTATATATATGGAGATGTTGAAAAGCTTCAAGGAAGATATGAAATAATAATTTGAGATTAATGATCTTAGAATTATGAATTAATTTCTTGGAATTTAATTCCATAAAAAAGGTGAAGTATTCATTTATCAATCCAAATATTCCCAAGATTTGTCAAATAAGTACAATCTTAAGGATTTTAAGCTTGTGGACACTCGAATTGCTAGTGTAGGAAAGCTAATGAGAGAGGATGGAAGTAATTTAGATGATCAAAATAATTTTAGAATATTTTTTTGAGGTTTTATGTATCTCACTATGACAAGACTTGATATTATTTATGGAGTTTCTCTAGTTTCTAGATTTATGGGAAATCCATCACTCAAACATTTGTAAATAGTGGATTTTTTTAGAAATATAAGTAGTAATTATAATTATGGTATTAATTTTATAACAAAAATTTCATTATGTATAACTAGATACATACATTCATATTTAGGAGGACATCTTGATGACAAAAATTTAACTTTAGGTTATTGTCTCACATTAGGAAGTGGGTTGGTTTCATGGTCATCAAAGAAACAAGATATGGTTACAATATCCTTTAATGAAGTTTAATAAACATAAATTAAATTATATTTCAAATAATTATTATGGTTTATAGTAATATTATTTAATTTCATATAGGTTCAATTTGAGCCAAATCATATTTTTTTGTGATAACAATGGAACAATACAATTGTTTGAGAATACATTTTTCTATGCTAGAACTAAACATATTGAACTCAAACATGATTTTTTAAAATACTTTTCCAACGATAAACATTGTTTAATTTAGTATGTGATAAGATAATATGTATTTTATGATATTATCACCAAGGAATTGTTGAATAAGATACATGGAAGACTCAAGAAGATGGTAGTCATTTCCTCTCTTTACATCAAATGAGGGAACATTGATTATGATTCCAATTTTAAAACCATATTTTTAATGTTATAATTAGTTTTATTTGTGTATTATTAGTGTATGATAGTTATGAAATTTATTTTTTTATATATTAATTATTTGGTCAATTATGAACACCTTTTGGTATCTTCTTAAAAATGAACTAAAAATGCTAGTTAAAGTCTAGTTCATTGAATGCATACTCAACCAAGATAAAATATTTATCCATTCATACCAAAGAAGTGATTTAAAATTTTTATTTATTATTTAATTTTAAATAATATTATTTTATTAAATCTATTAATTTATATGGATTTAGTGTTCCTAACTTGTCTAGTGTGCATGAGTTACTGACTTGTTGAGAAAGACATCTTGCATGCTAACCTTAATTTATCATTGAGTCAAACTTGTTCTATTGAGTAATTTTTTCTTAAAATCTTAGAGTATATTTTTATGATTATATTTTTATTTAAATTAATTTTTAATTAATTTATTAATTTATCATTAACTTATCATTCAAGTTACTTGTAATTGGCTAGTTTTAGTCTTTTTGTAAATAAAATTTTATGCAAAAGTGTGGCATAATAGTTATTATTGAAAAATAAAATTGCATATTTTTATCTATAATTTTTATTATAGGTATTCACAAATTAAAACCAAAAATCATATAGGATAGACTATTTGATATCCTAGCTTGATGCATATTTCAATTTCATCAATTTAGTGAAAGCTAATAGCTTTATTTTGCAATGCTAAAGTTAAAAAATCATAATTTAGCTTGGTTTGAGAGGCATGTTAACCTTAATTTATCATTGAGTCAAACTTGTTTTATTGAGTAATTTTTTTAAAAAAATCTTAGAGTATATTTTTATGATTATATTTTTATTTAACTTAATTTATAATTAATTTATTAATTTATCATTAAATTATCATTCAAGTTACTTGTAATTGGATATTTGTAGTCTTTTTGTAAATAAAATTTTATGCAAAATTGTGGCATAATAGTTATTATTGAAAAATAAAATTACATATTTTTATCTATAATTTTTATTATAGGTATTCACAAATTAAAAAAAAAAAAATCATATAGGATAGACTATTTGATATCCTATCTTGATGTATATTTCAATTTCATCAATTTAGTGAAAGCTAATAGCTTTATTTTGCAATGCTAAAGTTAAAAAATCATAATTTAGCTTGGTTTGAGAGGTATGTTCATACACTAGTTTTTAATAAGTTTCATCCTATTTTTATTTGGAATTATTTTAAGATGATAATATATAATAAACTATATCTTATTTTTTATGAGGTATAAAGTTCCATATATTGGAAATATCTTAGGAAAAATAAGGCCAAAACATGTATGAGTACACAAGTGAGTTTTGAAAGAAGGATGTCCTTATTAGAAAATATTTAGTGGACTATGACATCTTGATGAAATATGTGGGTGGACTCCATATTAATTTGATGATACCAATACTGTTATATAATCATATAGACGTAGATGATTCTTGTTCTCAATACTACTACTTAGAGATGGATGAGAAGAAGGCTCTATATAAATCTCAAAGAAATTGCAAGAAAAAAGGGAAATATAAGAAAAAGGGTAAAGGTATAGGTAAAGTTAATAATAATTACACTTACAATTTTAATAAGGATACTAAAAGACATTGTGGGAAATTTTATATTGATAGCCATTATGAGGATTAATTTTATAATCTCAATTCATAATTGGATATACTCAATAAGAATAATAATAAGAAGTCTATTCCCTCTTTCTAAGGTTAGAATATTAGTTGTAACTCTAATTTGGATGATACTTTGTGTTTTACCTCCATCAATATATATGTATGTTTGGGTAGTAATATTACTCAATAGAGTAAAATTTATACACTTTTAAATATTAAAATTCAAAATAATAAAACAAAATTGGATGTTATTTTGTATACTTATTCACAAGTTAATTTGATAAGAAAGGATTTGGTAGACAAATTGAGGTTTCAGAATTTCAATCATACAATTTCATATACTTTGAGTTGGGTGAATAAAATTTTAGACAAGTTGACCAAAAAATGTAATGTTTTTATTAATGGTAAAATTAGGGTTTGGATGGGTCCCTAACCAATATAGTAACATAAAGACATGGTCTTTAAAACCATAAGGAATATGAATGCCTATAAAAAATAACTAGCAAAAACCAACTCTAAAACAATAGAAGAAAATAAACCAACACTATAATAACAATAGAAAAAATACAAAATCATAGAAACTATGCAAAATAATGATGATAATAGGATCCTTCAAAACTATTTTTCTTTGATAAACTAAGGGTCATGTTAAGAGAATAAAAAGTTTTCATTCTAAGAATTTTTTGTTACCAAAAATCATCCATCCGTATCCATCATCATGAGTGATAGTAATGGACATTTAAAATGAATCTTCTAAATTATTTAATGGCTATCATGCCAATGAATCATTATTTGAATCCTCACCCCTAATTTGGTGATATCTATTTTCATTCCCCAAGGGGGTAGGATATTTTTGTGTTTGTTTGACTTCATTTTGGGCCAAAACCATATCTTCATCTCTATTTTCCTTCACTGGGGAGGATGAATCTTCTACTACTAGTTTGACTTCTATTTGATTCAAGATCATATCCTCTTCTATATTTTTGAATCGCTCTCCAAAGCTATTCTCTCTCTTTATTTTTCCATAATATGATGATCAGGGATATCCTCCTTCCACCATGAGATTTTGGTTATATGCTTAAAAAAATTTCAAGAATTAAGATGACAAATTTGAAAATAGTTTCTACATTGAAAGGATAATGTCTCATAGTTAAGAGATTGTTTCCAAGTTTGATCCTTAACTTTCAAATCAATTAACTTGGGAATATTTTTGGATACATCTAGATTAACTAAAATTATAGAAACCATAGTGTGGTCAATGGTCTTGGGATCCACATATAAAAATTTACCCAATGAATCACCTATAAATTTTAAATAGAAAGTAGTCCAAAACTATAAAGGTAAAAAGGCTAGCCTTACCCATATTAGTCTAACATTAAAGGCCTTAGAGTGAGAGTCAAATGATAAAAATTAAGGTTTTAAATTTAGGAAATTATTATTCCAATAAAAAAAAGCCTCTGAAACACTAAATTCATGTCCTATACTAAATAAAAAATAACAATAAAATAACCTTTTTCATAGGTAAAAATACACAAGTTACCTTCCAATCGAGGCATCTAAATATTATTAATCCATTCATTTAAATCTGGGAGAAAAGGCCACAAATTAATGAACATATCAATCATCCCCAACTTAGATATATCATGTTCTCTTTCCAATATAGTCCAAAGATGCTCTCCTTCAAAGGAGATAGAGGGGATTATCTTTGATGGTGTCAATGGCTTGAAATCCACCTGTTTTGCCTTCACCATAGCTAAAGTGTAAGAAGGATGCTTGTCCCCTATTTTTAATTTTAATACCCCCATGGGGTTTTAAGGTATTTAAATAATTTTTGGCTTTGATCTCTAACACCACATATCTTTCTATATCAAATTGAGTCTCCTTTACACTTGAATTGACCTCACTATCCTCACAAGCCACATTCACCTCTTGCATAATTTTGTAGACTTCCATGGCACTACACTCCTAATAAGGGCCTTTAGACAAATTTTTAAAGGCTTGTCCATTTACCACCAATGAAATTTAAGGTGAATCTATCTTATATTTTTATATCTCCATCCTAGGAGGCAACCCTGCATCCTTCTCCAAAGAACCAGTCACCATAGTCACCACCACTATTGAGATTCCATAGTGATTAGGGTTTGGTGGACCATCATGTTTTGCATTAGGTTTAGGTTTTGGATCTTCCATATATTTATTATGTTTGGTATGAATTAAAATTTCATTGATGAATTAATAATGGAAAATTTTCCTCTTGATGTGTGAGTTTTAGTGTTTTACAAACATTAATTTAATAAAGGATGTTATATTCATGAGGAGATCCAACCAATAGCATTTCGTGAAGGATGGCAAGAGATGCATAATTTTAGCCTAAAAAGGTGGTTATATAATTATTTGGTAATTACGTAATCTAAGGATATTATTAATCATAATGGAAAGTTTTTTTAGCTTATTTTGAGAGATATTAAAGATGAATACGTGGTTGCACTTAAGACTTATTGTAACACATTTAATAATAAAATTATAAGTTTATGAGAGAGTTGGTGTAATATTTTAAGGAGGTTTTCTTTGAGATTATATGGTTACCTTTGATTATGCCTATTTATCATGGAATTCATTTGATACCCGATGGTGTACTTCTAAATCTTAGGTTATATAGGTAGACCTTGAAGGATGCCAATGAGGAAAAAAATTGCATTATTTGATTAATAAAGGTTTATACATCATAGTAATTATCTATGTTATTATCCTATTATTTTAGGACCTAATAAATATGGTTAATATAAAATGTGTGTTTATTATAGAGAACTTAATAAGATAGCCATCAACAATAGGTACCCTCTTCCACTAATTGATGCTCTTTTCGATCAGCTTTACCCCACCAAATATTTTACCAATATTGACTTTGAATCCATGTATCACCAAGTGTTTACTGAGGAAGAGTTCATTTGGAAAATAACATTAAAAATAATTCAATGGTTATATGAGTGGTTGGTTATACCTTTTAGGCTATGAAATGCACTAGATACCTTCAAGTGGTGATGAATGAGGTAATGAGGCCATTTATTAATTACTTTATCATTGTATATTTGGATGATATTATTGTTATTATTATAACTTTTGATGAACATATTGATCATGTTAAATAAGGTTTTCAATTTTGAAAGGAGAATAAGTAAGTGTTGAATCAGAAAAAATGTAAGTTTGCTTAATAATCACTTGTCTTATTAGGCATGTGGTTGGATATAGGGAACGGATGATTGACAAGTTAGATTACATCATGAATTTTCCAAATATTTCAAAAGTGATTGATCCATAATATCTATGGGTGTATTTCAATATTTAAAAAATTTAACCAAGAACTTATCATCCATAGTCATATCTTTGGATGCCATTTCATCAAGTGGCAATAAATTCACTTAAGGTAAGAATAAATAAATCATATTTCATAGTTTGAACATAATATCAACCATTATCCAATTTTAACTTTTCCTAACTTGAAACTAACCTTTGAGGTAGAAACAAATGCTACTAACTATGCTATAGGGGGTGTCCTAATTAAAGCAAGTAATCTAGTACATTACCATTTAGAGTTGTATCATGGTGCAATTCTAAATTATTATAAATGTAACAAATAAATGTATGTTATTTTTCAATCAGTCAAGAAATGGAATTAATATCTCATGGATAAGGAAACTATTTTCCACATGGATCATCAATCACTCAAATATTTTCAAATTTTAACTAAATTTTAGCAAAATAAACACTATAAGTGGATGGGAATTTTACAAAAAAATTATTTGGTTATCAAATATATGAAATGTGTGACTAAAAAACTAGTTGATATGTTATATATACCTCTTTTAGTTTGGCTATGGGAACCATAAATATTTTTATCCTTTTTTGTGTGAGTCTTATGTATACAGATATGATCAAGATGTAGATTTTGGGAAGCCATTTATTAAAATAGAAAAGTACCAAAGTGTGTAGTTTGATCCCATGGAGAATTATTACCTTCAATATAGATTGATATAAAATTTAGGTAAGCTTTATGTGCCTAAATAGGAAATATTGTATCTAATTAGGAGAGAATATAATTTAAAATTTACAAGACATTTTGATGTTACAAACATTGTTTCACATTTCTATGGGCATGTTTATTGGCCTAATATGCAAGTAGATATTTCCAAGTTCATAAGAGGATGTGTATTATGTAGTAAAATAAAGCCTATTAACAATAATTTAGATTTGTATATACTATTATTATTAATGTCTAGACCACATGAAAGAATTTCCATTGATTATTTAGGTAAGTTAACTCAAGGAAGGAGCATGATTATCTCTTTTGTGGTTGTGGATTAGTTTATTAATGTGTATTCTTATTATTTGTAAGAACACCTTTAAATGTATTTATGTATACAAGTTGTTTTTTGTTAACGTGTGGGTTCATTTTGGTTTTCTTAGCTCTAGTATTTAAGATTAGGACACATGGTTTCTTGGGAAGTTTTTGAACACATTGTGGGAGAATATGGATACTAAGTTTAAATGGTCTACATCTTTTCATCAAAAAATGAAAAATTAATGTTGTGAACAAAAATTTGATACATCTTTTGAGAGGGTAAAATAGGAAGCATCCTAAATCTTAGGATGAAAATTTGTTGTACATTCAACATACCTAAAATGGGGAAATACATTTTTTACCAATAA
Source organism: Torreya grandis (assembly GCA_037957365.1). NCBI lineage: Eukaryota > Viridiplantae > Streptophyta > Pinopsida > Cupressales > Taxaceae > Torreya > Torreya grandis. The sequence goes on along the minus strand of JARHVA010002192.1, from coordinate 895,186 downwards.
TTCTCATTTTGAAACTTTTTTTGGCTACTTACCTCAATGCAATTTTTTTTGAGATATCCATAAAAAGGCAATGGGAAATTGTATCTTGGGTTCCATAAAGTTGAGAAATTATTTGAGAATATTCAAAAAAATCACCTCAAAGTATATGAGATATTGAAGGAATATCGAGGCAAGCATAAACTGAGACATGATTAGTATAGGATTGAGCATAATTTAATTTTTAGAGATAATTTATGGTTTTATTTAAGTAGAGAAAGGATCCAAGGTAAGTTTAATAAGATTACACCTCTTATGTATGTTCCATTTGAATGTATGGAATAAGTGGGAAATAATGATTTTATACTTTATTTTCCTCTTATATTAAGTTATATTTGGTTGTAAATGTTTATAACTTATGTATTTTTTAGCCTTATATGATAGAAAATGGATATGAAGGGTTGTTTATACCTTTAGTTGAAGACCTTTCTCTAGATATCTAATCATATTTAGAGGATGATGTTGTATATAAAAACAAGTAAAGTACAAAGTGAAGAGGAATGTAAAAACATTGGTTGGTTTGGTTAAAAATTCAACTACATGAATAGGAAAAATGGTATTCCATAGAATGTGTGGGGAATAAATCTCATCACTTACATAATTACTTAATATTTTATTAAATTAAAAGTAGCTAGATGGTTAGGTATGATCCAAATTTGGATCTGAATGTTCTATTAATACATAATATATGTTTACACTATACTCAACTATATTTAATTAATTCTTGTGATACATTATTGTAATACATTTAATATCTAAAACATTAGATCATATATGTTATGGTGGGAGATTCAATGTGGGGATGATTCAAAGATCTTCATTATGATGAAATAATCAAATTTCATCTCTTTAAATGGAGTATTTTATCATACATAACATAAATACCACTATTTTTAAGATGGTGGTTTTGAAACTATTATATTTATGAATAACTATTGGTGTATCAAAGGTAGTTCTATAATTACCTTGACTATTTAGTAACTATCATTCTGCATACACTAGTAGCTTTTCCACCATAAAAAAATCCAAATTTTAATGGTTAAAAACATTTATTCTTATAATTTTTAATTTATTTAAGTTTCATGGTAGACTCTAAAGTTGAGATAGAATACATATTACAAGGTAGGTGGTACATAAATTTAGTGATAAGTCTTAAATTTGGATTCACATAATAATTTGCAATTTTGAGTCTTTGTTGTTGTTTTCTCATCATTTCTTAGTTGCACATGGTTGGTTCATTTATGTTTGAGTAGAAAAAAGTGTCTGCTAAGTGTAGAGTATCCTTGTGTACATGTTTTGGTTAGAATCATAGTGAAAATTATGTCCATGAAGGCCATGTTTGGTAATACATTGTACATTTATCAAATCACATAGTGGAAAGGGAGTGTTATTTCTTCACTCACTAAATTTATCCCACATTAATTTTCTCTAGGATAAATTTTATGTTTAACATGAAATTTTGTATTCTTATGCTTCATTATCATGTGAAAAAGTTATATATTTTATTTCTAACACTTTTTTATCTTTGTTTTATCATTTTAAATATCCTATAACAATCAGCTTCCAACCATCATTGAGGTATGAGTCATAGTATCTATATTGATGAATCTTAGAATGTTATACCCACCTAATTTATAAATAAAAATATAAAAAGAAATAAATATATTATGTTGGGCCTATTCTTGGAAGACATAAAAAATCATTCAATCCATTGATGGATGTGTATGTGGGACAAATGACTTTAGTGTGACTAAAAAATGAAAATCAAAAGATATGGGTGGCAAGGGTAGATGGTGATATTTACCTTAAATAATATGATAAGACTTTAGATAAAAAAGGTGAGGGTTAAATATTAAAGACCTACAAGGAGAAGCAAATGTGAAACAATATGTCAGGATTCTTTTAGGCCTAATAAAATGTAGACCAAATCAAATGAAATTAAACATGAGATTGATGTGGATAACATAGTTTTTACATGGACAAAAAATAGATTATGTAAATTAGGCTTGATTAAGATAATTGATAAAGGAAATGATAATATTAAATCCCAACTTGAACTACTTGAGCATGGTAACTAATGTTAAGGTGAAAATATTGAAAATGATAATTTATGAAATCATATTAGCCTGGGATGTGGGGTTTTTTAAATTTTTGTTCCAAATCATGCTCTAAAAATACCTTATAGTTATACTATTATTTTATTATATGAATGGAATATTTATATTTATTTCATTGATTTTTTTCATAGATTTGGAATTACTTTAAGACCTTAATAATTTAGTATTTTAGTATGAGTGGAAGGTTAAAATTTATTTTAGTAATTTATTTTTCATAATTATCAAATGAGTTAAGGGTAACATTGGGAATATTGTAAGAGATAAATATAAGATTAATGGCATGATTTATCTTATAAAAATTTATTTGAAATGATATTTTCTAAATAATTGACTTGTTAAAATAATAATGCTAAAAAATCCCACTAATATATAAGACTATTATAGAAAATCATTACTTATTGTTTGTTGTCTTGTTTTTTTTTAATATATATTTTTATTTTAAAAATGCTTTTATGGGTGTGGCCATACCTATTGGGGGGAAAACCTAGGATAATATATCAATTAATCATGATGTGTAACACTATACTATATCCATAAGTATTTTTACTTGGAGATACTCAAAATGCTAAAAATGTTTTAAATGGAAATTAATTATATCAAGATATAGTGTTTAGACTACAAATTTTATAAAAGGAAAATTATTACTACAATATGTATGAATATATTAAATGTGTATTTTTTGATGTTGTTTTGAAACTTGAAAGTTATTAAAATATAGAGTGCAGACATATATAGTATTAAATTTATAATTAAATACATGATATTCCCTAAAGGATAAAGAAATAAAGGCAATTAAAAAATATTCATAGAAATTACCTACAACTAGGAAAATTTAATTTAAAATTTTTATAACATTATATTTATGGTTACCAAAACATTCATAGGAAAATTGACATAATATTCCTAAATAGATTAGTGATGTTTGGATATTTATAATGGGGAAAGAAAAATTACCTAATTTTTTGATTAATGGTCAAAATTACTTCAAAATATCATTGAAAAGGACTCACAATTAAATAGATAAGATATCAAAAATCATAACAAGTTTTAATATCTCTTCCTCCTCTCAATTCAAACATGTTATTTAAATGTTGAAACATTCCTCCAATATATTGGATGAAGTAATTCAAGAATGGGTTTAATCTTTTTGATAGTTAATTGAGACATATTGAATTTTGAAGCTATAAAGAAAGTGGTGTCTCAATTTTTATGTCTACCTATCCATAAAGGAGCTAGAATATGGTAAATGATATTCAAATCTTTGCTGAGGCTCTAAAACCACATATAAATATAAAAAAATAGACTCTCTCTAATTTTTATAAAAGTATAGGGGTTAGAGTAGAAACCATGAACAAATAATAAATCTTTTCTTTATATTTTGACAAACTACCTCCCATTGAGCATAAGGAAAAGTAAATCAAAATGTAAAATACGTAATATGAAAACACCAAATTTATACCTAAAATTTACCTTTTGATATCCCTTCCTTGTTATTGTATATTCTCTCCAATTATTTAGGATAGATTAATGCTTAATCATTTGATGTATGAATTATCTTATTGGCTCAATATTTTGATAGCTCTTTGGCAGGAATTGTTTGATTGATTGGCAAGGTGAAAACAATATTGAATTCTTATAAAATATCTATATGAATTTGCATGGGGATCTATCTCTATTTATAAGAACCAAAGAGAGGAATGGATAATTATGATTGATCCATGCTATATCTTGATCAGTGGCAGAGAATGAAGGAGAGGATTAGGTAGTTAGGATTTTAGGAATTAAAAATTTCATGGAAAATTTTAGATGGGTGGTGAAACAAGATCAAGTCACGGTTTAGAGATTAGTATGGTGGATTATGAGATTATAGAGGAGGTTAGTATAATAAATGAAGGATTAGATAGAGATTAGTTGTGGCATTTACTAGAAATTTTAGTGGAGGTAGTTGGGGGTAGTTAGGAAGGAATATAAACTTCCTTAAATATTATGAGGATATACTTGGTAGTTAAATAGGATAATAGGTGACTTATTAATTAAGATGAAGGATAATGTGATGATATATAAAGTTAGGATGATGAAATAAGATACAAATATGTAAGTTAAGATGATGTTAAAATGATTATTATTCATGATAGTAATTTGTGTCGATAAATGTTGAAATTATTAATGATTGAGGAGAGGAAAACTTTAAATGTCTAAAATTTTCACATATTTGAAATGGCATTATGACTAGAAGAAGCTATGGTGTTTCAGATAATTGAAAGAATGTGTTGGTCAGTATGTTAATGAAAATTATAATTAGAGATGCCCCCTCGAGGGGTCATTCAGGGAGTAATAAGACATATGATCACTTGAAATAAGGATATTTAGGTTATCTTATTATATGGGAGAGGAGAATAAGGGATAAAAGAGGGGTTAGGATAGTTGGATGAATATTGTGCTATTTTAATGTACTAAATATGATAATATATGATCAATTCAATGCTTTCAAATGGTGAGATATGATTTACTAATAGTTGTTTATGATATATTTATTGTGACCCAAGAAAATATATAGGCAAGGGATTAATATGGATAAATTTAAGACATTATATGTGGCCCAATCCATGATATATGAAAGGGGGTGTTTATAAATTTTGAGTAGATTGATTAACAAGTTATAATCTGGATGTGGCCAAGGAAAAAATGTATGTGATGGAGAATATGATATATGGATAATGAGTGATATTCCACTAGTGGTTCCTAATCATAATAACTCCTTTTATATTGAGGTTATCATTCCAAAGCACAAAATCAAAATATTTATTATAGATAATGGTTTGGGGTTCAATCTTTGTACCCTAAACTTGATCAAATATATGGGCTATTTTGAAATAACATTGAAACCTAACATAATTACAATAAAGGATTATGATGATAATGAATGGAATTCAATAGGGATAATTTATATTTTTATCATGGTGGGTTTGATTACATACCAAACTTTAATTCATGTGGTGTGAACTAAAATCCATTATAAAAAACTTCTAGGACATCCATGGATCAAAAAAATGTAAGTTTTGCCATCCGCACTCCATTAATGTATTAATTTTCCTCATTCAAGCATGGAGTTTAAAATTCTTGGTGATTCATAACCTTACCAATTTTATAAGATATTGGAAGGAAGATATGACAATGCCATTTATTTTCCTAATATCAATAATTCTTCTTCCATCATGAAAAAATCAAAATATCTTAAATACACCAAGAATTCATCATCTTACATCCATCTTGATGATCTTCCATCTACCTCCAAAACTCCACCTACTATTTCCCACCTTTAAATCATTTCTAAAGGATGTGGTGACTATGAGTATCAACATGCCTTCCATATTTGTAATATCCCCTAGTCACAAATAAGTTATGGAAAACCCACCATGAGGAAGACCAAGGAGACATCACATTAGTTCAGTAAAATAACATTCAACAAGTTCAAGCTCCTATCAGATGAAAATATCGATACTTCAAATGATTGTTAGTTGTATGATGATGGTTTGACATATTATTTCTATAACCCTAATATCTAATACAAAATATAATGTGTGAAATCATGAAATATAAATGAAAATGATTTGGAAACAAATAATAGGGTATTTTAGAATTTGTAACAATCAAAATTAATTAACTCTATCATGTCTTGAGCCATAAACCAATAGGTGGTGAGCCATTTAATTTCATTACAGATACATCCTTAGTTTATGGGGAACCCTCCTCTAGTGATGATATTGAGATATGATACATGTTTATCTTATATGATGACCTTATTAACACAAAATTATTCACTGATATAACCATTTTAACCATTAAACTCAACCTTTGCTACCCCAACTTGATTAATTAGGGCCAATGAAATGACCCATCTTTTGACATTTAAAAAATGATTAAGTCATAGCTAAATGCATGGTAATTTAGGATCATGTACCATTTAATGATCATAAAAATGGGTTAGATATAAATTTATAACACATATTCATATTTTTGAGAATAAGTAGAGTTCCCCAGTCAATAAAACTAAAACATCAATAGAAATTAAGGTCAAAAATATAAAAAAAACATAAAATATAAATATATATTTCCTCTAGTGAAAACCACTCAAAGGCGCTAGTGGACAAGAAAAAAAAATAAAAAAATAAAAATAAAGCTATGTATATTGGTAAAAACCTTTCCAAGTTTCCAAGAGTTAGGGAATTCTACTTGCTTCCAAAATATTGCATTGGAACAACTGAAACCCCAAAAATAATACTAGGATATTATCTTAGTCTCAAATAAAAGTAGACATTTATTTATCCACTCAAATAATTTATAGAAGTCATGAATACATCTTAAAAATTTCATCTTCCCCCATCCTCTACATACTTTCAATATGGATCAACATCATTAGTCAAAGAAATAATTGATGTCAATATAGATATTGAAGATAACCCAAGGATAATCAAACATGGGGCCACCCTTACTCCTAAAGAATGTGAGTTCTTAATTTAACTTCTAAAATAATTATTTGACATCTATGAATGGTCCTATGTATATATGATAGGCCTATATCCATATCTAGTAGCACATCATCTTTCATCAAGATGCTAAACATGTCAAGAAAAAATTACATAAAATACATATAAATATATCACTTTTCATAAATAAATAACTAAAAAAGTGACTAGATGTTGGGTTCACCTACCTAATAAAATATTCATATTATATTTCCAACATCATACTAGTAATAAATCCATATGGTAGAATTTATAATTTCACCAACTGCAGATATATCAACAAGGCATGCCCTAAGGATGACTTTCAACTTCTCAACATAGATATGATCATTGACTCAATACTTGGATATAAAATGTTATCCTCATGAATGTATTATCAAGTTATAATAAAATCACAATTATATCAGAATATCAAAATAAGATTGCATTCACCACTCTATGGGGAACATTATGTTATTAGGTTATGCCATTTGGAATAAAGAATGCAAGTTCAACCTATCAATGAGTAATGACAATAATATTCCATGACATGATGCACAAAATTATCAAATAATATGTCATAAAAATATTTGGAAAATAAATTAATAAAGGTATAACGTCATCCACTACTTATAAGAATCTTTGAATGACTAAGAGAATACATTTTTGATTAAACCCTAAGAAATTCATCTTTGGTGTAACATCAAGAAAATATTTGGGGTTCATTATGTTCAAATAAGGCATAAAGGTTGATAAAAAAATTAAAATAAATAACTTAAATGCCTCCATCACAAAATCTCAATAAACTCTATAACTTATATTGAAAAATCCCAGCCACTCACTAGTTCATATCTCAACTAGCTAATAAGTGTCATCTATTCACTCAAATTTTGAAGAAAGGGATCAAGTTTAATGGAATAAATAATGTCAAAATTCCTTTGAAAATATTAAAAAAACTCTCTTAAAGTTTCTAGTGTTAGTTATGCCACCATGTGGAGATAATTTGTGTTTCACATATCCTCTACTCAATGTGCATTAGGGGCCCTCCTATCTCAACATGAAAAACAAGGAAAATAAAGAGTCATTTATTATATTAGTATAAATTTGGTATCCCATGAGCTTAAATACACTCCCATTGAAAACACATACCTAAAACTTTTATTTGCATCACAAAATATCCACCATTAAATGTTAAAAAAAAAATCTCATTGCCAAAATATATCCATTGAAATATTTGTTATCCAAATTAGATATAATAGATAAATGGATCATTATATTAAGTTAATCCAACATTGAGTGAATGAATAAAAAATCAAATAAAGGACATGTCATATAGTATTACTTAGACAAAGCTCATTTTTTAGAGATACAACCATTCAACATTTGATCTCGAAATGAATAAATATTATATATTAATAAGTCACAATCATGGTAGCTTTACTTTGATGGCTCCTTTAATGCACATGAATAGGGCAAAAGAATCCTTTTCATCACACCTCAAGGAGACCTTATATTTAAGGATTATTGGATTAGTTTTCCTTATATAGATAATATATTTTAATAGAAAGTGCTCATCTCAAGGCTCAAACTTATTATCCATTGGATAATTTAGCATATTTTAGTTTATGGTGATTCATAGTCAATCATAAAAATGTCAATGACCAATATTAGACAAAGCAAGACAACATTTTTCCATATAAAAATATGGTTGATATATTCAAACATTATTTAGAGCACATAAAATTTCAAAAAATTACTCATGCCATTAAAAAGTTAGTATATGTGATGGAAAACTTAGTTCTCAACTAGATGTGTCAAAGGATACACAATAGTCCAAGTTCTTAATCGAGTAACTGATAATTTCAGCTTATTAATTTATTGAATCTAAAATTATATGTGAGATTATTGGTCCCAATTCACCATGGTAGTAATATATATAAAATTACCTCCATGAAAACATCCTACCACTAGACATAAACTGAACTCATCATGAAAAAATTATCCAAAAAATCCTACCATTTCACTATCCTCAACAACACACTCTATCATAGATGATATGATGGTGCCCTATTGAGATGTTTAAAACTAGAGGAGGCTAAATTATATATAAATGAGGTTAATGATGATATTTTTGGGGCACATACTAGTGGGATGGTCCCATCCAAAAATATCCCGTAAATAGGTTATTATTGGCTTACTATGGATCATGATGCATTTTATTATGTCACATAATATGTAGCATGTCAAAGCATGGAGATATTATCTAGACTCTTTCATAATAATTGGATCATATCACCATTCCATGGAATTTTATATTAAGGGATTTAATATCTTAGGCAAAATCAACCCCTCTTCATCTGATGTCCGAAAACACATCATTATTTCCATATAAAAATTCAATAAGTGGGTGGAATCTATTGTTGGGACCAACATACCCCATTTTTTATAATTATAAAAATAGGGACCCTTGTAAATGTTTCAAAGCATCTGTATCCTAGTCTGGATTTCATGAGGTTATTATTTTTAGAATTTGAAGATCATCCACCTAAAAAGGGATAGATCCTTTCATTTTTAATTATGATTTATGAGCTAACCCTACTAATTATTACCCTTGGATGGCTAAGTGCAGGTTTCATGGAGGAAGGCAAGGATCCTGAGCAAAAAACTATAAGAGTTCAAATTCAAATTTTCATGAGAGAAAATCTAGAAAGAATTGGTCCTTTTAAAAAAAGACCCTAAGTTTAATTTTAAATTAAGGCTTAGTTATGTTTTCAAACATGCCTAAACATTGACATAAAATTATACTTAAGTCCCCTTTTATGTTCCTTCCCCCTTTCAAATCCCTCCTAACCTCCTTAAATGTTATGTTTATAAGCCCCTTTTCATCCTAGACTAAGACCTTATAAGCTTTTAGCCTAAGTTTTAATCCTAAAATGTCTTGGCATTTGTTCAACACAGATGATACCTTGAAGAGCCTAAAATTTAGTCTAAATCACTACAAATATCATGCTCTAATTTTATGTTTTAAATTTAATGTAGATCTAATAGTCCTCGCTTCCCCAAAATCTTGATCTAATGACATGAGATCATCCTAGGATGAACTATGCACTAAACCCCAATCACTATAATAGTTTCTATGGCATTTAGTTTGATGACCATGCTCTCATAATTTGACATTCATGAGGATGTCTTTTAAATTAATAAGGCCTTCAAAATAAACCCCATATAGACTTTTATCCTTAGTCCAAAATGGGACCTTCTAAACATTTAAACCTCAGGCTTATCACATTAAAACATAAACCATAGTGTTTTTTTAATACTATTTATCTAATGTTAATCCCTTAACTTAAACCTATGTGCATCATGGACTAACTTAATGTTTTTATATCTTAATGGATCCAACTATCCACATTCACCTAGTGACCTTGATCCAATAGCATGAGATCAAAGAGTCCTCAAAGCTCAACCAATCATAGAAGCCTTGTGGATCATGATCAATGATTCACATTCATCACCTAGCTTGATACAATGATCATATAAACCCTAAAGTCTCAAGATCACTAAGAACATGAAATGTGGCATGTTGTCATTCAACCAAAGGAACCTCATGAGATTAAATTTGATAGTCATTCTCCCATCATTTCACATTCATGAGGATGTCTTTAACATTAATTAGACCATCAAATTTTACCATAACTAACCTCTCAAACAATCAACTTTGACCTCACTAATCATGATCGGTGATTCTAATTCCATCACTGATATTGATCTACTGGCATGAAGTGAAGGTGGAATTTTTAGCCAAGGACCCCAGAACCTGATAGCGTGACACATGGATGAACTACATCTATTAATTTCCTAAGGAAGCTAGAATGTGCCACTTAGCATAACTAGGTCATCTAGGATCTGAGTGACTAATCAAAAAGGACCCTTCAGATCTTAATCAAAGGCTTGCATTCATCTTAGAATCCTAATCTAATGGAGAAACATAAAAGGATTTATTTAAAATTCACTGACTAATTTTCAAAGGGATTCCCATGGGAGTGCCATGGGAACAAGCTTAAGGAGTTCCATGTAAATGCCATGTAAGCACTAAAGGATAATCCTAAGATTTAACATTCTCAAAAAGATAGGATTTTCATAAGTGGTGCCATCTATGACATTTGAGACATGAATACATTTATTAAATTTTTTACCTTCACCATTAAAGCCTCAAAAACCCTACCAAACTAGCTTAAATCCCTAAACCTTGACTTAAAGCCTCAAACTTGATTGTTAAAGACATAACTATATTTAAAAATATCAAAGTGTCATCTTAAGCATCAATACTAGTCATATTCCAAGGTAATTTAGATCATGGTAGTAGCAAGGCAATAATGGAATGAAGAGACATACATGTATCTATTTGTAAACCATGAAGGGAGATGCTTTAGAGATATTGAATTGGACACAGGAGCATTGGCCAATGGCATGAAGAACTGGTTTGATATTTTCTTCACAATTTAAGAACTAAAACCTCTATCATCTAATGAAAAAACTATGGAAGTAACCAAGAGAAAGTTTGAGGACCTAGTTGTAATCCAAATGATAGGTATTCATCAAGCTACTAGTAAACCTAATGTATTACATTGCATTGACATCTTTGCACCCCTTTTTGTTGATTTTAGAATAGATAATGACTATATCATCAAAGAATGAGGGTCAAGTAAAATTTCCTATATTTCCTTAGTAGATTTTGAGGGCTACTACAAGCTCCCTAGAGCTTACATAGACCTCCCCTCCATCAAAGAATGGACTACCTAGCATAATCTAGATATTATCCTGAGACCTTGGTTAATCCAAGGAACTCATGTAGCTAGGAACCATGATGGTAAAATCCCTATCATTAAATTTAGAGAAGGGATTAGGATCATTATGACCCTATTATGTAGAGCTTTAGGGGAAACCACCATAACCTATGTCAACCCTAGATGGGTTTCCTACATATATTTCATGGTGGAAGAGAAGCTAACTCCACTTATTAGAGATCTGAATAGGATCCACTTGGGGAAATAATTTTATTGAATTAAGAAAAGGAAAATAAAATAATTCATCATGATTTCCTATCTTTTGGACTCATTAATGGAATCCACTCATATTTTTCTTGTCAATAATTGGTCCTCCCATAGCAAAATTACCATTTCCCATCACTATGAGAAGTTGCACATCTTCAAGTATGGAGTTCATGTAGTTCATTTATGATTTTATATACCCTAATTTGGTCAAGAATATCATAGGGAACCCCATGCCTAGGATGCACCCTCTTTTATGTTCAACTCATGGAAGGTATTTGGTACTATCCAAACTATACCATTTAGGTTGCCTGTCTATGTCCCACTCAAGTTGTTTGAGAAAGATATTCCTCACAAAATATTCCAAGTAATTGATAATGTTTGTAGGGAGAAGAGGAAGTGAATTCTACATCCCTTCCCATTCTTAATTTGGAGAACTTTGATCTGGGACTAGAAATAATTGGACATCATGTCTAGACATAGGGATGACTTCTACTTTCATAAGGATGAACTAAAGGAATGGGACCCTAATAACAAATTTATCCCTCATTTTCATTCAAAAAAACTAACCAAAGTAACTTATGAGCATAGGGTTGGTCCATATGACCAGTTTTACACCAAAACTATAGACTTTGAAGAAGTCCTTACTATGTGCAACTAGCATGGTTTCAAGTTTGAACATAGACTATAAAGATAGGAGAAACCATCTAGAGAGAGATGGAAAATTAATCCATTACATTATCATCTATTGATTTCTACTTCTAATGCACCTCCAAGTCATCCAAAATAATAGGCACTCCAAATTCAATGACTTGGTGAGAATAAATTGGAATAAATGCTAGGAGAATGCCCTTCATCATTAGCCCAACCTCCAAAACCATATTCTCCAATGAAACACTTTGATATGGTTTCCCTAGAGCCATATGAGAAGGTGGAATAATTCTTCAAGGAACTTACAGAGACCTATGGGCCTGATTAAGAAGGTGAGAGATCCATATCTAAGGTGGCACAAATTGAAGGACCTCAAATAGGTGAGGAAGAGAAGGGGAAAGAAGTGGCATTAGAATTGGTCCCTATCATGCAAAAGAAGAGGTAAGCTGAATTGGCCCTTGTCCCTAGGTCCTCCAAAAGACCAAAGGTGGCATGAACCCATCCCATCAGTGAAGTAAATTTGTTCAATGATGAGTTCCCAATACATGAACCTATCATTATTTACTAGTTCATAAATGGGAAACTCTAAAAGGTTCCTTCCCAATCACACTCACTGGCAATTATTAGCTATGTAGGTGGAGATCCCCTTGATAATGCCAAACCTTGGATCAAAGAGCTCATGAAGGAGAAAGAAGAATTATTCAATCATCCAAAGAAAGTGGTAAGAAAATAAAAGACCTAGGAGCATCAAGTAGAATTGAGATTAAAACCCCAAAAACACCCAAACCCTCTAAACTAGTAGCCACTATCATGTATATTCTAGATATGGTAGGGTTTGAAAGGGTGACAACCAAGAAAACTACCATTGGCACTAGGGAGTTCACATTTCAAAAGGTGGAACCTTTTGTATGCATAAATCCTATACATGGGTAGGTATTAGGAGAGAATCCCATCCATTAAGAGGATGTGGTGAGTTTGGTGGTAACCCAATCAATAATGACCTTGGTTAGAATCCAAGGGATGTAACATAAAATCACCAATCTAGAAAAGGAGAAGACTAGGAAGCACATGTTACATTTTTAGTCCCTAAGAATACAATGAAGCTAATAAATAAGACCTTATTTGACACATTTTAAGAATTGAAGGCCTTGAAGCTTAGATCAAATACCTTGACCCATAAAATTGGGAAAGCATGGACATTAATAACTTAGTGGTAGAACTCTAGAGATCAAGCAACTACATTGATTAATGTCTATCACACCAAGCAGGTCCAAGGCATCAAGATCACCAAGTTGAAGCATTTTCATGCCCTCCTAAGAGTTATTGAAGATAAGATATGAGACATAAGTAGCTAGTGTGATAATGTCAAAAAATTCATAGAGGACAAATTCTTGATAACAAGGATGGATAAGCTCTTAAAGGCACTATTGAGAAACCCTTCTAAGACCAATGCCATAGGCCAGATGGATGATGAAGAGTTCAAGAAAATGGTTAGTACCTTCAATGAGAACATTAAATACAACCAAGGCCAACATATAAAGGACAATTGGAAGGTCCTTAACATCATCGTTACATCAGGGAAGTAGATTACAAAATCCTAATGCATTCAAGAACTTAAAGCCAAGAGTGATAAAGAATTTAATACATTGGTAGGTCAAGAAGAGGATTGATTAATGAAGCCTATAGTAGATTTTGAGATAATTAGAGAAAAATATACTAAGGTGAATAACATCCTCAAGCGATAACCTAAGGGACCCACCAATGTAACATAAATAATATTCTTTTGTATTATATGTGCTAGTCTATTAGCATATATTAGTCCTTTTGTCAAAATTGGTGTATAAAGCCTTTTGAATTTTAATATTTATATTAAGGAAAAATATCCTTATCATACCATGGATACTTTTAAAAGATAACTGGTATATTTCATATGTTTCCTATAAATAGGCAAAGGTTACCATTTTGTAAAGGGAAAGACTCTAAGAAATTTGTATACAAAAGAGCATTTAATACAACTAAGGAAATTTTGAGAAGATTGCCTGAATAGTTTGTTAAAATATAATTTTATCTCTCAATTGCATGTTATTATCTTAAATTTGAATGTTTCTCTGTATTTTAAGCTACATTTTCTATCATATGGATGTTAATTTGTGCTAATGCTAGATTAACTAAAAGATCTTAGGTATACTTTTTTTTATTTGCTCTGCATTTGGATGTGCATATGCTATGTAGGTTATAGTAGAAAACTTTTGAAGTAAACTTGGTTCTTACTTGTGGTTTATATATCTTCTTTGAAGCTTGCCTGGTTTGTGATGCAATTTGAGTTTATACTATTTTACACCACAAATTGGTTCATGTATGCTCAACCTAATTATAACTTTGTCACAATATTTGAGAGGGGAATTTTCAATCACATTCTCTTCTCTACCTTACCCTTATTTTTCATATTTCCTTTTATCAAAGCTCACCTATTTTAAAGATCATTGTTAATATCCATTTAGATTAACTTGTTGGATAGAAATATCATAAAGATAAAGACCCTAGTGGCTCCCAACCACCAAATTAAATAAATATTGTTGATAGTTCTCATAATATACTTCTATCCCACCACAAAAATCATAGAATTGTCACAAACTATAACTCATGCCTTGGATTCTTTGAATCCTAAAATGAGAAGTGTTTATCAACATTGAAGAGCACCTATGAGGTAATTAGAAGCATCAACAAAATCCATGCCTCTCACCTATGTCATTGGTATGTAAATATTTAAATTTATCTTCAAATATATTATTTTCATCTATGGAATCCCATAGAAAACCATCACTAACAATGGAAAATCCTTAAAAATAAAATATTTCAAGATTGACTAAAAGCATTTTCATATCCAACTCAAGTGGTCCATGATTTATTAACCTTAAAGTAATGACCAAACTGAGGTAATGAATAAAAATATAATATATATTATTAAAAGTATAATCAATGACACTGATCATGATTGACATATGAAACCATATCCTACTCTATGGGGTTATTTCACAAGTATCTATACTCCAAATGGTGCCACCCCATACTTAATGGTATTTGGTGTTGAATCCATCCTACCTACTAAGATCAAATTACCTTCCCTCCACATCTCATGACAAGGTCTAATTGATGAATGGAATAAAATATTGTATGACTTTAGGAATTATAACTCCTTGATGAGAAGTGTATTAATTCCTTAAATCACTTGAAGTCCTATCAAAATTGACTACATAAAAAATTTAACAAGAAAGACATAACAAGATAATTTAAAATTGGTGATATTTTCTTAAATGGAAATAAAATAAATACAAATTAAAATCATGAAAATAAAATAAAATTTGAGCCTAATGGGCCTATAACTTATGTGATAATATCCAAATATGGTTTAGGAGCATACAAGATAGCTACTCAATATGTCCAAGAGCTAGATGAAATAATGAAAAAAATGCATATAAATAAGCTATTAACTTGAATTGTGTTAATGTTGTTGCATCCATGAATCCCACTTATGAAAAAATTAAATTCATCCAATAGTGAAAACTAGTTTTATTGCATTTTTGGCAAGTACAATGATGAAAACTAGTTTATAGCATCACTCGTAGGATACATTTTCTACAAGTATCTCATGTGGCATACCTAACACACTTTAGGGTAAAACTTATCTCATCCAATACATCATGTCTATAATATACCAACATACCATTCATCCTCATCCTCTCTGCCAATTTTTACATTGGTTAAGTTGTGCATACAACCATTCTTTGGGAAACGTTTGGTATGGTATCATCTCTTTAGAAGATTACGTAATAATGGTAAAAATATCTGAAAAAAATAATAATTAAGGTCATAAAGATATTATGAGATAAAAAAAGATAAGGGTCATCTAATTGGTTGTAAAATGTGACCCTTAAGGAACTTATCTTGAACTTTCCCTCAACCCACCCAATATCCTTTTCAACCATAATTTTATTCTATCCCCTATTAGTACTACCATATTGGATCCATAAATGGATTTCATTTTTCCCTTTTCCAAATTTTAAATATGTATTGTCTCAATATTCCAAAAATCCTTAAAAATCATAAAATTCACGAAAGACTAAAAATATCATAAAATCTTAAAAACCCCCAAAATATCCCAATTGTTTTTTCTTAAGTCCTTGTTAAAATCCATGTGCCTATCCAATAAGTCATTATGACTATCTTTTAATCCAATAATTTATCAATTTCTAAGGGTAAAATCAAAAAATGCTTAGTTTAATTGTGATTTATTCACCCATACAAAGTATTTTCAATAGTATAAAGGATAAAATACTAATCACATAAAAACACATATGCCATATAATCCTTAAGTGTTTGTTTTGTGTATTAATTATGTGTCACATGTTTCTTGCATATTTTTTGTTGTTGTTTGTCTTGTTTGTGTATCTTTTCTTATATTATTAAATGTTTATGGGATTGTCATTTATATATCTTTGATAATTCATTGAGTATCTCTATTAAGATCCTAGTTATTATATTTTTCTAAATGTTTTTTATTTATGTTTTCATCAATATTTATCTACTTCTCATTAGTTATTAATCTAACTATCTTTGACTAGGCATTTTGTAAATATATATTTTTTCAAGTCACTATAGTCTATATTTTTTCTCATCTTTTTATATTATTTATGTTTTCCAAATAGCGTAAATCAAATATGTTACCTTGGTTCCTTACACTAATGTTACATTACCCTATGTGTTCATTGTATATTTTATTTCTAATCTTTTTATATTTTGAGTAAGTCCCAAATGCATTCTAGAAGAAAATATTAATGGTTATTAATGTCATGTTTCATACTTCCTAATGGTACAATAAAAATGATTGATCATAAATATGGCTCAAGATAATGGCAACACAAATAACTCAAACTTCCAATCATCTTAACACATCAAAACCCCTACCCAAATCAAACATAAAATCATTTATATAAATAATCTATCTAATTGATTCAAACATTAAAATACAATAATATATATAGATAAAATATCAATCAAATCATTTATCCTTCATTTAAAATTCTAAAAATCATTATTAATCTAATTCTCATCCCCTCAACTATCACTACCCCCTCCAACCACTTGATCCTACATCAATCAATAGATATAAGTTTGTTCATAAATCCATTAGTTTATCATCATCAATAAGATATATCATTCCTAAATTTTATCAATGAGATATATATTTTCCATATTTCAATCAACTAGTAAACATCATTCCCACATCAAAGATCACATATTTCACTCCCTTGTATACATGATTGCTTAGGGTACATCAAGCCTAAATCTAGTCATTATTATATTTAATCATAGAATTCATAAACATATCCAAGAAAAATATTGATCAATCATAGGTCAATGAATTCAAGCACCACATCAATCTCATTAATTATCTCTACAACATCCAAACCTCATTATCTCCCATAGCCCTCATCTCATCTATCCAAACCCCTCTTTATTTTAATCATGCATCCTACTGTGGTCACCAAAATGTAGTTGTGATATAATTATAGGGGTTATAATATAAACCATGAAAAAAGAATCAATATTCTCCCTAAATTGTGATAAACACATATGATTATAAATAATGAAAAGTAAATAAAAATGTAAGCTAACTAAGATACAAACATAAAAATTTAACCTCAAATTTAACTTTTTAGATCCTTGCCTTGTTGTTGTATATTTTATCTAATGCTTGAGGATGGATTGATGTTTTATACCTTAATGTATGATTTCTCTTAGTATCTCAAGATTTTGATAACATGTAGGAATTTCTTGATTGATTGAGAAGGTGACAAACCTATTAAATTCTTGGAATTTCTCTCTATAATTTTTTATGAGGGTGTAGATCTATTTATAAGATCTAAATTAAGGAATGGATGGATATGATTTATCCATGGTATATATTGATAAATGGTATAAAATGAAGGAGAGGATTTGGTAGTTATGATTTTAAGAATTAAAAATTCCATAGATAATCATAGAGAGGTAGCGAGGAGTTCAAAGCATGGCATGGAGCTCAAGGTGGTGAATTAGAAGATTATAGAGAAGGTTAGTATAATAAATGAGGGATTATATGGAGGTTATTTTTGGGATTTTATAAGAGTGTCAGTGGAATTAGTTAGGAAGGAATATGAAATTACTTAGATATTATGAGGATCTAAGTGGTAATTAAATAGGATGATAAAAGAGTGAGTAATTGATATGATGGATAATGAGATGAGATATAAAGTTAGGATGATGAAGGAAGATTAAAAGGTGGATATTAGGATGATGTTATAATGATTATTAATCATGATCGTAATTAGGGTCGATAAATGGTGAAATTAGTAATGATGGAGGAGAGGATAATTTTAGATGGCTACATTCTTCATGGTAAATTTCTATTTTTAGAAAGGATTGGGATACAATATTATGATACAAAGGTATGTAATTATTATATCAAAGTTTAGGAAAGGAATTCATTGATCCTGATTTAATGAAGGCTATTTTAAAATCCTAGCATGATAATCTCAAATCCATATTTTGATCTAAGTGAATAAAGTGGTACCTCAAATTTTAAATGGAATATCTATGAGATCGTAATGTTTACACAAGATAGGATGACATGTAACAATACTTTTTATATAAATAGACTACGATAAAAATAATTTCATAAAATAGATATTGTGTATACTTGGATGAGTGGGTAAGGATGTAAAATAACTATATACTTATTAGAAGGTAATCTTCACTTAAATATCTAGAGGATAGGAATCCAAATTCTAAATATATGACATAGGGTATAAATACACTAGGTCTCAATATAGGTAAATGATTATAAATGGGTGTATCAAAGATATAATAAGGATACCACATGCAAGGAACTGATTAATAATGGTAACATAGATCCAAGATAGTTATAAATACTAAACTAATAAGAAGATAAGTGGTGCAATGGTCATCTAATGGGTAGTCCATGAAATATAAGGTGATAATGGAAAGCTAAATAAATCCTATAGCTATACCAAATTATTTGGTATAATAAGGAGCATAAGCAAGGATAATCAACATATTTACAATATCTAATGTAATAAGTAAATAGAATAGGGATATAAATAATTACCTTTGAGTGGAAACATATATGACTCAATCTCCCCATTTGGATTAAGTGAAACTTTACAATACATGTTTTATGTTGAAGACCTAGAAAGGTAAGAATAATACCTATATATCATTAATTGGGAACTTCAAAGATTGGGGCATCTCCTTAGCATTAATACTCATATTGAGCTTCAAAGACCAAAAGTAAGATTAGAACTCCTGAATAAAAATCTAAACCTAAAATCCCTCCTTTTAGTACCTAATTATATAAATTCAAGTTCAATTATAAAAATGAGTGTGATTTATTGTTTGTGAATGAACCCTATATATATAAATCCAATACCTAGAACTAACCTTGAACTCTAAGCCAATGGTATCTTCTAGGATGGTATAGTAAAAAATATGTCAATTGACATATAAATTTATCTATAAAGTTTATATAGTACAAATAAAAGGGACATGAATACAAAATGCATTGGTCAGGAGTATAGGGTGGCTAGTAAGACCAAACATAAAGTAGACAAAGAGGTAAGATGGAAAGAGACTTAGAAGAGATCATATTTATACTAATGAAGTTATGAATTAATAGTATTTAAACATATATTGTAAAATACAAAAATATGATCTAATTTTATTAAAGTGAAAAAATATCATGTGTACGCATATGCCCCACCTGAAACTCATCACGTGTCATAATAGTGTAATATGGGATGGAAATTTAGGATATCTACATAAGAACATAAAAAAATAACTAAAAATAAAGGTTGAATGAACCATTGATATATGAATAAGTTAAAGTACTCTATACATAAATTTACTTAAATTTCCACATAAATGATGCATAAAAATATTATATCCTCGATCATGGAGGGTGAAGTAACTAAATTTTAAGAAACCCTAAGGATATAAGGCTGAAAAAATATAAAATTAATGTGTGCATGGATATAATAGTTAATAAATGAATTTAAAATGAAAATATTTTATAAATGATTGAAAAACATAATAAAATTTAATGAATCCATAAAATGGCTTCATAAATCCAAGTAATTACCTCATTTTCACCCTAAAACACTTCTTTTTAAAATCACATTAATAATTCAAAGTATACAGTAGGTATTTTACCTTAGTTTTTCAATGAAAATTTATCATTACCTATTTAAATCACTTTTTTATAACATTTGAATGGGAAATAAACCACTTTTCTGTGTATAGGTCATTAGAGTGTACTATAATAAAAGATAATGTTTTTTCATAGAAAAAGACTCCTAAGGATTAGTTTAGACCAGATCTGAAGATCACCAGTCTAGCTCAAAAGATGCCCACACTAAGTCTAAATAATTAAAAACAATATTTTTGAATAACACCTAAGGATTGTACATTGATGCAAGAGATACATGATTGATATGAAGAAGTCTAGTATATTTTTAGGAATAATTATAATAGATGTATATAAACTTTCCAAAAATATGAGTATCTATTTTTAGAAATGGTATTTATAGAAAATTTCATATTCATGACTATAAATATTATGTTTTGACCTACCACCATAATGAGGGTTAGATGTTATAAACTATAAAAGATGTTGAACCTAGTAGAAGACATGGAATCACATGTGAAATAGAGTCTATCCCTTCCCATTGTTTTTTCTTAAAACATGGAAAGGATGTTGTTATGGTATTATTTTGTAATAAGAAAGAAACTAGTTAGATTTGACCTTGTTAGGATGTTACCTAATTTTAATTGGCTATTTTAAAAATGTTGTGATATACAAACAATGTCTCTTTGGGTAAAAAGAGATTAGTAGAGAGAAAGAGTATTAAATATTGAATATTTTGAACATCACTATTTTTCATTATTGTAAGCACTTTATATAAGTAATGATAAATTAATTTCATGAAGTTTATAAAAATATAATAGTTTTTTAATCCTATTCTAAGGGTGAGCAAGGGTTCACTCAACCAAAGAAGTAGGATTAATTTTGGTATTTGTATGTTTGTTTCATATTATTGTGTGTCTTAAAGTTTTTAATTTGTTCTATTATGTAAAGTATTGTGTTATGTGTTTCACCTGCATGAATAAATTAATATGTGTGTGTTAAATAATTTACCTTATAAAGCATTTCCATTTCAAAAAATTTCCATTTCTATCAAATAAATTAGCTGTGTTTCTATCCCATGTAATATACATTTATGAAAATAGACTAAAGGTGTGTTTACTTTAATTTAATTTCAATTCTATCATGTGTGTTTCCCTTCCAAATATTTTCAATTATATAAGTGTTTTTTCTTTCACTAGTTATAGATTAGATTTAAATTCCTATGGGCAAGTGTTTTTTCACTATACCCTAAGAAGACATACTTTCTTGCTTTCATGTCAAGTTTAGTCCTTTCCACTTTGGGAATATGCATATTCACTTTGCATCCAAAAAAATGATGTGTTATAGATGTATTGTGTCTTGAACATGATTCTTATGGTGTTACCACATCATGAACTATAGTGGAAACACTACTGAGTATATATCTTATGATTTTGACTACTTTTACCCAAAATGCCTTTGTAAAATTTGAATCATATACCATACATCACACCATTTTAATAATAGTATGATTCCTCCATTTAGAAAAAAAAATTGGTGTGTTTGGAGGTACCATTCAATAATGAATATTGTTTTATTGTAAAAATTCTTTGAATTCATTACAGGTGAATTCCCACCCATGATCTGAGCTAAGGGTTTTGATATTTTGACCACTCGCTATTTCAACAACAAATTTGAATTTTTTTTAAAGTTTAAAAGGCTTAGCTCTTTCTATTCAGATAAAAAACCCAATTTTTTTTATAAAAATCATAAAAAAATAGAATGAATTACTTAAACCTATCATGGCTAGGGGTCATTAGTTCACACAAATTGGTATATAGTAGATCTAATTTTTCCATGGGCCTGATATGTACTTTTATAAAATGGAGCTTTATGTTGTTTACCTGCTAAGTAATGTTAAAATTTGTATATATCATTTTTTAGAGGTGGAAATCCTCTTACCATGTTATAATAGTGGAATGTGTTGAGATATTGAAAATTATGTGATTAAACTTTATGTGCCACAATTATGCTGATTTTATGTCTTTTACCACAAGTGCCTAATTTTTTTGCTACAAGAAGTCAAGTTGGAACATTTTCCCAACTCTTGAGGCTTGTGAATTTTTTTTTGAGTTTTTCTTACTTATCTTTGATCAAACATATATTTGTTTCAAAGTTATATTCAAATTCAACCTTGAAGTTGTGTTTAATAACTAAGTGACCAATAGAAGATTCATTTTGAATTTTGGAACATATAAGATGTTTCTAATTTTTCAAGCATTCCATCCAAGTGTTAAAGAGATGTTTCTAATACTTTGAACATGGTAGGATGAATAATCACCCAAAGAGACATGATTTTTAGGAGAAGTATCATTCATATTGTATAACCAATCTTGTTTTCCAATCATGTGTCGAATTACCCTTGAGTTGACATACCAGATAAAACTTTGAGATGTTGATAATTCATGAGATTGTGCAGTATATATGAATTCCACATCTAAAGTGCTTTATTCATATTTGTAAATGTTTCCTTTATAATTGGATTTATTATCCGTATGAACTTTATACCATGTTTTTATTTTGTGTGGATGGGATAATTTTTTGGTTAATGGGCTTCGTGGTGCTTAAAGAACCCTACGTAAATGAGTTATACCAATAATACTTAGGGTCATGGCCTTTTCTTCCACATATAAGGATAAATTTATATTATGTATTGCCATATGCATTGTGTTAATGGCATTTATTTAGTTTAAAATACTTGATCTACTTTCTACCTTTATGTTGATTAAAGGCAAGCACATGTTCTTCTAATTCTTTTTTATGCATAAACTCTTCCTATTGTAACATGTTTACCAACTTAGCAAAATATGGATGATTTTCTATGACTATAAAATTAGTCATGAATATCCTATAGGAGGGTGAAATTTATCTTAGGAAAATAGGTACAAGAGATTCATCTATCACTTTCTTTACCAAAGCTTGGAGTGAAGCCCTCAAGATTGAAACACATCATATAAAAGTTTATACTTTCTCATTAGACTTCAATTTGAGTGAATGAAGTTGGATTTATAAAATGGAGAATGGTACCTTCATTTTTGGCCTCATATACTATTTTGAGATTATTCCAAGCATATTTATCTATTATTTCCTCACAAATATGAGTTTTCACCTCATTTGATACCCCAAACATTATTATCAACATTGATTTCTAGTTGTCTTTGTCAAACTTACACTAATGATCAGTGTTAGTGGCATGTCAAGTGAATGTGCCATTTCAAATAGGCTAAATGTCTAAAAATTACAAATGTGTCCTAATTTTTGTTTTCCAACTGGTATATTTATCACCATGTAGAAGGTGTGAATCTATCCAAAAAAAATTTGAGCCATTTATAGCCATTGCAGAATCTAACCAAAGGTGATGGATTGGTTCCTTATTACTCTAGGTATCAAGGTATCCCTTTAATTATACCATTAGTATTATATAAAAAACCTTTATTTATAAATTCCCTTCCTTTATAGCCATTGTTGTATGGAATAAGCTCACCCTTTATTTATACCCAACAATATGTGAAAGAAGCGTAAATGTATGTGAAAGATAATGAAAAATGGTACTTAGATAATAATTAAATAGGTTAAACCAATCATTAGCACCGTATTCTATGTAATTAAACACACATGGTCATAAATTCATTATATACTTAGAATTTTCACCTATCAAGATTTACTCCGTTTGATTGTCTCAAATGGGTAAAATGGAAGGATGGCTTAATGAATGTGTAACCTTATTTCTCATAAATTGTTTATAGGGATGATATCCACACATAATTATTATATATATGTTGGTATATGTATGTAATAACTCAATCACTACATCTTTACCTATAAACATGAGATAGGGGCATAACTATGATTAAATAATGTGATTGTGCATTAATACAATGTTTTATGTTTTTATTTGATTTTCTTACAAAAATGAAATATTAAAATGTTTGAAAAATAAATTATTACAATTAATTATTAAACAAAAAAATCTACAAAATAATATCCCCCCTTTTAAAAAAATTGGGCTCTTTGACCTTTTTTTAAAAAAATTGAGTTTTACATCTAAATTTAGTTAGTTGTAATTAATTTTGGTGGAATTGATAAAGTTAGGGGTTTGGATAAAATGTATTATTTAAAACTATATTTGGGGACTATTTGTACCTATAACCTCCTCTTTATCAAAAATACTCCTTACCAACCCATCTAAGCATTCTTTCAAGCTGATGAATCACAAAACTTGTATTTAAATGCTTAAAAAATACAAATCTTACCTTTGGAATGGGTTGTGTCAAAGCTTAAAAATGACTATAAAACCTCATTAAAAAATATAGGTATTAGTTACACATATAAAATATTAGAGTATTATATCTCCTCTGATAATTAGATTTCAATTTTCATAATGTATGGCCTCAAAATAAATAAAAATTGTACAACTATGTAGAAAGCTAGGACATATTGCCAATTTATAATTTAAGCCAACTAAAATGTTGTATATCCTACTTAAATGGTGTATATCCTCATATTAAATCAAATATGAAATAATATTATATCAATATATGGTCTCAAATTTTATAAAATTGATCTGTATAGCCTGTACCAGTCAAAAATTGTATTGGAGTAAGGAGTTGTTTAAAAACTTATTCTATAGGTTTTATCTCCAAGGGGTTATATAAATTTCTCAAAATTATATATTTGAAATTTCATATGAATTATGTCTTAGATTTATATTCTATAATATCATCAAATTTATGTTTTGGAAATTTTATAGCCATAAATTGTTAGAAACATGTAGAAATTATAATAAAAATCATTTAAATAAGAGAATGATTGTGAGAGAATGATTGCTATTTGGAACACAAAAATAAAAAAAATGTGAATAAGTTATGTAATGGATATAGGATATTATTTGGTAAATTATATATCTGATAATTAGAGAATGGGCTTCTCAATTATTTCCATCAGCTACAGTATGAGGGTGCCTCAGGGCTCCACCTCTTGATATTTCCCTAAAAAAATGTTGCTCTAAAACCAATGTAGAGAACAAATAATAATATATTTAGCTAAAATGAAAATAATTACATGGGATATTATATATCCACATAGATATATAATAACCTCATAAAATATAGGGAGGAATAATAAATAAAATTGGAATAGAGTTCATGACTAAAACAACATTAACAAACTAACAATAAAGTGCTATGGTGAATTAATCACCAGTGGTTACAATCTAACATTTAAAGTATATGAAAGTATATAAGAAATTAAATATTTAAGAAAAACATTTATTTAATAATTGGGCATTAGTGTGTTATTTATAAACAATTCCTTCATTAGTTTGTAATTTATAAGTGCTCGGACCAAGGATGTCTTTGACTAAGTAAGTACCCCACCATTTTTGGGCATACTTTCCTAATTTATCATGTGTATAATCCAGTTTGAGGACTAAATCACCATCATTTAAATTTTTTAATTTGACTTTTTTATTATGTTTTTTTAGATATGTGAGCCTTGTAATGATGCTTATATTATAAAGCAACTATATGTCACTCATCTAGGAAATCTAAAATATGGAGAAAGGCCTCACATAATTCCTCATCAAGAATTAAAAATATGCAAATATGGGATCTCAAATTATAAAGGTAAGACTTATTCATATCCATATAGTAATGAAAATGATGTTGCCCTATTATAAATGTGTATGCTAGTGTGATAAGCCCAAAGTGTGGTATAAAGATAGAGATGCCAATTAGTTCAATATTATATGATTGTCTTTTATAAGGTTTTGTTCAAAATTTTATTAGTGATTTTTCTTAGGCACTACATTGGGGATAAATTGTTTAGAATTTATGTTTGATTTTGCACATAATTATTTCATATCTTTGTTTTGGAAGTTTACACCATTATCAGAAATAATGGTATTATGAACAACAAAATGACATATTATTTGATTGAGAATAGATTTGGAAATGGTAATACTAGTAATGTTAAAAAGAGGCATGGATTTAACACATTTGGTAAAATATTTAGTTGCAATCACGATGAATACAAGACCATCTTGTGATCTAGGTAATTTTTTAATGAGATATAATCCCCATATAAAGAATGGCCAGTGAGACTCCATGGTTTGGAGTTTGACTAAAGAAGAGTGGATAAGATCATCATGTAGTTAGTAGGGATTGCATTTTTTAGCAAAATTAATGGCATATTTTTCAAGAGTAATCCAAAATTAACCCATGCACAAGAATTTAAAGGCTCTAGCATGACTACTATAGTAACCACCAAAAATGCCCCCATGTGTTTATTCTAGGAGATTAGGAACTTCTTATGGAGTTATAGAACATAGTAGGATTCCTTATATATTACGATAGTAGAGGGTGTCTTATAAAAGTACATATTTGAATGATTGTTTTAAAATTTGAGTCTTTTCATGAGAATTTATATTTGGATGGTAAGTTTGATGTTCAATGAATTGAATTATACTTTTTGTACCATGGGCTTTGTTGAATACTAATAACCTCAATGTGATAAATTAGAGAATCATTTTTTTTTTGTAAAGAATAAGGTGATTTAATTATTTGAATAATAAATTAAGGATTATGAATTAATTGGTGAGGGTGAATAGAGATGTTGATGAAGTAGTAAAATCAACTATAGCATTTTGATCTCATGGGATTGATTCAATGGTAAAAGAGGCAAATTATTTGGCAAGCATAATGGTGATTTAATGATATGTGATTAAGTTTTCACTTTTCCATTGATAATATCCACTAAATTGGTGACATATAAGTTATGAGTCACTTAAAACATGTAAATATGGGATGTCTAGGTCAATTATAAATTGCATGCCTAGCATTGGAGATTCATATTCAACAATGTTATGGGTGACATAAAAATTTAATAAAATGCTAAAGGTATGATTTTACCATGTGGATTAGTTAAGATACAACCTATCCCAACTCCTTAAAGGCATTTTACACCACCAAAGTGTAGTGTCCAAGTATATTCATGTAATTCAAGTTTGAATTTAAGTAATTATTCATTGACTTATTTAGATTTGGTAGTAGAAGGGGTAAGGTTAATATCTTCTTCGTAATTTTCTTCTAGATCAATAGTGAAATTGTGAAAATAATATTTGACAGAAATTAATCATTTAAGACCTTAGATATAAAGAATTTATTCATCAGGGAGAGTACCTTGAATATCATTTGTAGCTATTAATAAAACCATCATGAGTTGGTCTATGATTAATTTTAATTTGACATATTTTTATGTGACAATTTGAAAGTCAAATTCCATCAATAGGATTGTTATTTGTTGATTCTATCTCTAGGTAGGAAATATTTAGAGAAAAAGTGATGAAGTGGATCAGAATGAACAATAACATAAGTAGTTTAGTAAAGAATGTAATTATGGATCTTTTCATCTATGAAATAAATAGCAAGGAAATCATGTTATAATTTTGTATAATGTTTATCATAATTTATTAGGCCTTGATTGATGTGATAAATAACATATTATGTACTAGCATCATCTTATTGGGAAAACATTACCCCAACTAATATAGGGGTAGAAGATGTATATAGAAATAATGGATAATTATTTGAAGGTGCAAGAAGAGTGGTATGATAAATATAAAATTATTTCATGCTATCAAATGATTTTTGTCATGAATCTATCTAATTTAGAAAATTGCCTTTTTAAAGAAGGGAATCAACAAAGTAAATATGGTAAGCCATTTTTGGAATACAATGATGAATTGTACCAAGTTTCCTAAGGTATGTTTGTATGTAAGGAATGGAATGATGAATATGAATGTTGATGATAAATTTTATTTTATCTAGATTGACATCAATACCCTAGAGGCAAACTAGAAAGCTTAGAAGTTTACTAGATGTAACCTCAAATACACATTTAAATGGATTAAGTCTAACTTATAAAAAATTATAGCTTTATTATGAAGGTGAGTTTTACTTCTCTTAGATTTGGAAATGAGGTAATCCACATAAGTTTTAACAATTTTTTGAATAAGGTCATCAAAAATATGGGTCATTGCACATTGATAGGTGGCTTCATCATTTTTAAGGTTGAAAGGAATTTTAATGTAATAATAGTGCCCCATTATATAGTAAATGTTATTTTATAATGATATTTGGGAATTATATGAATTTTATTATATCTAGAGGAATCATCCATAAGTGATAATATTTCATACCCAACATTAGAATCAATGATATCATCTATTGAAGGTAAAGGAAAATTATATTTTAAACATGATAAATTTAAATTATGAAAGTCAATTCATATAGAATAACCATGGTGAATTTTAATGAATAGGAATAATTTCTAAGACCCATTTTGAGTAGTCCATAGGTTTAATGAATTTAACATCTAAAATTTTAATGATTTCTTTATGACTTAAGGTAAAAATATTAGGTAAGAGTTTCCATTACTTTTATCTGATGGATTT
This sequence comes from Torreya grandis, assembly GCA_037957365.1. Lineage (NCBI taxonomy): Eukaryota > Viridiplantae > Streptophyta > Pinopsida > Cupressales > Taxaceae > Torreya > Torreya grandis. The sequence goes on along the minus strand of JARHVA010002192.1, from coordinate 866,096 downwards.
AACATCTATATAAGTGATGATTCTATGAAAAATTATGTTAGGATCAATTCTTGACATATCTTCATAGGACTAATTGAATGTTTCACAATATTTGTCAAAAAAGAGACTAAAGTTTTAGATTAAGGTAAAAAAAGGTTTTGAAGGGACCCCGAAACCCTGAAACATAAGAAGAAGGATATAAAAATAATGCCCTCAAGTAAAACAAACCTAACACCTACTGCTGAGCAGTATCAAAAACAAGTTTTACAACCTAAAACCACAAGTCAAGATCATCAAAAGAAAGACCCCAGGTTTTACAGAGACCTGGAAACTCAAGTATGTAAAGAAAACAAAGAACCCAAAAATGGAACCAGTTATAACATCCAACTAAAAGGACCAAAACAGTAAGAGCAGAAAGACCCTATTCTTCTAATTTTAGGATCATCTTCACCACTTCCTTTCCAATCACAGTAGTGTCCTATATGGATATTGTAGCTAACATAGTAGCCTCTTGCATTACTTTCTTCCTTGAGCTCTGTCTGGTCCTCTTACTAGGCCCCTCCAAAGATTTTATTTCCTCATTAACTCATTTTCCAATGTTTGCAGCAACTGCACATATGCTAGAAGTAACCTCCTCCATCTTCATTATGCTTTACTTAATGAGCCTTCTTAGATTGTTCTCATAATCTTTAAGTTTGATAAGAATATCTCTTATCTACATTTCCAAATTATTGATTTTATTCTGATCAGCTTCTTGATTATGTTCCATTATTTCCATTTTCTTCTTGAGGCCCATTATTTCCTTATACATCCACGAGTCAACTTGAAGGATAGCATCTACTTTGCATTTGGCCAAATTCATGAAGGGATGCCTCCTGTCATTCTACCAAATGTCACTAAAATCTTCAGTGTTCTCTTTTGGATTGACTTCATCCTTTTCAGTTTGATCCTCCCTTTCCATTGTTTTCTAATCTTTAGTTTCAACAGGGCTTTCGTTGTGGACAAGATCATCATTTACTTGTTCTCTAGTCTCCATTGCATAATAGGCATCCTGAACTATGTGTTCCTTCTCTATTTTCGAAGCAAGATCCTCAAATAAAACATCCATTTCTTTTTCACTTTCCCCCAACACTTGCTGATTATCCTCAAGATCATAGTTTTTTTGTTCTATTTTTTCCTTTATAGTGTCCCTTTCTTTTTCATTCTCACTTTTATCTTTACCTTACTCCTTAGAGCTGGATTCCCCACTATCCATTCCTTCCTCTTCCTCCATACTCTCCTCCTCAGCACTTTTAGTGCTTTCCCACTCAGTTTCCTCATCAACAATCTATTTTTTAAAGCTGGAGGATTTGGGTTTAACTTTTTCTTTCCCCTTCCCTATTTCATTCTTCTTACTCTGTGAATCCTTATTTTTGTCTGAATAAGGATTTGGGACAATGGCATTGTTTTTTTAGAAAACTTCTATTATTAGGATCAATCCCTCATGCAATATAGGGCGAGACTCCTTTTTTCTATAAGCAAACAGACTTTGGAGCAGATTCTAACTTTGTGCCTAAAATGATTAAGAAAGACAAAATGAAATTTATGGACTCTTTTGCTTCTTCCATCAAGTATAAAATACTCACGGATGCAACATAAGACGTCTCTCTAGATTCCTTTTATCTGCTCCATGTTGAAAACATCTCCACTCTTTTCCAACTACTGCTCCTCAGCATCCATCTTCGAGAATTTGCTATATGCCTCATTAGATATACTGGTCTACTTAGAGAATTTTATACCCTCCATTGGAAGCCCCATGACCTCTGCAATGAATTACTAAGTGAGCTTCACCATGATGCCATGGAGGGTTAACCTATCGTCGACCCAATTTTTGAAAAATGTTGTCGTTATATGGGGTTTAGAACCATGCAACTGCTCCAAGTAACTCATGACCTTTCCTCTCTGAAGAATCTTCCAAACATCTTGTTTTGCCTTCCAGTCTTTGCAAATTTTAGGTTCCTACTTCCTTGGTTCACCTTTCATTTTGCAGGCCATACAATTTTCCAGCAACACCCAAACACTAATTATTGAGCAATGAAACTAGTTGTTATCAACTTGTAATGGAGCTTGCCTATTTTTTGGCACATTCAATAACCACTTTACGTTCTCATGAATGTGTCTATACAATGAAAGTAATCCTTTTGCCATGAGGCCACTCCACCAAATCATTAACTTGCTATTCCAAGCAGATCTTTCCCTCCTTTGAATTAATGGCATCATAATTAATAAGTGCTTTGAGATCAACATACTTATTTAATGCATCCTGCCATCTCACCTTATGCCCTATTCGAATAGCATGATTAGCTATCCAGTTAGCAACCCCATTGGCTTCACGGTAAGTATGGGTTATGGTTAATTTTTCAAATTTTTGAATTAAGGCTTTAATTTCCATCACCATTGCCTCTATAGACCATGAAACTGAATTTTTGTTATTTAAGATATTTATGATATTCAGGGAGTCACCTTCCAACCATAATTTAGAAAATCCTGACTCATTAGATAATTTAATGGTTTGAAGGGCTACAGTAGCTTCAGTAATATGACTATTCGACTTACCAATAGGGATAACAATAACATCAATTACGTTTCCCACATGATATCTCAAGACTCCTCCACATCCTGCTTTTCCTAAATTCCCTTTAGCAGCTCCATCAAAGTTTCCTTTGATCCATCCACAAGGGGGACATTCCATTTTACACCTAATCTTGGATTTTTAGTTTTCACATTAGGCCTTTCAGATCTTAAGGGATTATCAATTTGAAAGGTTGGATTAGGATCCCTCTGTGATAGAAAATTCTCCTTTATTTCTCTAGTAATATTCTAACCAAACACCCATCCTGGAAGTTCTTTACTTCTAAATATTCTATTGTTTCTTTCTTTCCATATGCCCCACCAAATATGAGGAAGTGTTAATTTCCAGAAAAAGGAACATCAGGATTCTTAGCGGGACAGTACCAACTTTTAAAAGATAGTTCCACACTTTTTTGATGGACCCATGCTATACCCCAGAGATTGAGGATCTCATTCCAAACTTGCTATGTATAATAACAGTTCACAAACAAATGATCTCTATCTTCAAAACCATTTTTGCATAGAATACACCTGTTAACCATATATATTCCTCTTTTCTGCAAGTTGTCAAGAGTCAAGATTTTATTTTGAAGCAGAGTCAAATAAAGATTTTTATTTTGGGGATAAGCCCCTTGTTCCAAGCATACGACCACAAAGGTTGATTACCATTTCCCTTTGAAATAAAAATGGTAGAAAATTTAAATTGTCCACTAGGATCATCATGCTAGATAATCTTATCCTCAAGATAAGGATAAAGAGAGATAACATTGAGGGATAATTGTATATTACTGAAATCTTGATCAAGATCAGTTATATTCACCTAGGAATTGTTCTGCCAATACTGATTTACAAATATACCATATCTTTGCTTACAAAGATCAACTATCTCTTTATCTTGAAAATATTCTATCAAAGGGTAATCTTTTAACCAAGCATCCTCCTAGAATTTCACCTTAATTCCATTACCAAATTTCCAAGAGCATCCTTTTTATAGAATTTTTTTGGTTCCCTGAATAGCCCCCCATATGGAAGAGGGTTGAGTTACATCAGGGTAAGAAGATAAATTAGAAAGGGATTTTGCATTGAATAAATACTTATGCTTCCATATATTACTCCATTCTTTATTTTCATGGTAAACTCTCCATCCCAGTTTTGCTAAGAGAGCTATATTCATACTTATAATTTTCCTTATTCCCAGCCCCCCTTCCCTAAATGGTTTGTAAATGTTATCCCAAGAAATTAAACACATCCTCCTTTTTTCCTCAGTACCAGTCCATAGAAAATTTCTTTGGATTTTTTCAATAGCTTCTGCAAATTTGGTAGGAATTCTGAAAAGACTTAAAGCATAAGTAGGCATACTTTGAAGACTAGCTTTAAGAAGGATTAACTTTCCTGCCTGACTTAAAATATTTCCTTTCCATCCTGCAAGTTTATTACTAAATTTGTTGATAAGATCCTCCCAGAAAGCTTCAGGGGCTTTCAACCCAAGAGGAAGACCCAAGTAAGATGAGGGGAAAGATCTTATAAAGCATCCAAGGATTTTAGCAATTTTATTCTATCTCTGAATAGGGGTATTAATGAAGAACACTACACTTTTATTCCAATTAATCAACTGACCAGAGGTAGAAGAATATAAATTAATAGCTTGCTTCAAATTTCTTGCTTCCTTGACCTCAGCTTTTCCCATGAAGATAGTATCATCAACAAATTGTCTGTGGGAACAAATTAGGGGATGAGAAGAGGGTTTTAATCCCTTAAATAAACCTTTATGGACCAAATCCCCTATATATCTTCCCATGCAGTCAGCCATAATTACAAAAAGAATGGGGGATAAAGGATCCCCTTGTCTTATCCCCCGTGATGGATTAAAGAAGTGGGATGAGCTTCCATTTACTAATACAGCAATAGAGGAAGTAGAAATCAACTGATAAATAATTCCAACCACCTTTTGTTCAAAGCCAAAAGCTAAAAGACTATTTTAAAGGAATAACTAGTCAACCCAATCATAGGCTTTTGAAATATCAACTTTCATTATGAAACCCTGATTGTTAGAGCAGAACAAACAATGAATATTCTCATGAGCAGTAATAATAGAATTGAGAATTTGTCTACCTAGGATAAATCCATTTTGTTGATCAACAATTATCGAAGGAATCACTTTAATAAGTCTGGAAGTAAGAACTTTGGAAATAATCTTTTAGAAAGAGTTATAGAGGCTAATCGGTCTAAACTGATCAGGAGAATCAGCTCCAATATTCTTAGGAATCAAACACAAAAAGGTGGAATTAACTTCCTTAAGCATCTGTTTGGCTCCAAAGAATTCCTTCACAACATCACTTACATCTTTACCAACAAATTTCCATAGTTTTTGAAAGAAGAACATGGGAAAGCCATTAGGTCCAGGTGCTTTATCTCCTCCTAGAGAACAGACAGATTTAAAGATTTCCTCATCCTTTGGGATTGAACATAACATTTTATTATGTTACTTCAAAACCAGAGGAGGAATCACTCATAGGATTTTAGCCTGACATTCCAAATTAATATTGGGATCAGCCTTCATAAAGGATGAGAAAAAGGATAGCATTTCCTCCTTAATATCCTTTTCCTCTAAAATCTTCAGATCTCCCTTTTATAGGTATGGAATATGAGTTTTAGCTTTGTGCTTCAGAGTGGATAGATGGAATAATTTTGTGTTTTTGTCTCCTTCACTCAACCATAACAACCTATATCTTTGTCTCCAATAGATTTCTTCTTTAGTGATAATATCTTGATATTGAACCAGCTGCTCATTTTCTTCAGTAAGGAGGTTAGAAGTGTATCCATCTTTCTAAATTTTTTCCTGAGTTCTATGAATTTCCTCCTTAATAGCAGTCTTTTTCTCAAAGATATTTCCAAAACAATACTTGTTCCACTTTTTAACTTCCCTTTTAACATTTTTGAGCTTAGAAACAACTCTAAAAAGGGTCGTACCCTCAATATCAATATTCCACCATTCTTCCATTTTACTTTCAAACTGTGGATGTTACATCCACATCTTTTCAAATCTAAAAGGATGATTCTTCTTCAAATTTATTTTAGCCGGAGTGAAAATAAGAGGAAAATGATCCAAACCTATTCTTTGGCAAGCTTCCAACTTACATATGAATTCTTTTGTCCAGTCAGGATAGATAAGGGCACGATCAAGCCTAGCCTGAATACAATCATTACCAATTCTCTTATTGCTCCATGTGAACTAAATTCCCTAAAGTTCCATATCCATTAATCCCTCTTTATTTATAAACTCCATTAAATCTAGTCTCCCTTCCATTTGAGTAGCATTACCTCCCATTTTCTCATGATCATAAAGAGGTACATTGAAATCTCCCAATATAATCCATCGTCCACAATAGTCCTTGCTTTTAAAATTAGAGATAGACTCCCAGACCTTTTTCCTAAGGTTCTTCACATTAGGAACATAGATATTTACAATATACAAACCCTCCTGATCCACACTAGTTATTTTAACAATCATTAGATTTTTACTAGCAATTAAAATAGTTCTAGAGTAATAATTCTTCTTCCATAACATTAAAGTTCCCCCTGAAGCACCTTCAGAACTACTAGCCTTGATTGAATAATTTTTAAAGTCTTTAATCTATTCCACTTTCTCTTTATTCATCTTGGTTTCTTGGAGAAAAAGGCAATTAGGCTTTTGTTCTCTAACAACATTCCTAACAATATCCATTTTATTAATACTATTTAACCCCCTAATATTCCAGCTTATTATTTTCATTTCTAGTTTTTAGGGGTAAAGTCTAGAATGGTTGCCTACCTACCATCAAAAATATTTTGTATTCTTTCTAACTCTCTATTCTTCCTTGTAGATCTTCTTCCAAGTTTATCCAGGGAGCCAACATCCGGTTTTACCTTGGATTGTTGTTCAGTTCCTTTTCCAACTTTTTTCAAATTAGAAACAAGAGATTTCACCTTTATTCTTCTCGTTTCTACACCCTTTATATTGTTCTTTTTTTCACCTTTTTTCTTTTGATTTTTTGAGTTGTTTCCCTTCTCTCTCACTTCTTCTAAAAGGGGAACCCCTTCCACTGGAAAGTCATTATCTTTCTTAGATAACACCTGACTCTCCCTAGACTGAGAAGTGAGTAACTCTCCCTCCTCTAGATTTTTTTCATCTTCAAGCATTAATTCACCCTCCTCTAACCCATATTTGTCCTCTATATATTTGCATTGATCTTCTTTGCTTTGGTAAACAATAATTTGTTTTAATAAATTTGTCATATCCTCTATTATTTGTTCAGATTTTTTGATCTCTGTATGCAACCTCTATTCTTCTTTCTAAGGATTTTCTTTAAAGAAAGCTCTTTATCTCCCTCTATATATAGAGCATTAGTCTCTTCAGTAGAAGGATATTTATCCTCTTCAACACATGGAACTCTTGAATCTTCTTTATTCTTTTGTTCCTTTCGATGATCTTTGATTTTCTATATTTTCTTTTGTTGGACCTTAATTTATTTCCCATCCATAACATTTTTTGGATGAATTTTACTTCTGAAAGGGAAATTCTTGACCCAATGCCCCTGTTTTTTGCAAGCATAGCAGGAATTTAGTAAATCTTCAAAAATAATCTCTTGGGTTTTCTTTCCAAGCTTAGATATTAATTCCACCTTCTTTGGGAGATGATTCAAATCTACCACTTTAACATAAATTCTAGCACTTTGGATTTTATTTCTTGAGGCCTTAGCATTAATCCAATGCCACAAGTTCACCAAATGAATTGGCTATTCCTTTAAAAATGTCCTCATGCAAAAATTCTAAAGGGAGACCAGGAAGTCTAGCCCAAATGGGAGTAGTTAAGAAAAATGAATTTGATAAGTCCATATTTGGTTCTCATTTTTTAATTATAAGAGAACATTTTCCAAAAAACCATGGCCCTCCACTAAGAACCTTGTTCAAATCTTCCTTACAATTGAAAATAAATGAAAAGAAGCCATTCACCATAGGTGCAATATCAACATCTCCACGAATAGTCTAGTTCCTTTTAACCATATTTTTGAGAGATTCTATATTTGGTCTAACTCCTAGAAATTTTCACACTAAAGTGAATTCCATGGAGGACACAGAGAAATCAAGTAAGGGATTTGGGATAAAAACTTGAAACTCACCTTTCTCCCAGTAGGATTTTGATGTCACCGGTGGGAAAAGAGATTTTCTTGTTGGTTTTTTACCAAACAAAGATGACCATGCCCTTTGTTCAAAGATCCCTACCTGCCTTTCTGATGGATTTTCCTTTTTATAATCAGCATTATCTTTCTCATTCTCAATATACTGCTCTAACACATGATTCAATGGGGGACCACTGACCTGACTAGAAGACTCATAAACATATGGATCCTTTCCATTGTCAGCATCAATCAACAATCCTGGCCCTACGATCTTCCCTTCATCCTATACTGTTCCTCTGGGGTCTATACCTCCTGCCAGATTCTCCACAATCTGTTTCCCACCCACATGCATTTCAGCTAATTCAAATTCTAAAAGAGCGCTCATTCTACTCATTTCACTCATTATATAGAGACTAAAGTTATAATGATATTTAGGAGTGAATTATTTATAAGTGGTAATATTTCGAGGACATGTCAGTTTACCATATTCTATTTTTTTAGTTTCTTCAATGAGCATAACATTTACATATTATAAATTGTATGGATTAGGAGGAAGAGAAGAAACATGATATGTTTTGGTATTTATTGTCAATCAGACTTGCACCCTTGTGAAGGTAATTTTGGGCCTTCACAGTCTATTGAAACATGGAAACAATCCTAGGATATGGGTGGCCTAATCAAAGTATTATGTCTCTAGATTATAAGTTATATCTTCCTTTGGTGTATCAATTAGGATCTCTAATCTACATTAAAAACTGTTGAAAAAAAGAAAAAAGGGAAACTTGAAGGAAAAAATCCTATCTAATGATGGTGATACACTTATATTTTGGTTCATCCACTTAATTTGAGTTCTTAAAAACAATTATTAGACTAAAAATATTAAATTTTCAATTCTAATTGACTCTTATACATCAGTATTTCATGAAAAGGTTCTATCTGATGATCAAAGATTGAGGGAAATGAGGGAATAGGCCTAATTCAAGGCACTAACTAGCCACTTACATTTGCTATAATTTCAGCCAAAAGACATCAAATATAGAGCATGACCTACATAATCTAATCAACTAGTAAATAGGTAAGAATCAGGACTTGACAAGAAAGATAATTCTATCACATATGCAAATCACTAACATAAATACACTATACCAACATCCGAAAATGTTAAAATAGTCTTATTTATCTGAAAAGGTTACAAAACTCAAATTTTGGTAGAGTACAATCTTTCCAAAAGAAGGATGATTAAAATGACTAAGAAGCCAACTTATATAGAAAAATCATACATAAGCCAATCTCAAAATAGAGAGGAGGTCAACTCCCACATTACACAAGTCCAACTTGAGATATCCAAAAATAACCCATCCTTCCAAAAATATTATTTTGTATTATGTCATACATGAAAATCTATTTGGCATTTGAAAATGATGGAGATCCCATGTAGTAATCATTATTAAAATCTTCAAAATTCATCAAACCTGCATGGATCTTCAAGGTTGGCATAAAAGTCTAGATGGTGGGCCCATATCAGACTAATTTGTACCATGTATGAAGGCTATACAAAATATTTAGTTTGAACAAGTTGGAAGTGTCAAAAACCTTAAATTAATAAGATAAATTAGAATTGATGTGACACTTTGACAAAATTCAACTCAAACTCAAGACCAATCAACTCTGAAAGGCCTCCACTTGTATGAAAAAGCTCTTTAAAAATTGAAGCATGCATGAAATTCCATGTTAACTCATTGAACAACCATCCAATTTTAAACTCCTTGAGACTTTTATGTATTCAATCATTCCCTTTGGAACTAGGAGAGCCATGCTTGAAGGTAGCTACATTTATTTTCCAAGTGTGAATGATTTAATTATTGTATTTATTATTTGGCATGCTATTTACTGTAGTCTCAGACTATATATCTTCTTATAGATGGAGAAAACCATGTCTTTATTGGTTTTTTTCATGATTTTGCTCATCCTATATATGTCTAATATTTCTTGGGCCACTTTACATGCTATGCATGTATTCCTTTAACATTTGTTTGGGCTCTTTGTTTATGTTTATATTCCTTTTAGAGTTATTTCTATCTATTCCCATAGAAAATATATATTCATTCATTTCCTTTGGGATTTCCTCCCAAAACCTTGTCTTCATTCACTTTCCTAAAATTATTTCTTTAGATAATTTTCTTGGTCCATTCCCATGGAATTGTTTCCAGCTTTTATCTATTTCTTGTAGACAATTTGTCTGAGACTTTTCCCTTTGGAATTTTCTTTCTTTCATGAAAATTCCCAAAATAACTTCTCCATTTTGCCTTGAACAATTCCTTCAGACAAAAATTCAAAAGTAAATTATGGCTTTGGGTTTTTGTAATGGATAATTATTTCAAAAAAATTGTTTGAAGGAATTCATGTCCTCAAACTTTTGAAATTGCCCTTCATATTTATTGATATGGTCCTCAAAATTTTTGAAGAAGACCCCTTCAAAACTTTGAAACTGAACCCTCAAAATTTGAAATTCCCCTTTGATTTTTTTAAAATGGACCATCTACCCTTGAACAATTCCTTCAGATAATTTGTAATTGCCCTTCATATTTCTTGTAATGGTCCTTTGGAATTTTTGAAATGGACTTTCAAAATTGTTGAAAAAACCTTTCAAAATTATTAAAATGACCTTTTCCATAGAGAAAGTGTGACCCTTAAATTTTTTTACAAGTGCACCCTCCCAAAAATAAAGAAACATTAGAATTTTTTCTAATACCCTTCAAAAAAGTTGAAAAACACCATTTTTTGCTGAGAAGAATACCTTCAGGATTTTTGGAAAGACCAATTATTTTGGGAAAGTTGCAAGTGTCCCTTTGGTAATTTTGAAATGGTATTTTATCTAAAAAAATACCCTTCAAAAAATTGGAATGGTCCTCTTGAAATTATCCCTTCATATTTTTGCATTTGGACCTTTTTTGAAGGAATTGACATTTCGACATTTTTTATAAAGGACCTTCGAAAACCTTGAAGAGCCTAATTCATTTGTACTTATGGAAAATCCCATTATTTTGAGAAGTTATATTTAGGAAAAATATTTAAATGGAATTTTTTCAAAGGAAGGATCCCTTCAAAAAAATTATAAAAACCAATTTTTGACAAATGGATAAAAAGGAATGTTTATGCAAAGTTTCAAATGATAAGGTTTATAATTTGACCTATGGGGTCAAAACTATCAATAGTATCCACACTAGCAATGAATTTTTTTTAAAGATGAACTTTTTACTTAAAGTTTCCAATATTATGATGCTGGTATGGAAGTTGAGTTTCTCTATCATGGAGGATCTCAAGCATAGATTCATCACTAGGAAATGTAGGTAAAGGTCCATAGTATTCGACATCCACTTATCGATCAATGATTTGATTACCTTTATTATCATATTTAGAATGTATTTATATCATGTTAATGGATTTCATGTCTAGGTTAATTTATGGTGTATTAGTGTATATATATTTTTTGTTGGGGATATTTGGTTGATCTATATCAACCATATCAATAAACATTATATTAGTTCATTTAATAGATTATGTTTCAGTCAAATTGAGTTGGATAGATTAAAATGATATTGACTCAGTTTGATCAATTTAATCATAAGAAGGGGCAATAATGTTTGTGGTAAATAAAGTAGATTGTGTTTGATTAGGTTGTATTTAATGTTCAATATATTCCTTAGTTAGTATTTCATCGATTACCCATGGGTTATCTAATAATGGTGTATTAATAAGAGGTACATATCCTTCAAGTTATGATACAATATCAAATGAGATATGAATGCCATAAATGTCACAATTGAAGGCATACATTTATGATAATGTATTTTGGTAATGTTATACATCTAAATATTTTGATTCAGCTTGAGCCATGATATAATTATCATCATAAGTGTAAGAAATAGTGCATGCATTTATTTTTGTAGGAGAATCAATTGTTAAAACACCTAGGTTAATAAATATTATGATGAGACATGGTTAAATGATCTCAAAAAAATATGTCTACTCCATATTCATTACATGTGAAGTCACCCTCTATGTAAAAGGATTCATATGCATTGCATGGAGGGGGAGTATTAGTAGTTTCATTAATTATAGTAATTTTTTGATCATGTGAGATTAAAGGAGGAAGCCATTATTAGATATATTAAGGTAATTTAGTGGTGTTAAAAGTGTTTTGAAATTAATTAGGCCATATGAATTAGTGAGAGTAACATGTAAATAAGGGTTGATGTTGAATTTTTTTTGTAAAGGTGAACTATTTATGTGGGGAATGGTTTGAATTTGATATTGAGGTTTAGTATTTGGTAAATATATACTCCATGGATTAGGATCAAATTCAAGTTTTTAATATTTGTCATTATGTATGAATTTGATACATTGACTACTTGCAGAGGTAATAACACACATACGATGTGTCCATGGCTAACCAAGGAGCATTTTTTGAGATAAGGAAAGATCAAAAACCATGAGTTTGGTGCTAATTGCCTTGGGTCCAATAGTAAGTGGGATCCAAATGCAACCAAGTGGTTTTTAATTGGTTTTATCAAATCCTCTACATGTGAGACATGTTTGTTTAATTTTTTATTTACTATATGTAATTGTTTAAATTAACTAGAGAGAAGTGACATTAATTATTGATTCTTAATCTACTAAGACCTTTTGAATAGGGTTATTATTAATCACAATTATAATATAGGGGTGGATCATCTGCTCGAAAAATAATTTTTTCATTAGTCATATCCTCTTCAATAAATTCTATGGATTATTTTGAGGATGTATAAATTATTTCAATTATATGTATATTTGTAAGAGAGGGTTTACTAGAAGGTATTTTTGAATCAAGATATGGTAATTCTTAAATATTTTGTAATCATTACATAATGATTATAAAATTATATGGATAAGTAAGAATTAATTCCATAATGGGAATTTTACAAGGCATTAAATTAATTTCTTCTAAAAAATTCCAATGTGATTTAGAAGATGAAGAACCAACACAAATTTTATGAGGTGTGATATTTTTCATAATAATAGGATAAATAGGTTGGGTTTTTTGTTGTGGAAATGTTTCCTTGTATGATTCAAAATATGTGGGTGTAGTGGTTGTAGTACCTTTAAGTAGTCATTCCTTAGTGACTAGTTTTTTAGGTTTTGTGATAGGGTCTTTATGATCAGGTTTTCATGTATAGTTGACTTTTACTACATTCACATATTGAGATTTGGTATAATATTGACCAAAATCAACATCAATTACACAAATATTTTGGTTTGAATGTTTTGTGTAAGAGGTAGAAGAGGATTTTTGAGTTTTGTAAGATATGGTTTTAGTGTCTTATTTCTTATAGGAAGCTTTAATATAATTATGATGACATAATTTGATCAGAACATCATGGTCAAATGTGTCTCTTAAAATGAAATAAATAAAAAAATTGATGATCCCATGACATGTTTCATAAGAATAACCCACATTAGCATGGAACCAACAAAACTTATTAGGATCATACCATAAAGGTGGGTCACTATTATAGGTGAAGGGTTTAGATGGAGATAATAACTACTTCATTTGTGGTACTATTAATGGTGGGTGGGAAGAAAGTTGATTATCTATTTTTAATACTCCTTTCATTTTAGTAGTACTTATAATTTCATTAGTTAATGTTTAGAAAGAATCCTTGGTTGATATATGGGTTGGCTCAAACTATTTCATAAGGAAATATTGTCTTTTAACTTAATAAAATTGTTTGTTTAAATTTTTTGGAGAAAAAATTTGAACCTTATATTGAAGGGAAAGTGTTAATATAGTGATGTATTATTTTAGTAAATTATCATAATTCATATTGTGATCTAATTTATGTGATAATGATTTCCATCATTTTATGAAATCATGAGCTGATTTAGAGGTTGATTGATTAGCATTAATAAAATGACTAAGAAAATTTTCTAGAAGTTCATTTTGTTTAAATTACTAGACTAAAACATTAATCAAATCTTCTAATTATGAGATGTTGTTGGAAATATTGTCATTGATGTCAAAGGTCTAGTATTATTGGTGATAAAGGCCCCATTGCATTTAATGTTGTTTGTAATAAATATATCTTGGCTAATATGAGTTAATATTTATTTAATATTAATGAATATATTTTTGGTTGCATATGAGACAAAAGAAGGGCCCATGGAGAAGTCGAAGAGCCATGGTGTAAAGACAAAAGAAGGATGGGATGAATTTTCCCATGAAGAGTCATCTTGGGGAATACCAAGAGTCACCAAGTGAAGAAAAAAGATTAAGGGCACAACTTATCATGAAGGGACACTTTGAGGAATACAAAAAGTCACCAAAGATAAGGAAAAAAGTGGGAAGGACGTTTATGGTCATGAAGGGTCACCACATGACTTCTCAAAGGCTTGAATATGAAGGGTCATCCAAGATTGGTGCCATTTTCCATAGGATTGAAGGGTCACAAAGGGGGAAGGCCAAAGGTCATTTGGAAAGCTATAAATAAAGGCTTGAGAAGCCATTTGTAGTGTGGTTGAGAGAGGTTGATTTGATATTGTAATATCTAGCTTAGAAGAGCAATTGTGAGAGATGAATAGTATTTGTTATATCTAGCTTAGAAGAGCAAAGGTGAGAGAGAGGAAAGAGATGTTGTATTGAACTATCATTTGTTGAGATAGAAACATTGAGAGATAGGTGTGTGGTATACACAAAGGGGTTGGTGCTCCTATGGGTTGGTGCTCACAAATTATTGCTGGGTTGGTGCTCTTGTGGGTTGGTGCTCACAAATAGTTGCTAGATTGGTGCTCGGCAAAGGGGTTTGAAGCTCCTGTGGGTTGGTGCTCATGAATTGTAGCTGGGTTGGTACTTGGCAAAGGGGTATGGTGCTCTTGTGGGTTGTTTCTCATGAATATAATTGAGATTATTCTCCATGGTTTTTCCCACATTTGGTTTCCATGTTATATCTGGTGTCTCTCTCTATCTTGTGTGATGTTTATTGTTTGAGTTTTATTGCATATCTTGAATGTTTGATTAAGTGGAATTTGATAAAGGAAAATTTATAATAAGATATATGATATACTGATTCACCCCCCCTCTCAGTATATTCCATGCTTAACAGTTGTAATGTTGAGGCAATTGATTATATAATTCTAAAAAGAAATTTGTGAATGTTTTGACTAGAAGTTTGGTAGAAGTAAAGACATTCATTTGGATCCATTACTTGTAGAGATTACCCAATTCTTTGAGAAAAGATGTATGGTCTTTAGTTCCATCATATATAATACTTCGATAAATGTTTCCAATATCAATGAATATAATGAAATGAGATAAAGGTTAATTTTGAATATTTTGGATCATATTATTATGTATAAGGGGTTGTAAAATGATATTTCCATTTGCATATATAAGAGGATTATGGATAAAATATTGATTATTTTGAGGTAATATAAGAAGAGGTTTATTAATCATTTGTAATAGATGATGTTGTATTTGCATCATTTGAAAGGTGTTTACTATTTGCATAACATTCATTTGTTGGACTATTTATGCAATAATTTAAGTTGTATCAATTTGTGTATTTTGGTTATTAGTGTTAAAAGGTGTAATATTATTAATATTAGGAAGATGAATGCTAGTACTGATGGTAGGAACATTCCCATTGTTAGGGGTAGGGATGTTGCCTATAGGAGGATTCCTTGTGAGATTATTTGTTAAGCTTGTATTTATAGATCTAGTGGTGTAGTAAGGTAGTTTGGATAAGGTAGTATCTTGATAAGTTTAAAATGGTTTATAACCATCTAAATCATCACTTTGAGTGATTTGATCCATCTTGAAATCAATAAATTAAGATGAAGGATGAGAAAAAGTGCACCATGAGGGATTATCTTCTTGGGTGGATAAGGTGGGTAAGAAATAGAAACCCATATATCATTTAAATGGATTAAGGTTATCAATAAATATTTTTATAGGTGAGTTCATGATGTTAAATAGGGTAAGAAAAAATTTAGGAATGTGCAGGTTGTATTAAGGATGAAAGCTATGGGAATAAACATAAGTTGGTTAGATACTAAACAAGATCAACCAAATAAGATTCAAGTTTTAAAAAGTAATGTCTGAGATAAATATTATGTATTTGTAAAATTCAATTTAGTTTGAGCTAGGAAGAAACAAAAATGAAAGTAAACTATGCCAGGCAGCAGGTACAGAGTTGAGTAGGTCGACGTAGTGGTTTACTTAACTAGAGAAGATCAAGTAGTTTGAGAAAGAACTAAGTCATATAATAGGTATAAAATAAAAAATCCCAATGTATTTAGCTATATTAGATAACATGAAAAATATAAAAACATATTAAGTTGAGCAGGTTGAATGTATTCTATAGGAAATATAAGATAGTTTGTGATAGACAAGGTCAAACTGGTCGACAAAGTTATGATAAGAAAGAAAATAGAAATATCTAAATAAAATTGATTTAAACTATTTGAAAATGTTATATAATTTAAGAATTTTTTTAAATAGTATGAATTTTAATTATTTAGTTATAGTTATATAAAATGAAAACTAAGCACATAGGAAACTAGACTAAGTTGGTCAATCTAGTTGCAACACACAACATAAATATTGTATCAACATTAGATAATACAAATTTATAGTAAAAAATAGAGTAAAAAACAACAAGAAAGACAAATAATATCTATAAGATAATTAATTATTCAAAAAAAAGATAGGAAACTTGTACTAAATGTTTTGATTGAAAATGTAGGCTTCCAAAGATACTTGCTTATCTAGTTGATAGTGTCAGCCCAATATTTTAGAGCAATGACTATGGATGAATTACCATTCTCATAGCCCAATAGACTCAAATTCAAGGGTAATTTGGAAGTATATTTTTGGTTCTAATTTTTAACCAATGCACTGACAAAAAAATGGATGGATGTATTCCTAAGGTTCAATAAAGCAAAAAATCTTAGGTGTTTTTAAAATACCATGAGGTAGGTGGAAACTAAAGACCTTGTTTAACTATGTACTATAGATATGAATATTGGGGAAAGATCCTCACATCATTGTATTTATAAATTACTGACATGGAACATAAATTTTTTTATCTAGTATCCCTTCACGATACTAGCTAAGTAGATTTAAAACTATCAGTACAAAGTTTTAAGGGAAAGTCAAACAAAGTGAAAAATGAGAATGAAAATCAAAGTTTTAAAAGATAATTTGTAGTTTTTGGAAAAAAATAGTTAGGAGTCCAAATTAAAATTAAATTTAGTTTAATTTATATTAATTTAGGTGAATTCACTTTACTTAAACTAGGAACAAAAATAAATAGAACAAAATTGACCAAGTTCTACAAATAGAACAAAATAAATTCAAGCTGACCAACTCATTTTATTTGAAAGACAAGATAGAATGAACATATTTTAATAAGTCAACTTAGTTTTTTGGGAATAGAATAGCTACATAAAAAATTTGAGCTAGTATACTTAGTTGATTATAAAAATATAGTTTGAACAGGCTAAAAAATTAGTAAAGACCACTAAAATTTAAATTTTGAAAAAGAGCAAGAAAATAGATTTACTTAAAAAATTGATAAGGAGAAATGAATGATCTTATTTAATTGAACCTAGTAGATAGTAGAAATTAAAATGGGTCAATTGAGTAGTTTAACTAAAAATGTTGAGTTACTATTTTGAATGGTGTCATCCAAGTGGAAATTTAAACTTATAAAGGTAGAAGACAAAATATTTAGAGAGAGTCAAGCCTATTAATGCAATATAAATAAAAAGGGTAAATAACATAGAAAATAGAAATATGTTGATCTAGTCAATTTATTTATAAAAATTAAAAATGTAAAAAATAAGAGAATCAAGTAGATCAATTTAGTTAAATTTTTAAGGTAGAAAAATAAACTATGCCAATTAGATTGATCAATTTTTTTATACTAGAGATCTTCCAAGAAGGAGGTAAAATAGGGCTGATAGGCTCACCTTAGTTGAAAAACATACAAAAATATGACCTAACTAGATTGATAGGGTCTATAAATCTATTAAAACCTACACATAGAGACAAAATAGGTTGACTAGATCGATGAAGTATAAAACCTACACACAAAGCCAAACTAGGTCGATAAGATTGATGAATTATGAAAACCTATGCACAAAATGTTAAACTTGGTTGATAGGGTAGACCTAGTTGTTTGTATATAAAAATTAAAAATATGTAATGATTAGATTCACTTCGAGTTCACCAAATGTATGTAAGTGAAATAAGATAGATATATAAATTATCTTACTCAGTAATATCTAAGCTTTAGGAAGGTAATCAACTAACTATCTACTTTTTAATACTTTTTTTTATTGGGTTCATGACCATTAATGGATCTACTAAGATACACTAAGGTATTTATTATCACATAATGGCAAAAGAGAAGTTTCTAGGGCCTCTAGTCAAATGCAACTTTTTTGATAAGCTGAGCCTGTTCTTATGATTGTAATAATAAAAAGCAAGCTAATCTACTAAATAAACATGCAAGCTAATCTAATACATGAATATGAAAGATAGTCTAGTGCTCACCAAAGCTTGCAAAAAAAATGGGGAAGATAATAAACCTATAAAGATAATTATATCTAATATAACATAGAAATAATCTAAGGAAAGATATAATTCAATACATTAACTCTAAAACATCTACTTATCAAAATATGAAGGATTGGGAATATAATTACCTTGTTGAAGTGAAATCATCATGCCTCAATCTCTCCCTTCGACAGTGGTTCTTTGAAATAGGTTGTTGTGGCTTGTAAGGATCACAAGGATAGATCAACTCTAGGCTATAAGACTTATCCTATGCAACCAAGACATCCATAATATAAGTGCTACTTCTCCAATGTATAAACCTAAGAAATAAAACATCTTATTGATTATATAAGTAGATTTATGAGTAGTAATGATGCATAATTTAATGATCCTCGATTTATAATTGAAGTTGAGGGGGTATTTATAACCATATATTGTCCCTAAACACTCCTAAAAATTTAGTTTATTTTTCATCTTGGTTGATTTTTTTAGGCAAGAAATATATATATTAGGTCTCAAACTATGTTGGTTTGGGCTGACAAAGTTTTGTAACATGTGTTAAACCCATAATAGGGTTGACCTAGTCAACATAGTAGGAAAAGTGGTAAAAAGGGGTTTTTACTTAGGTAGGAGATATTTTGGACATTGAATTATTTAGGGGGGGGGTGTATAAATAGGGATTTAATGTTTAAGAAATAAAATAAGGGTAGCTTCTATTGGTTTTAGGTAATGTTTTAGGGTCCAACAATCCTATGAAGCATAAAAGGTCTATGAACCCCTTTAATGGTGTAGCCGATAAGGTATGTAGTCAAAGAGATTGAGATTTGATGGGTTAGTAAAAGATAGAAAGAATCACTAATTGATAAATTTTTAAATAATGTGTGTATACAAAAAAAAACTCAAAAATTACTCATAGTTCTCCTATGTATCACTATTCTGAAAATATTAGTCCCACTATACCTTGTATATTAACACTTCTCTATTATACATGCTAAGCTTGCATGTATAAATTATTTTGATTAGTTCTACTATGACAACCCTTACATGCTTAACCTATAATGCATTATAATTTAAAACATGTGTAGGATCAACAATATACTTCTTAATATAAGATACAAGAAAAATAGTATGCATTTGAGCTAAAGCTAGTGGAAATACATGTTTATACATAATAGGATTAATCACTTATAGAACCTCAAAGGGTCTAATATATCTTGGTGACAACTTTGCTTATTATTCAAACTTTATTATGCTCTTTTGGGGTTTGACCCACAAAAAAACTATCTCTAACTGAGAATTGCTTTGTTGTTATTTTCAAATCACCATAATGTTTTGCCTATCATTACCTTCAATAAATATTTGAATTATTAGTTTTACTTGTTCATCTATTTATACAAGCATATTAGGTCCAAAGACCACTCTATCCACTAATTTATCCTAGGTGATTAGTGTTCTACACCTCCTACCATACAATGTCTCAAAAGGATCCATTTTTATAACTTATTAGTATGAGTTGTTATAGGAAAAGTCAAGCAATGGTAGGTATTCCTCCCTTTTGTATTAATGGTCCATCTAATACATCCTCAAAATAACCTCAAAAATCTGATGTATTCTCTCTATTTACCCATTTGTTTATCAATGGTAAGTTGTACTAAAGTTTAGTTGTGTTCCCAAAGCTGAATTGAGAGTTTTCTAAAATCTAGAAGTCATTTTAGTGTCCCTATATGAAATAATCTATTTGAAAACCCATGAAATCTATGAACTTATTTCACAAATCATTTGTAAAACATTTGTTCATCATCTTTAAATTACCTATAATGAATTGAGATACCTTGGTAAGTTTATCCACAACTACCAAGATCATGTCATGATTGTTTCTAAACATAGGAAATCCTTGGACAAAGTCCATGCTAATAAATTTTCACTTTCATTCAAGTATGTAATGTGGGTATAAAAACCCTACAATATGCACATGTTTATCTTTAAATTTTTGACACTCAAATCATCTAGATACAAAATCAACTACATCCTTTTTAATTCCCTTATAGAAATACAATGGTTTTAACTTTTTTAGAAGCTTATTCACTCTAATATGTCTTTAACATGGAACATTGTGTAATCATTTAAACACAATATTCTTAAAATTTTCTCTATTAAACACATATATTCTTCCATTTTACCTTAAAATGCCATCATTCTCAAATTAAAAACCTTGGGATCTATGATCTTGTTACTTTTCAACCAAAGCTTTCTTAACCAATTCATAGAATTAATCTCTAGGTGGTAATTTTAATACATGATATCAAAAAGTACCTATTATATCTGAATCTAAAATGTACATTCTATGACTAAGGGTATTTTCATCTTTTTTCTCTTTTCCCTTAATATAGTTAATGCCAAAATCATAATCTGATAAAAAAATATAACCACTACCTCTAATGAGTATTGATATTAGATTGGGTGAATATTTAATTAATACCAAATTTGTTAGTCTAAATCTCAAAAGGATTACCCAATAAATAATGCCTCAAAAATTGCAAGGCATGAACTATGGTATCTAGTACTAGGTCATGAGTTGCATAATTTACCTCATAAGGCTTTAATGTCCTTGATTTTAGGCCACAATTAAACCATCCTACATAAGAACTCATAAACCATCACCTGATGCATTTATTATTACTACAAAATGGACTTTCAAATATAGAATCTATAACACTGGTGCTGAAGTAAGCCTTTATTTCAAAACCCAAAAGCCTTCTTTGTAGTATTGATCTGCACAATTATGTTCTCTTTCTATTTAGGAGAGGTAATTGGATTATCTATCTTTTAGAAATTTGGTAAAAAATTCTTTTAGTACCCTATTAAACCCATAAAACTTCAAACCTCATACACTTTTTTAGGTGCTAGCTAATACATAATGGATCTAATATTAGTTGGATCCATTAAAATTCCCTTTGGAAAGATAATATGTCCCAAGTATTATACTCTTCTCTAAAAGAAAGCATACTTGGACAACTTCCCATAAAGTTTTTATGTATGCAACTACTGCAATACTAAACACAAGTGCTCAACATGATCTTATTCACTCTTAGAATATATGATACTATCACTTAAAAATACTAGCACAAATTTATTAGGGTAATCTTTAAGCATACTTTTCATGAGATTTATGAATGATGATGTTGCATTTATTAATACAAAAGGTAGTACTATGAACTCTTAATGCCCATAACGAGTCTTGAAGGTTGTTTTCATGATATATTCCTCTCAAATTCTCAACTGATGATACCTGACATGAAGATCAATCTTTTAAAATACTATTGCACCACATATTTGATCAAAAATATTATCAATGCAGGGTGATGGATACCTATTCTTGATCATTTATTTATTAATAATTTAGTAGTAAATATATAGATAAAGGGTTCCATCCTTATTTTTTACAAATACTATAGGGTAACCCCATGGTGAAACACTAAATTGAATCAATACTTTGGTTAATATCTCCTAAAGTTGTGCCTTAAACTCCATTAACCTAGTTGTTTTCATCATATATGGGCCTTAGATTGTGGTTCTAATCTTAGAATGATATCAATAGTGAAACTAAATCCCCTTTTTGGAGGTAAACATGGTCATTCCACTAGAAAAACATCATAAAAATATTTCATAAAAGGATAATCTTCCAAAGAGGTTTCCTTTGCTTCTCTAATTTTATCCATCTTGACTAGGAATGATTGACATCATTTTTGTTGAGGCCTTTTTAATTGAATGGTTGATATTTTCTTTAGTTTTATCTCCCTCTAATTTCCTTGGATTTGGGTTTGGTTTATCAAATCATATAAACACTTAACCTTCTAAGAAATCAATCAAATTTGGTTTTATGTCTAGAGATCCAATTCTCCCCTAGGATCACATCATATGACCCCTGGTGGTGCTACATAAAGATGAAAAACTATGGTGAGTTCTATTAATTTGATTTTAGCCTCAACAAAACATCTATCATCCTTTATCTTAAACTCATTCCCATACTATATTGACCAATCATTTTCCATAAAATTAACATTTATATATATTTTACTTAGCATTCTAGGAGAGATAAAACATTCAATAGATCTTATTTATATCAAAATAGTAATAGGAAACCTAAATAATTTACTTGATACTTTGATGGGAGAGGCTTAGAATTCTAGTTGATAATTATCCACTACTACGTGAATAGACTGCTAAAAGGTTCACTATTGATATTTAGAGGAGGATTAATTCTTGTATCTACCATTTATTTTCCATCAAGGATAATATTTGGCATAATGGTATCCTCCACATGTAAAACATCCACTAGGTGTCCCTTTTCTCTTAGCCTGATTTACACCATTAAATCCTTCTCTGAAACTCCTTCCTAGTTTCCTATTCTTATAAATATTATTGAATCTCATATTTTAACTACTGAACTGGTTCTTGGAATTACCATTCACATTTAATTTCTTCTTCTTGAAGGGTTTATTAGAACTACCTAATTTTTTATAACTTTTCTCTGACCTCTGCCAGTGATTTCACATATTTTCCTACTTAAATACTTACTAAAAAACTTGATCCATGGTGGATGGTCCATTCATATACACTTCACATCTAATTTTGGGTTTCAATCCCATAATGAATTTATTTATCTAAAAATGTTCATCTTTATGATATTATGGGACATATTTCAAGATATTTGTGAACTACTCCCAGTATTCATTCATCAAAAAATCCCCTTGCTTTAGATTATATAAATGTATCAATTTCTAATCAAAATAAATATAAGGTAACCACCATGCTCTAAAAAGAGTCACAAACTACTCCCATGTCGTGGTAGTTTAATCTAGGTTCATTTCAGGATTTTTATTAGCCCACTGATTGGTTGCTTCACTAGCCAATTGGTAAGCTCCCCACCCATCCTTTATCACCTTATATTAATTTTGAATTTCAAAATAATTTTTCATGTCCATGATCTAAGATTTAACTCCATCACCTAAAACTATACTATAAAATTTGGGCAGGCTCACTTTCTTTATGTCATGTATAGGATCTATAACTTCTTAAGAAATTGCCTCTTGCTAACCTTCCTCATGCTCCTAATTCTAAGGCACTTCTTATTCTTTAGGTTATTCTTATATAAATAATTTTTCATCTTCCTCTTTAGATCCATGAACCTCTCACTCTAAATATGTTATTCTATCTCTAGTCTCATTTATGATAGTGAGTATCTAGTCAAGTTTTGTAGTTTGTTATGTTATTAGATGATTAGGATCAACTTGAGGGTTTGCATTAAAAGTTACATCACTAACAAATCTACCTCATTCCATTCTCATTTATTAAAAAAATAGGAGAATATGTTTACATTGTTGGATTAATTAAGTCCAACCCTTAAACCTTTACTCTAATACCATAATGTTAAGACCCCATTGGGTTAAGCAAAAGTTACACTAATTTTTTTAATACATAAATTACACTTATAATATCATATAAATCTATTTATAAGATTATTATTTAGATGATAATTTCATCTAAATAATTAATTATAGAAATAAATCAACCCATTATATATTAATATGACTCGATTAGTTTCTAAACAATCTAGATTTTATTTCAAGATTAATATCTCTTATTAAATATAAATAAGAAATAATCAAGTACAATAAATACTAATATAAATTACATTTTATCCATAAATAATCTTATAGCCTCTAATTTAAAAATATTCATAATATCAATAAATAAGGATTAAATTGAGTGGATGGGAGTAATGACCTAGGTCACCTAGGTCTCAAGTTCAATCCTTGATTTACATGTAGTGCATGGAGTGAGGCATTTGCACATCACCTACCTTTTAAAGTGACCATAGGGTCACCTTGAGGTAGGCGTATAAATTATCCATGTTTTACATATGCACCACAAAGGGGATATTTGGTTGAGGATCATTTAGTGAAAATTATGTACCTAGGCCCACCCCCATTAAGCTTTAGATGTAGATTAAATTTTAGTTAGTTAAAATGGTGTCTAGACCTAACAATAATGTCTAACTCTAAGGGTATAATTTTGAATTCAAGTGATGGGAGGGAAGAGGGTGAGTTTTAGGTTAAGTATGATCTAATGAATGAAGTTTTATTTCATCCTCATGCATTAGGTTAGGGACCATCTATCACATCCGTAGGCAAAGGTATTGAATAGTCAGGTGGGAAGAAATTGATATTGTAGGAAGACATGGTGATTGGAAAGTGACCAAAAAGGAATTTAGACAAATATTTCCCATTTTTTCCCACTTAAAAAATCAATGAGGTATGTTTTGATGTTCCTAACATAGTCATTGAGAAATTTGATTCCTCATTGTTGAACTCTTTTTTGGCTAAATTTAGTGATTTTAGACCAAATATCAATTCTTTCAGGAAATGGGAAAATTTTAAATGGAATCCCAAGGGCCAAATTTAAATCATTTCCATGCCTAATTTTTTTTATTAAATTTAATAATTCATAATATTATGTTGGGATCCTAATAGGTGGCCCATGGTTTATGGGCAAATCTAATATTCGCCTCTACAAGTGGAAAGTGGGTTTAAATATACATAGTGTGATTATAGAAGATATCTTAGTTTGGGTTAATTTTATTAAATTTCCTTTAGAATTTTAGGTTCCAAAGGTTATTATAGAGATTGATAAATCTCTTGTCCAACCCATTTCCATAGATCCTATTACCAAGTCTAGATGTAGAATTCTCACCGTAAGGTTCTATGTTTTCATCCCAACAGATAAACCCCTAATCCACTCTATTAAGATAAAATGAAATTATGGGATTTGGAATTAAAAAATTATTTTTAAAATATAATAAAATATTTGTAAATATTTTAATTTTTAAAATCACTCTTTGAAATATTTCCCTCTCTCTAATAGGCCTTCTCAACCTCTAACTCTTGATTGGGTGAAGAAACCTCCTCCTTTGAATATCTCCCCTCATTAGTCTCCCTCCCATACACCATATCCTACTATTACTTCTATTAGTCTAAGAGAAAAATTATCATTTGTTTCTTCAAGTAAGGATCTTAATCCCTCATCTATCTCCATCCTGGATTGGATACTCCCTAAAGAGAGTCCTTCTTTGAATATCCATGATAGATTCATATATTTAGGTAAGTATGATGTGGTTTCCCCATTGAAATCATAATTGGTGAAGACTTATTTATATCAGCTCTATTTGGTTGAAAATTTTGTAGAGGTAGATTTAGCTTCTTTTATTTCAATGCCAACAAAACCTCAATCTCATTCTAAGGGTCAAGATGTTCTCAAATTTCCTCTCAGTTTAGAAACTCTATGATCAGAAAGAGACCTAGCTATCCTAGATTACTTATATGCTAAGGTTTTTTTAACTCCAATTATTAATAAATGGTTATATTAGTCTTTTTATATGGATCAAGTTCAATTCTTCTTAGTATGTAACAGTGTGAATAGTGGACAAAATAAGGAAAAAGATGAGGATCAATGGACAAACGTGCAATCTAAAAGGGGTAGAAAGAAAGTAGAAGTAGGATAAGATCATAAATAAAGTGGTAGATTGAATAATATGAATGTCAAAAGATAAGAAATAGATTAAAAAAATTATAAAGGGTACTCAAATGACCCTCAAACAATTCCCAAGCACCCAAAAATGAAGATCATATCATGGAACATAAGGGGTTTAAATAATCACAAAAAATAGAGATTGTCTTGAAGTATTATTAATAAACACAAACCTAATATTTTAAATATTCAGTAAACTAAGATATCAGAGGATAAAATTTTGAAAAATAATGATAATATATGGGATAAAGTAAAAAGTTATAGTTGTATTTCTAGAGGAGTCTTAGGTGGTATGGATATTTTTTGGAATCCCTTATCTATAGAGGGATCGATCCTTTGAAATTAAGACTCTTATATAACAATTTATTTCAAGGAAATACATAATAAAATAGAGTGGATTATTTCAAATATCTATGCTCCTAATTTTATAAATAATATAAAAAAGGTTTGGGCTGATCTGGTGAAGATTAGGAAGAATATTAAATATATTAACTAGATCGTGGTAGGTGATTTTAATTCTCCTCTTTCTCCTATGGTAAAAATGAGGAATCTATTTTATTAATGAAAATATGATTATTTTCAATGATTTTATAGTTGATGTAGGTCTTATGTATGTGGAATTAAAATGAAACCCCTACACTTGGTTTAATAAGATAGTAGGAGAAAACTATATCTAAGACCGACTAGTTAGATTCTTGGTTTCTATGAACTAAGATATTCAATTTAGCATCTTTCTTTCCTCTCTTCCCAGGATTGGTTCTAACCACAATCCATTTATCTTCATAGGAGAAAATATGAGAAAACCGAAGTGTATTACATTTAGATTGAAAAAATTGTGGTTAACTCACCTGTCTATTTCTATTTTTATAAAGGAGTGGTGGTAGTTTCTAGTTTAGGGTTCAGATATGTTCATCCTAGCCATGAAACTTAAACATGTTAAGAAAAATATTAAGATATGGAATAAGAAAGTGTTTGGGAATATTTTTACTCAAAAAAAAATTGAGGAAAATTTACAATAAATTGAGGAGGAAATTAATTTATTTGGTTCCAATCCCACTTCTCAAGCTAAAGAAAGGGAGTTCTTGGGCTTGTTCCATGACTTGGAATCCAATGAATAAATATATTAGCATAAAAAAATGATGAAAACTTGGCTCAAGGAAGGAGATGGTAACACTAAGTATTTCCATCACTTAGCTTCCAATAATTTCTAGTATACTAAAATTTATGAAGTCAAGGGAGATGATGGGGTTATTTATAAAGAGGAAAAATAAATTGATTTATAGATTGTTAACTTTTATAAAAATATTATATCATATATCCCCTCTCAAGTTATCTAGTTAGAGGATCAAGTTAAAAATCTTATCCCAAGGGCTATATCTCAAGTGCATAATGCTTTATTTATATCTCTTCCTTCTAATGATGACATTAAATCCATTATTTTATCAATGGAAGGAGACAAAGCTCTAGGACTAGAAGGATATCCCCCTTTTCTCTTTCAAGCTTTCTAGGATATTAATCAACATGAATTCTATCTATTAGTGTACAATTTTTTTAAATTAGGAACTATGCTTCAAGAATTTATTAACACTTTTCTAGTTTTCATCCCCTAGAAATGTGGAGCAAATCAACTAAAGGACTTTATACATATTATCCTTTGCTCCACCTTTTATAAATTTTGTACCAAAGGTCTAGCCTTAAAAATCCAAATGTTACTTGATAAGATTATAGTGGAAAAATAAGGATAATTTGTGTTTGGAAGATAGATATTATATGGCATCATTATTACTCATGAAACAATTCATTATATACCCAACCGTTCCAAATAAGGAATTTTACTCAAGCTTGACATGAATAAAGCCTATGATAGGGTCTCATGGATCTTCCTAAAAAAAATTATACAAAATTTTGGGTTTAACCAAGTGGTCTAGAATCTAATTTATTCTTACATTTCTTCTCCCACATATTCGGTCATCATAAATGGGGTACCTAAAGGTTTATTTCTATATGCTAGAGATATTCTTCAAGGAGACCCTTTTTCACCCTATATTTTTATCTTGATGGTTGAAACCTTGATCAAAATTATTGAAACTACCAGATTATCCAAAATTATCAATGGTATTAAGGTGGATCTTAATACTAGCCTAGTAACCTATCAATAATTTTACTAATGATACCTTGATGATGGGAGAATCTTCAGTGTCTGAAGATAAATGTTTCAGGAAAATCCTCAATATATATAAGGAAGTGTTAGGGTAATGTGTTAAATTTTTAAAGACTTATTTATTTTTTATTAATACTCTGGCTAGCTTGTAAGTGAAGATTTATAGGATTATTGGGTGATTAATAAAAAATATCCCATTTTCCTATCTAGGTATTCCTCTTTTTTACCCAAAATTGAAATCTAAATTTTAGAATCCACTAATTGATAGGATTAGAAGAAGTTGGTAGGTTGGAAATGGAATCTATTATTTTGAGTTGGTAAACTGTAAATTCTCAATAGCTCTATCCAAAGTATACCAATATATTTTGTCCTTATTTTTAATTCTAGGTAATGTGGTGGATAAATTAGGGAAAATATAGAAGAAGTTTCTATGGAGTGGGATTGAAGATAACCTCAGGTTCCCCCTTATTTCTTAGGAAAAACATTTTTCCCTAAAGGGAGAGGGAACTTGGGTCTCAAGAGGGTGAAATCAATGAACCAAGCCCTATTGGCCAAATAAGGTTGGAGTGTGTTTACAAAATATAATTAATGGATGAGAATAATTAAATGTAAGTATATAAATTCTAGGGAGGGTTAATGTTTCCTTATAAAATAAGGGCCTAATAATATATCTAATTTTTGGAAAACCATTTGTAAAGGAAAGGATCTCATTAAAAGAGGCTTAATATGGAGAATAGGGAGAGGTGATAGATTTGATTTTTTGGATGATCCTTGGATTAACAAAGATCCAATGGGATCTGATTAAGTTTATTTTTAGGCTTATAGGTTAATTTAAGGATTTCATGGGCCATAAAGTTCAAGATTACTAGTATAAAAAATATTGTAGAAAAAAGTGGAAGATCCTGCATAAAGGAGTGAATCAACAAAAAATCATCTTTCTTTAGGATTTAAATAACCAGTTCTTGACTACTCATATAAGAAAATTCCCCAAAGAGGATAAAATATTATGTAAGGTGAATTCTAGTGGAGTTTTCTTGGTTAAATATAGATACCAATTGTTTTAGGACTAAGAAATATTGGAGGCAGATTGAAATATTTTATGGGTGAAAAACTTGACACCCAAATTCCATGTTTTTTATTGGTTGGATGCTCAAAAAGAATTCTCACCATGGATAACTTAATGAAAATGGGTATTACTATTCTAAATAGGTGTGTTTTATGTAAAAAGAAGGCTCAGTCAACTAATAATCTATTCCTTAACTACCTATTTGTTTCATCTATCCTACATTAATTTTTTATTTAATGTAATCTTTCTTGGGTATTAGTAAAATATATTAGGGATTTGATTTATCAATGGAAGTCCCCTTGGGACTACCCCCATTTATTTTTTGGTGGGATATTACTCTTCACCATATTTTTTGGGGAATCTAGAAGACCATAAATTCTGTTATTTTTGATAATTTGAATCCCAATCCCAATTCAAACTTTAAGAGGATAATGGTGTGTATTAAGGAGAACTAGTCATCATTTGCATCTTCATTCCAAGATTTTCCCCCACTCACCTTTCTCAAGTTATTCAATATTTGAACATAATGGTCCCTACTCATGTTCAAAACTATAATGTAGATAGATCATTAATTAAATAGATTAGTCCTCCAAATTCATGGTTTAAGCTAAATTTTGATAGAGCAGCAAAAGGGAAACCTAATCTAGTAGGGGGAGGTGGGGTAATCTAGGATTCCAATGGTAATATTTTGGAAACTTATGTGAGTCCTCTAGGGATTCAAATAAATCATGTGGTGGAGGCTTCTACATCATGGTGGGGGATTGAATTAGTTGCTAAGATGGGATTGGAGAATCTTTAGGTGGAAGGGGACTCACTTAATATAGTTAATTATTTGAAGGGGATATATCAACCTTATTGGTCAATTATTAGCATTATGGAAGATGCCAAAATACTTCTCCTCTTGTTCAAAGGATTAACCATTTATCATGTTTATAGGGAAGGTAAAAACAAATCAAACAAGTTGGCTAATATAAGTGTTATGAGCCACTCTCTCAAGCATTAGTATGGTGATGTGGAAATTAATAATGATGTCACATCTATTATTGAAAATTAAAAATCCCAATCAAATGCATGATTTCATAATTTAAAATATTGGTAAATTCAAGCCACATGGGAGTCATTGTGATGTTATGTGTATTGTATTTATGATATACTCATACCTAAAGTCTAAAAACGAATGTAAAATATTGTCTTTACATGTTATAATTACATTAAAAAATACAAATAAAGGATTTCTCATTTCGATATCAATTTAAAATTTTTACAAAACTTGCAATAAAGTCAATAAGTTAAAAATGGATGGTGATAGAGATAGGGTAGATCTAATTATATGTGTGGAGGCTAAGGAGGACCCTTATGTCTAGAATAAAATGGTGAAGCATGGTCTATAAAACTTCATGGAGAGGATTGTAGGGAATGATGTGGCTATTTCTCATGATTTTTCATAAGGTTGGTCTAAGAGAGAAGTTAGGATGCATGGTCTCAAGATTACCATTTCTAAGGAAATTATTGGCAAACTTATATGTATGGCTTGTGATGGGGTTAAGCCTTTTAAAAATAGAAAAAATAAAGAAGAGTTGTTTAACACTTATTATATTAATAAGAATAAAAAATTGAAGTCATCTAACTGGAAAGGTTTCCTCCATATGGGCTTGCCTATAAAATAGACTGATGTGTGTTTACAAGTCATGAAATAGATAACCCTTGAGGGTAAGAAAAAATTAATTTTATCCAACCATTTTATCTTGATAAACCATTTATAGGGCACCCTATAAGCATTATGTTTTTATCTACTAAAATCACTAGAGGTTTTTGTTAACAATTTCAAGAATAATCTTTCAGCTGACCTTATTCACTAGGGTATCATCCCTTTGATTGTTAGAAGTGGCTGACCACTATGGAGTAAAGATATTTTATAGGAAATACATATTCAAAGT
>JARHVA010002192.1:550000-827500 GCA_037957365.1 Torreya grandis | reverse complement strand
GTTGCTATAGGTGATATATTTGTTTATACAAGTGATATGTGTGTTTTTATGTACCATGAAATAAATTATTTGGGAATAATATTTTCTAAAATATTAATCTTCTCTATGGAATAATAAATTTGGGAACTACCTGAATCAACAAATTTATCCCAACCTACACATGGTTAGCCTGAAAAGAGATTTTGTTTGTTTTGATTATCATAATTTATAAAAAAATTAAGGATTAATTATACAAATAGTAAATTCACTCTTTAAATAAATAAATTTTATCTAGAAAGGAAGAAATATTATTCTATAAGTAAGGAAATTCTATGCTAGAAAGTTGGAAATCTTACTCAGGAAAGTAGGAAATTTTAGATTTTATGGAAGCAAAAAATATTACTCTAAGAAAGTAGGAAATATTACTCCTATAAAATAAAAAATATTTATTATATGAAGGAAATAAATATTACATGACATTTTAATAATATAATTCTTTACACTTTCCCCAACAATTATTCAAAAATAATTATCAAAATCAACTTCCCAATTAAACTTGATGCAGTGGAATGTACAACCTAATAGATGTAATCCCAAGTGGAAATGACTTGGTTTAATGTGAATACTTGTTCATTAAAATATAATCATGTGTTATATGTATTTTTTTAATGTATAGTCATTATATTTTATACATTATACTCTTTTAAAATTTGAGGTACTACTAGTTGCATGTATGGAAACACACATTACATGAATGCAAATGATATTATTGTAGTAATGTAAATTTACTAGAATTTATTTGTCTATTTAGATTTTTTTGGAAGATTACCACACTATAACATAATATAAATTATCAAACACATATAATAACAATCACTTTTAATGAAATCAAATATGAAAACTAAAAGGTACATAAACAAATTTAGAATGTAAACACGCAACAAAATTAAAAGATGTACTTTATCCTTAAAAAGTAACAAGTTAATGGCATCAATTATCAATAGAATAACCTAGTTTATCCTTTTTAAAGAAATATTTGAATCTATGAATCCTAGGAGTATGAAATATAATCTAACTTATGATTAAAATAAGTCAAGAAATTCAAGTGATACAAGAGCATATTTACATAAGAAGGAAATTCCACATAAGGATTATGACCTAAGTAAATCAAATCTTCCATAAAACAATCCAAAAAAGTTTCTTAATAGAAATAAATTTTCAAAAGACATGGTATACACTATAAAATTTAATATGAGTACACCTACTACATATAATAAGCATCCAATTAATTTTAATAGTATCAAAGATCAACCACTATAAAATTTAATATGAGTGCACCTACTACATATAAGATGCATCCAATTAAGTTTTATAGTATCAAAGATCAACCAAGGGTTATTTTAAAGGCCTTAATTGATAATAAATTAATAAAATTTCCTCTTAATTATTATCACCCTCTTCATCAACATAAATGAGTGTGGGTAAGATAATTTTTCAATTATCATCATATCAATGGGAAAAAAGATAAAAAAATGTTTTGCATTGCAAAGATAGATCAAGAAATATATGGATAGAGGGGTTACTAAAATGGGTATAGTTAACATTAGGCAAATAATATAATATTATCTATATTATTATAATAATAATTTTATGGAGGATGACATACCACAAGATGTTTCCCTAAATAATCCAAATTACCCCTCAGGTTTCTATTATCATTCAAAATGTTCACCCATGGGTGTTTTATTGTGTAGGATATATTACAGTAGGGGCATAGGGCACAGAAGTGTTTTATGTTGGGTGTGGAAGTGTTATCACTCACCTAAATATGTGGAACATTGGCTGTCTCATCATAATTATGGGAATGTCCCCAAGGTGTGGGACCCTTGCGCTTATTGGGATGATCCTTTGGAGTAGGCATGAAACGTTATATTCTAAGTGCACATAGTTTAGGTCTAGTGTGTAGACATAAAGATTAGAAATTTAAATTTACCACTAATATAAACCTAAGAGTTTTTTGGGGAAAAGGTAGGTATAATGTAATAAATTTATATAAAATAAAATGTGATACATTGATAATAAAGTGAGCACTCCTACTACCATGAACACACTATAGATTTTTAAGAACAAGACATTATCACATGGACTCCACCAAAGACACTCTAAATGTATAAGTATTTTTCATAGAGGTGTAATAACATGGTGAAAAACTAAGAGAGATGATAAATTATTCACAAACAATGTCTACATAGACTTGAATGTGTATAAGATGTGACTTGTGAGTTTTGAGTTCCACATAAAGGTGTTGGGAATGGAAAATGATGAGAGGGGAAAACATTACCCATAAATAAGGATCAATAAATGAAAATAATAGATATAGTGTGTGAATAATAAAGGGAGGTGAAATTAATTCTCATTAACATGTAAGGTTCAACCAATATAAGTTCTCTTGGAGGGAGACTTTTGACAGCGTGAGGTTGCTAAAAATGTGTTGTAACTTTTATAATGAAAAATGAGTATTTTATAATAGATAAAGCCTTTTTAAAATTAATGGACCACTTGGGGTGGTATATATATCTTTTTAATTCTATTTTTGTGTCATTCTCATACTTATTTAATTTTACCTAGTGATTTGAATCTGGGAGTTGGTGGCAAGGTTCTTATGTATCCGCATCTATATCTAAGAGTAGAAAATTCTTGGAAAAATCATAGGGATGGAATGTGATCATATTATAATGTTTAACCACCAAAATACACATTTAATTAATTTTACAAGGCCTAAAATTCTTCTAAAATACTTTTCCAACTACCTCTTTATACCTTGCTACCACTTGTGAGTCACTATGCAGGTTTCCCTTGAATTTCCACATCATTGATACATAGCATGGATTACAGTCTATAATATATGATATCTAAAAATCAAAAATCTATGATTTAGGATATAAATCATTACCTTGTGCCTTTTGAGGACATTTATGCACTAAGGGCCATGTATTTAGACTACATAGTGAGTTATGAGTTGGTAAAGGGCACATATGTAGAATTTCTATATAAGATTATATGAATCTTAACCCTTTTGCATCAAATCCATTATGATGGTACTCAAAATATTTCAATCCAAATCTAGGAAATTTTACTCCCATAAAAAGTAGTATGTCTTTTGCATAGATCTTAGTTTGTGATGTATGAGATCACATATGCAAAAATATATGATTTGCTATGAGACTTCATCATGAAGGAATAGGGTCCCTTTAAATATAAATTTGCATAAAGAAAATATCATGGGTGAACTTATTATAATTTTTAACTACTTTATTTTCACTTCTACCTAAATTTTTTGAATATTGGGGATCTATGTCCTTGAACTTGCATGCCATTTTAGCCCATGTAATGAATGATTTATTCATGGGGTGTGCATCAAAAAATTCTTATAAATTAACATTGACACTTATTAAATGCATATATCTATGATAACTACCTTAGTCACAAGTGAAAATGGGAGGTTTCTATGCATGATTTTATTTAAATATCTTGACACTTCATAGGTGCACAAATATTTTTTATGATCTTTATGAGCTCTATGCAAGATAGAGGTGACTTAGAAATTCAACACTTCTAGAAACCTCTATAGGCCTTGCTTGTTAATCAATAATATAATAAAATTTAAAGTGGTAATATCAAGAAGTTTTGTCATTTATTTCAATGTTAATGTCATTAATGTCAAGGTGTATCTAGTGAAAATGCATGGTGAGTGGTTTGTTGAGGTATAAGCCTATGTGCTTGATGTGACAAGGATGCCATGTGACAAGAGAAAATTTAAAGGCAAGAGAGAATTTTAAGGAAAGAAATAAATTTAAGGAAACCTATTATCTCATGTTTTTGTTTATGTCAAGGTCAATGTCATGGTTTAGGTCAGTGTGATGTTGTCAATGTTATCATAAAGAGGTTTGATGGTCAAGTGAACATTGAAGCATGGTTATGAGGCTCTAGTTCTATGTCAGGTATTGAGATCATGTTTATTAGAAATTTATTATTGTAGTGACATTAGATTTTGTTTAAGAGATATTTTTTTATATCATTGAGGTTAGCATGTTTGAGTACTAGTTCTTGAGTATAAGGTGTCTTGATAAGCCTAGTCATAACAAGCATAGTCATATCATGAACATGCATATGGTGAGCATGAAGATGTATTTGCAGAGGAATTAAATTGTTTGAGGAACATTTAAGGCATGTGATCATAGTTTATAATAATCAAGGAGAGTCTCAAGGTGAGCCTATAGGGGTAGGACCTACAAATCAAGTTTACAACTAGACCACTTCTAGACCCTGCTTGGCCTAATGAGGTATAATGGTCTATTATGAAGGCATGTGAAGGATGTATGGTAGTGTATAATAATTAGAGAGTTTTATTTAATATTTGAGGGAAATGGATATAATATGGAAAGAGTCATGAAGGTTAGGTCTAAGGCCTAATGTGGTTTAAAGGACAAGGTTTAGAGAGCAAAGAAAGAGAGTGTGGCCTAATAAGGGGTTATAATAATATTTCAAGGTGTTTGAGATCATTTAATAATTTTTATAGGTAATTTATGTTTCTTAAACTATGTTCATATATTTTAAGGTCATAATTTGAAGGACAAGGCATGAAAAGTGGTTTTTAGGTCTCTCGAGTGCACAAAATGAAGGGTTTTCAACCCAATAAGGATTTTATTATTCTCATAAACTAATAAAACCTATAAATGGGAAAATAAATTATTAATGGTATATGTTAAATGGTAATATATAAAAATTCCTTTGTTTTTTATTGAGGGGCTATGCTTTATGAATAATTGTTAGGAATGAAAATAGGTTAAAACCCTCTTAGAATCCTAACAAAGACCTGATATTGAATATATTGATCAAAAGTGATAAATATGGTTTGGAATTATTAGGTAATATATTTTATATTTTATTTAAATCTCCTAGTTACCTCCAGGTGGTGGTGGTTAGAGAGAGGAGAGAGAGAATGTGAAGATATAGGATTGTTTCTGAGGAAGTTGTTGAAACTATCAAAAGTTGTACTAGACAAAGTTTAAAAATAATGATGGAGAAGGTTGGGAATTTTATTATATGTCCATGATGGTTTATGGATATGTTATATCCCTAAAATGTGATAAAATATTCATCTAATTTAGCCAGTCATGAACAAGCCTAATGGTACAAACAGTGGAAAACCCAGACAACAATGAGAAGGTGATTAGGAATGTGTTATCATGATATAGTGATGAAACCAAGTACATGGAGATGTTTTATATTAATTTTATTATATTTTAACTTTTTATAATTTTTTTTTAAATTAGTTAATATATTGAAAAAGTTGCTCACAAGTTGACCTGTCTAGTTCAGATGAGACAATGAGATATAAGGTCATGAGATTGGTCTACAAGACCAATATTTGCCATTTGACCATATTATCTTTATATTTAAGAATGGTATAATTATATCAAGGGATAATTTTCATGAATTATAAGTATTTTAAAGTTTTCATATATATTTTGAATGTCTATGTCATCATGATTGTGCTTTAAGGTAAACAAACAATTTTGGGTAAGTAAGTTGCAATGATGAGTTTGAGACTCTATGCTCTAAGTTGAAGTATCTAATATATATGGTGTTGTTTTTTTGGTAATTTTTTTCCCATAATTTATTTTTATAATTTTTTATAGTCATTGAAAATGTTTTAAATATTCAATCCAAAATGGCTTGTCTAGTTCTGGTTTGACTACATGTAGTGAGGCAAAATGATTGGTCTGTAAGACCAATATTTGACATTATACCTTTTGATTTTTGTATTTATGAGTGGTATAGAGATGTAAAAATATATTTTAAAAGTATAATTAGTCATGGTAAGTGTTATTTTAGGTTTTTAATATCAATTTGCTCATGATTGGGTTTTGGAGTGTTTTGGTAGTTTTGAGTGGGCTATTTGTAGAGAAGTGTTTGAGTCATTTTGACCTAAGTTATGAAGTATAAATCACTCGGTGATGTTTTAAATGTCATGGAGTTTATATTAATATGATTTATTTCCTTTTTTTTGGATAAATAATTTATTATCTTGAGTTAATCAAGATAGACCTTTTTATGTGTGTGAAGACCTAATGCAAAAAGTACCATGAAACTAATAATATGATATTATTTGAGGTATATTTGAGTTTTATATAAATTTATCCCACCATATTTGGATTTTAATAAGTGTTTTAAGGAGATCAAAGGGTAATGCATGCTAATGAAGGCCTAATTGAATTAGGTTTCCTTAAGACCTAAAGAAGGATTTGGTATAATTGAGATATGGATGACCTAATGTAATAATTGATTCATGTTTTTAGAATTTACAAAGGCCTATTTTTTTTTAAAATAATTTTTAAAGTGTGTGTGGCCAACCAATAAATATATGAGCAAGAGGTTTGTATATATACACGATAAATTAGGCCTATTTGAGTAAGTAGAGAGAAAGCAAATGAAATGGCACTTTATTGAGTATCAGGAGGTATTAAATACCATAATATTATTATATATGATATATCATGAAGATATAATAGTGTATATACGTATTAATATCAAGGTCATATGACCTAATTTGTCTTGAAAGATACCTAATTGAGCAAAGAGGCCTAGAAGGCAGTTTGAGAGGGATAAGAGTTTGAAGAGATGAAGAGGTATTCATAATCAATTGGTTTATAAACATGGTGTTCTTAAGGTGGTGAAATAAATTAATTTATTGATTTAGAGTTAACCCATCTAGGGGGTTAGTGTTTCTTTGTAAGTTAGTCTTTGCTAAAGCCTAGCTAGGTCACTAAATTGTGATCTTTTGACTTATAGGAATATATGACATTTACAAGGATCAATGGTATTTTTTTACCTTGAGATTTTCCCAAATATATGATGTGTTTTCTTGTCTAATCTTGTTTTATGTTTGTATGGGTGATTGCTTATGCATTACTTGATGTATATGTTGATGTGATGGTTAATGAATGTTAAGGAAGAATTGAAATAAAGTTTTAAGACACTAATTCACCCATTCTCAGTGATTTTTATTCCAACAATTGGTATTAGATTAGTTCCTTTGAATTAGACCTAACAACTTAAAGGAGATCCTAGGAGTGAGGATGGTTAGTCATCAAGCTCAAAGTGGTTTATCTACTAGTAAAGCTTAATTTTTAAATGGAAATGATTATGTATTTTGGAGCATCAAAATGAAGACATACATTATGTTAATGGTCCATGACATATGGCATTTATTTGTGTATGGATACACTCCACCTCCTACACCACAAATTGATGCAATATGCATGAAGGAAAATGAGAAAAAATCATAGGAAATTAATGCCATTTTATGTGGCCTATTAGAGGAAGAGTTTGTGAAGGTGATGCACTATGAGTAAGCTAAGGTAATATGAAACACCAAGGTGAATATGGATAAGTTGTAGACCCATTAGAGATAGTTTGAAAGTTTGAAGATGAACGAAGATGAAAAGATTACATCTTACATATTGAAGGTGGATGAATTTTTCAATGTCATTAGAGGATTAGGAGAAGAATTGAAAGAATCTATAGTTATTCAAAAGGTGTTGATATCACTAACTCCTAATTTTGACTCTAAGGTGTTTATAGTAGAATAAATTTAAGATTTGGATAATTTAGAGATGGATAGGATTCATGGCATCTTGAATACCTATGAGATGAGAAAAAATGAAGGAAGACCTCCCAAAAAGGATGCAACATTCAAAGTTGAGAAGAAGTTAAAATATAAGAAGGTTAAGGATGAGGTATGTTCAAATGTTGATGATGATGAACTAATAGCCATGTTTGATATAAAATTGATGTCTGGATATGGTAAGTATAAGGGTAAGTTGCCTTTCAAATTTTTTAATTATAGTAAGATTGGTCACTTTTTCCTAACAAGGATAAGACTGAGCATAATGGAAAACATGATGCACATCATTTTGATGATAAGAAGGTCTATAAGCATGACAAAAGAAAGAAATATTTTAGGAAGTATGAAGGTAGGAAAGGGTTATTCAAGAATAAGAGAAGTTTCTAAACCAAGAAGATAATAATTCATCTGATGTAAGTGACACAAGTACATCTGATAGTGATGATGAAATTAATGAACATGAACATGATAACAATAAAACATTATTCATGGATACAAAATTTGAAAATTTAGGGTTGCTCAAAATGGAAAGGCCTTATTAATGATGAATAATTAGATAAAGAAGAGGTTGAATTGAACCTTGAGGTAGAATTGGTGAGTGATCTAAGGGATTTGAAGTTATAAAGAAGGAAGAATCACAACTAAGATCATTATTTAAGGACTATTAAGAGAATATTAGTTTGTTTGAATAAATATTGAGTAACACATCAAAGGATTATGATGAGATCATCAATCAATTTAAATCATAAATGGAGATAGTCACTGATAGCTTAAAGTCTAAAGAGGAATAATGCTTTAGGTATGGAACTAAGATGGAATCCTTGAAATTTGAGATGGATTAAGCATATATAAATTTGAAGACATTTATGAATTTTAAAAAGAGTATTGATTCTATAGATAACATCTTGAGTAGTTAGAAGTCTGCAAGTGATAAGATAGGTCTTGATTTTAAATAATACCAAAATGAGGTAGCTCAAGGTAAGGAGAAGGCTAATGAATAAAATAAGGTCAACATGAAAATATTAATTATACAACATAATTATATAAGGTATGTTAATTCATTCAATGGTTATTGTTTTTCATGCAAATAGTTTAGCCATAGAGCAAGAGAGTGTAGAAGACCCTCTAAAAATGAATATGTTAGGGATTAAAAAAAGGAATCATCAATCAAGACGTATGAATGAGATTTTTTTTTCCATATTTGTCATAATTTGAGATACATTTTAAGATTATATCCTAATAGGGTTATAATAACATCAATTTAAAATAATAGGTTTGAATCCCTTAGAGTGTAAGAGAGAAGGAAAATGAATGTGTGAAAACTAGAGATAGTAAAGGTAAGTCATGATCAATTTACAAGCTCAAATGGGCTATTTGGTATGGTAGAGCATACTTAAAATGAGAAATCAAGTTAAGAATGTATATTATCATCTCATATTATTGATCACATGGTTGATGAATAAGTCAAGCCTAAGGTGCCAATCAATCCTAAAAGGATCCTAAAGGATATTGAGTCTTATGAGAGCATGGAGATATAAGAATATCTTGAGCTTGTGTTTTTATAGTGATTTATGAAAAGGGGTGACTCTATTAGGCCTCATGAAGATACTCTTTAGTTAGTAGAATCATGGTGGATGCTTGGTTTGAGGGTGAGATATTCAAGTTGTTCATTAGATCCAAATGTAGTTGTTGACAAGCATAAAAGAGCTCAAGCTGTGAAGACAAAATAAGAGTCCTTAATTATTTAGATGATGTCAAAAATATGGTGGTCTAATATGTGATTAAATATTTGTGTCATATCAATCATGTTAAGGACAAGCTAAATGGTCTTGAGATCTGAGTTCATTTGAAGGAGGTATGCATCGAATAAGGTGGGGGGGGGCATATCTCTATAATGCTTCATATTATGTATGTTGAGTTTTTTTTGTAAGAAGGTGTGGTTCCATAATTTATAGTTTGTATGATACTTTTTCATTAATGTCAAAGGGGTAAAAAGTTCAAGAAGGAAGATAGACCAGATTAGGGGAGATGAGAGTGATCAGATTGAATATTATTTTTCCATCAATGACAAAAGGGGAGTTTGTTAAGAAGTGTTATTATTAATGTCATTGATTTCAAGGTGTATATGGTGAATATGTATGGTTTTTATGCATTAAAGTGTATGAAAAGGTTTATATAGTGTTTAAGAACACTCTTCTCATTTTTGGATTCGTAGAATCCATTACATGAGCAGCTAGTTGTGATATTATTGATATCTTTGGTGGAATGGTGGAAAAATAAATAACTATTTCACAAAATGATAGTATAACTGATTGTTAGGAGAAAAATTGGTTTTAAATACTGATTTTGAACAATAAAAGTAATATAAACTAATTATACTAAGTAATGATCAAAACCTAAAGACTAAAACCTAAGCTAGCATGAATATTTACTATGAAAAGCTAAACTAAAATGAATTGACTAAAAAGTGATCAAAAGGAAGGGAAGGGTAGAAAATAAGGCTAATATCATTTATATTCAGTCCAAACATTAATAAAAATATTAAATTTCATCAAAGGAATGCACTAAACCAACATATGACATGAAATTGCCAAAATCACAAGTCTTACCACATGTCAGGCAAATGTCTAGGGAAAAGGTGGAATAATGCAAATAAGAAACTAGATTCAATTTAAGGATTTAATTTCATAGGAAAATTTCATAATCACATCTTCAAAGAAATAAATAAAAATGAACTAAATCTAAGATCTTTTAATCAACCTAGAATAATCACAAATTGATAGCTCTACATTGATATATGCACATCTAGAATCCATGAAAATGGTTCAGATATGAACATTAAACTAGATAATTGAGGAAGTAGCCATATTAATAATCACACAAAAAAATAATGGATGATATTTACATAATTTATTTCTTTTATTAATTTTTCCAAGTTCAAAAATCATTTTTTCTAAG
This sequence comes from Torreya grandis, assembly GCA_037957365.1. Classification (NCBI taxonomy): domain Eukaryota; kingdom Viridiplantae; phylum Streptophyta; class Pinopsida; order Cupressales; family Taxaceae; genus Torreya; species Torreya grandis. Next base: position 816,873 of record JARHVA010002192.1, on the reverse strand, counting down.
AAAACTCACTTCTTCTTACAAATGATAATACCCCTTTTATAAAATACTTTGAGGTATGTCGGTTAATCCATATCAAATTATAATAGAATAATTATCAAGGAAAACTATCCTTATACAACATTATAGAACAAGACACTTTACAATTGGACTAACCTATAATAAATTCACTTAAAAATATTGCATGTGATCTTACAAACAAAATATTCCTTTTCAAATGATATACATGTTCTTATACAAAAGAATATTCTAAGTCAATAGATTAGACTTTGAAAATATTTTGTTGTTGTAGTCCTTTACCTTGATACATAATATTCATTACATTATCATGTTGTTTATTAATTATCTTGAAGTTGATGATGGGATCCATGAAAATCTCATCTTCTTGATCTGTCAGGCCTTTAATATCACTATCAATTCTATCCATTGCTTATTTGATGCTTCTGGCATCACCAATATTCTCTTCTACATATAGGATCATGTCCTAGATCCTTTTATTGTCTAATCCTATTTTTCCTTGGATTTGATTATTCACCTCTTGCATGAATTGATTATCCTTATATTTGAACTCCTGATAAATTATTAAGCCAATGGAGATAATAGTAGCTATGGATTTGATCAAGCTACTCAATATGTGCATCATTCTATTTTAAAACTATTGGAAATACTTATAAATATCCTCTAAGATCTTGGACCATTTATTTAAACCCTTAATATTTTCTATCAATATCACCATATCCATATTCAAATGGGATAGGCTAACTATCTTAAACATAGGAATTTGGTTGTATATAAAAACATTGATCAAATCCTTTACCTTTTTGTATGATCCTTAACATTGGCTTAGTTGGTTCATGACCATAGTAATATAATTTTTCACAAAACCTTGACTATATCTAATTGATTTCAAAGAACTAAATATGTCATACATATTTGCCTCAAACTAGGTGATCATATCTCCTAGAATAGATAGAATCGACTATTCTTCTAGGTTATTCCTTTCTTACTTTAGCCCTTTGATAACATCTTGTAATTTTTTTGACTATGATTGAGTAAGATATTTGGGATTCTCCTCAAATATTGGATCCTCACCAAGTCCTTTTCCTTACTTTTGAGTTAGATTAACTAAGGGATCCACTTTTTGGTACACAATATCTTCACCCCCTTACCTAACTATCTTCTTGATCACTCTTTATAAGACAACAATCTCTACATTAAACCTAACCACAATTGAAGATTGGGTCACATGTGGAATTAGGACCTCCATTTATCATTGGGATGATGACTGGCTTGGAGTAACCAACTTCCTTGCCTCCTCTTCTTGTAAAGTAATGATCCGTGGTTTTAGTTCTTGTTGCATAGGGATATTAGTATCCTTGACCAAGGCCCATGGGTGATGAGTGGGTAGCTTTTCCAATCTTGGTTCATAAATGAACCACTTAGGGATAGGTGACCCATACAATATGTTTTCTTCATTGAACAAATTTTCTTCTTTTAAAGGAGGAGCAATAGTCACTTTGGGTTTATTTGCCTTTGGAATAATGATAGTCTCAAATTTCCTTTCAGGGGTGTTAATAACCATAAATTTCAATGAATTTAATTCATCTTCCTTAATTTACTCAAAAAATTACTTATTATTCATCTAAAATTGTATCATAAGCCATGGATAGAATTTTTAATGTATCCTTAATAGACTCATTAGGATATAGGGATATCATATGCACCTCCTATTAAGGTTATTTTTTGCTCTGCTACCTTAGAAGATTCAATAAATGATGATCTAGAAGCAATTTCACTTGGCCTTTCCTCCTCAAGTCTATTTATACTTGTACCTCTATTATGGGAAACTTATAAGATTCACCACCAATCAAATGATATTGTCTGGGTCCTGACTGCCATCTATCATCTACATTTTGATATTTGGATAGTCTAGACTCAGGTCTTACATGTGCTCTTTCAATCTTCTAGTGACTTCATAATATGAGGATGCCTTGGTGTAAATAGGATCAAATACACTGGTATCATGCTCATAGGAAACATTCAGGATACCTTTGAGCCTAAAATGTTCCTTAACCTTTCCATAAGGGTCCCATAGTCTAGCTCACCCATCTTTAGGTTGAAAGATAACTTATGTTTTGATGAAACCTCAATATGATCCCACTATCTGAAGGTAGTCTTGAAAAATATCATAGCAAAATTATGAATAAGTCCCTTTATTTTGGTTTTTTAAAGTCCATCTATACCATGAAATAATTGGTAGGCCATCTCTTATTCTGCTAGATTATCAAGAACATGGACTGGTAACTTGAGAGGAGAATTATGAGTTCCCTCAATCATTGTGACTATAAAATTAGGGTACAACAATATGTCTCCCATGTCTTTAATAGATTTATCAATAAATGGACTAAATATCATCATAGGGATGACATTTATAGCTTCACTTAATACATGGTAGACACAATCAAAAATGAACTCGATGTGATTTCTATACTTATAGATGTGTAACTTGGAATAGTATTGAGAAATGGTCTAGGTTCCATTTAAAGACCATTATCTCTAGTTGTGAATATTTATGGTTACAAATAGGGCATCTAGGAGATATGATATCATATAAAACTTAATTTTCTTCCTATTCTTGATTATATATATTTCCCTACTCAAGGAGATACTGATTATCACACCTAATGGAGGAACCATTACCTTTTCAATGATGCAGTAGACCATGGGCATCCACATGGGTTCAACAAATATTATAGTTTCACACCCATAAAAATTATTAAGCATGGTCATCACCATCCTAATTTTAGGTATAAGTTGACTAATAGGGATGTTTTAACAAGGTCTATAATGACATGGTTATGAAATTCTAACCACATAGCTAATGTGTCCATAATGTTATTTTCCTTAGCCCATGAGCTGATTGAGGTTAGGTTAATCCAGGGCTTAGGTAGTTTGTATTAGGATTAAAATTCAATTGGAAAAATATATGAAATTTTCCTATGATTATGTTTATTAATAAACATACCCTTGTCTATTTTGGCATACTTAAAAATTGAACCTAGAACATAAATGTAATGAAGTACCTTTGGTTAAGTAGCTACATAGTATAGTCTGATCATCTATATGTCTATAACATCGTCATAGAGACTTTTTGTCAAGAGAATATTTTTGTATTCCTTGGTGATCACTAACTAGTATTCAATTTATCCAAGATAATTTAGAAAAAATGATATCCCCTATGTTCAATGTAACAACTACAAATTTAGTGTCCTTGAACACTTGACCTTTGGCACCTATTATCAAATATAGTGTAATATCTTATTTTGAAACATGTTTATCGGTTACAACTTACTATAATCAAAGTTGAATTTTTCCTTTATAGGTAATAATCCAACTCTTCATGTTCAAAATAGTGAATTCAAAGATAAATTAGGGTAACCCATATACTCTAGGTCTTTTGGGAGGTTTTTATATGGCTTTAATGGTGAAAATATAGTTTGAATAATGAGATTTGGTGACTTAGATCATAATTTAATTGCACATTTATACCTTTCATGTGTTTGGGTCCACAAGATCTATGAATATGATGTGTTTTGCCTATGTGGCCTTTCCATGTCATTTTACTCATTTATTTTTTAAATGTGACCATTTGTCACTTTTATACATGTGTCAACACCTTGTGCAATCTTGGATCTCTATCAAATTCACATCATTGATCACTTTTGTAACCATACAACCTTGATTTTGACATGATCATCAATATTTGGTATGGGTTCATGAGATCATGCCACTTGGTAGCCCCATGGGTTCTCTATGTACCTTCTATGCTATCATTTTCCATTAGGATAATGTCTTTATGCTACATGGTGACATTGTATTCAACCTAGGGACTTCTTGACTTTTTAAATCTATTCACACCATTGATCTCCAATTATACTATCAAACATGAACCTTTTATTTTGATATATTTTATGTTAATATTTATCCATGCACCATCAATATTATGAACATGCACTATGATTATGACACTTTTCACCTTCACATTATATCCCATGACCTTTGACATTTTGATTCTACCTCACACTATTAGATCTCCATTACATGATAAAAAATGATTCATGAATCTTTGGGATTGACTTATTGACTTAGGATGAACACCCATAGGTATGACACTTATTGTTCTCAAGTTTTATCTATAGGGTCATTTAATTATTGATTGGGGAGACTTTATACATACTGTTAGATCTTCCTTGAGATTTTGAGATTTTTCCACTTGGCGCCCTATCATTTAATTAGAACCTATGAACATTGAAATTAAAGGCATAAAAATTTGGAAGATATAGATACTTAGGATAAAAATTTTAAACTAAGTTTGTATTCATGTTAATAAACATGATTTAGAACATAGGCTAAAGTTTAAACTAGGTCTAAAATATAATAAAATGTTCCTACGTAAAAATAGATCCCATGTAAATTTGAATCTATTTCAAAAGAACTTAGGATAAAACATATATACTAAGGTTTTAACATTGATTAATCATAGATTTAATTAAGTAATTAAAGACCAATAGTTAATTAAAAAGGGTAAAATTATCTCTAAAGCATTAAGACCCTAAACACTCTTCATTCCAATAAGACTCCATTAAACCTGAAACATGGAAATAGAAGAATAAAATGTTAGCTAGATTATATAAAGTCAAAGGAAGATTATATGCTAACATGCCAGTGTAAACTAAATCAACACATGTTATTCATAAATGGTCATTGATTAAGTTGAATGTTTAATTTATAATAGAATTTTTAGAATTTAAATAAGGGTCCTTATTTTTCAAAAATAGGGGTATGTTGACCTTAACACATGGTGAGTGATCTTTTAATGTATGAGAATGTGTTCTTGATATGACAAGGATGCTATGTGATAAGAGATAATTTGAATGCAAGATATAATTTGAAGGAAAGAGAGAATTTAAAGGCAACCTATTATCTCTTCTATTGGTTTATGTCAAGGTCAATGTCATGGTTCAAGTCAACTTGATGTTGTCAATGTTGTGACAAAGAGGTTTGATGGTCAAGTGAGCATTAAAGCATGGTTATGAGGCTCTAGGTCTACATGAGAATTTTAGATAATGTTGATAAAAAAAAAAAAATTAATGGTGTGAGAGTGTTATCTAAATATTTTTCTTATTAGATATCATTGAGGTAAGCATTTTGAGTACTAGTTCTTGAGTACAATGTGTCCTTAGAAGCCTAAGCATAACAAGCATAGTCATATCATGAGCATTTGTATGGTGAGCATGAAGATGTATGTACAAAGGTATGAAATTTTTTGAGGATCATGTAATGCATGTGATCAAGGTGTAGATGCATCAAGAAGACTTTCAAGGTGAGCCTAAAGGGGTAAGACCTATAGATCAAGTCTATAACTAGACCACTTCTAGACCTTACTTGGCCTAATGAATTATAATGGTCTATTATCAAGGAATGTAAAGGATGTATGGTAGTTTTTAAGCATGAAAGATATTTATTTAATATGTGAGTGAAGTGGAGAGCACATGGAAAGAAGCATGAAGGTCAGTTCATAGGCCTAATGTGGTTTATAAGAAAAGGTCTAGAGAGCAAAAAAAGAGAGTGTGGCCTAATGAGGGGTCATAATAAGATTTCAAGGTGTTTGATATCATGTAATAATTTATATAAGATATTTATGTTATTTAAATTGTTTTCATATGGTTTAAGGTCATAGTTTTAAGGATAAGACATGAAAAGTGGTTTTTAGATCTCTCGAGTGCACAAAATGAAGGGTTCATACTAGAGAATGATTTTATTTTGCTCATTAGCTCATCAAACCTCTGCATGGAAACCTAATATATTTATGGTGTATGGGTAAGGGTCCTAGGTCAAAATTTTAGGCATTTTTTTCATTGAGGGGCTATGTTTTATGAATGATTATTAAGAATGAAAATAGGTTTAAACCCTGTTAGAACCCTAATAAAGATTCCATATTTAATATCTTAATAAAAAGTGATTAGGATGATTTTTAATTCTAAAGTAAGATATTGGATATTATTTTTAACTCTCCCAAGTACCTTTATGTGGTGGTGTTTAGAGAGAGGAGAGAGAAAATATGAAGATATAGGCTTCTTTTTTAGGAAATTGATGTAATTATCAAAAGTTGTATTGGAAAAAGTTTTAAAATAATTGGATAGATAATGTTGATAATTTTATGTTATTTACATGGTTGTTTATTGACATTTTATATCTATAAAATGTTCTAAACCATTCATCCAAGTTATCCAGTCACTAACAAGCATAATAGTGTAAATAAAGAAAAATCCAGGCAATAATTAGAAGGTGATTAGGAATGTGTTATCATGATATAGTATGAAAAAAATTTAATGGATATGTTTTTCATTAATTTTAATACATTTTAATGTTTTATATAAAAAATTTAATTTAGTGAATATAGTGAAAAAACTGCTCACAAGTTGACCTATCTAGTTCAAATGAGATAGTGAGATATAAGGTCATGAGATTGGTCTGTAAGACCAATACTTTCCATTTGAACATATTATATTTCTATATAATAATGGTATAATTATATCATAATATAATTTTAATGAATTTTAATTATGTTAATACTATCATATAGGTGTTTAAGGTCAGTGTCATCATGACTGTGCTTTAAGGTAAACTGGCAGTTCTAGGTAAGTAAGTTATAATGATGAGTTTGAGAATGTATGCTATGAGTTGTAGTATATAATATATATGGTGATAGTTTTTGGTAATTTTGTGTTCTATCCATTATTTTTATAATGTTTTTTAATTAGTGAAAGTGGTTTAAATGTTCAATCCAAAATGGATTATCTGGTTTTGGTTTGACTGTATGTAGTAAGGTCAAAAGATTGGTTTGCAAGAACATTATTTGGCATTATACTTTGTGATTTTTGTATATTAAATTATTATTAATATTTAAAATTATATTTTTAAATTATCATTATTCATTGGAAGTGTTTTATTATTTTTTGAATATCAAGTTGTTCATGAGTGGCTTTTGGAGTGTTTTGGCAATTTTTAGTGGGCTATTTGTGGAAAAGTGTTTGATTCCTTTTGACTTGAGTTTTGAAATATAAATAACTTTGTGATGTTTATAAGGTAATTTAGTTTTTTTAATATGATTTATTTCTATGGTTGTGTCACTAATAATTGTTATCTTAAATTTCTCAAGACATATCTTTTTGTGTGTGTGAAAACCTAACGTGAAAATTACTAATGGTGTGCTTCAAGTGGTGGTTGGATCTAAAAAGTTTCATGGACATAAGATGAGATAATTGGAGGTATATTTGATTGGTATATGAGTTTTTCCTTCTATGTTTTTATTTTGAAAAAATTTCCAATGAGATTAAAGGGTAATGTGTGTTAATGAAAGCCTAATTGAATTAGGTCTCCTTAAGGCCTAAAGAAGGATTTGGTGTAATTGAGATATGAAAAACCTAATGTAATTAATTAGTAATGTTTTTAGAATGTTTTAAGTCATATTTTTTGTAAAATATAATTTTTAAAGTGTGTGTGGTTGACCAATAATTATATGAGCAAGAGGCTTGTATATATACAAAGCATTTTTAGGTCTATTGGAGTAAGCAAAGAGTAAGCGAATGAAATAACACATTATTTAGTATAAGGAGGTATTATATACCATAATAGGAGTATTTATTATCTATAATTATGATTTTATAGTGTATCTACATATTAATATCAATCTCATATGACCTAATTTATCTTGAAAGAGACCTAATTGAGCAAATAGGCCTAGAAAGTAGTTTGAGAGGGATAAGAGTGTGAAGATTTGAAGAGGTGATCATCATCAGTTAGTTGAGAAATAATGTTTTATAAAGGTGATAAAATAAATTAGGTGTTTTATTTTCTCGTAATTCATATAGGGCTTTGTTCCTCCTTACAAGTTGGTGCTTGCTAAAGCCTAGCTGGGTTGGTGCTTAAATAGTTGTGGTTGGTCTTGAGTTGGTGTTGATTCATATAGGGGGTTGGTTAATCCTTAAAATTTGGTTCTTAATAAATCCCATTTTGTATGGTTCTTATCTAGTTGTGGTTGGTGCTCTATATTCAGTTGGTGCTTCACTAAATTGTTATATTTTTAATTATAGAACTCTACTCCATTTGCAAGGATTAGTGGGTTTTCTTCCCCTTGAGTGCTTACCACATATATGATGTGTTGTCTTGTGTAATATTATTTTATTATTATTTATGTGATTTAATATACATTAATTAATATATATGTTTATTTTATGGTTCATAAATGTTAGGGAGGAATTGAAAGAAAGTTTTAAGACAATAATTCACCCTCTTTAGTGATTGTGCTTCTAATAGTTCCATTAGGCATAGAGTCATTGAATTTATAACTTGTTTGACCTATACCTGAATACAATTAATTGATTCCTTCCCTCAACATATCAAATTATAATAACAAAGGTGTGTGGCATGAACTTAAGAAAAAAAACTAAATTAAGACTATATAATGTGCCCATAGACACTTAGGAAAATATAATGTTAATTAATCTAATCTACTATATACAACCTAAAAATATAATCCTTCATCCTCTAGAGTTAAAAATAGAAACCTCTTAAATCATTTACATTGTGTGTCATCCCATTATTGATATGTGATGGAATTAGGTGAAATAACATATGTTTACTATGAAGGAGGCATGCCCTAGTTACTTCTAAAGAGTGCTCAAGGAATCTAGTTTTCCTAAAATTTATTTTAATGAATGATTTTGTCAAGATAAATATAATATTTCCTCCCAAATGTTTTATGTATTTGAATTTGAGCCAATCCCTTTTAGATTTCTTGATGCCTAGTTTTGCTCTTTGCTCAAACTAAGCCTTCTAGGGATTAAGAAGCCTATACCTAATGCTCTAGGAGCTCATGAACTCAATGATCCACCCCTATTCATCTTGTGGCTTATAATATGAGTTCAATATGCCTTATTAAAAAATCCCTTTGACATGCCTGGGCATGTAAAGGTTGATATCACTCATCACCATATCTTCTTTTGCATTTTCATGCTACTTTTTTGGATTGACTGGTTGGTATTGCTACCTTAGTTAAATGATCATTTTGATGACTCATTTGTGCCTAGGTGTACATATATCACCCTATGGAATTATTCCATCTATAAGGTTTTGAGCTATTTTACATGCACACCATACCCTTCTACATTTTTCAATTGAAATTGGTAGTTGGAATATAATTCAGTAAGGTCTACTCTTGAGGTGATGCTAGTTTATCCTCCAGACTCAAGCATAATTCCTCTATATCATATAAAAAAGAGTCTTCCTCTTGTTTTTATAATTATACCTAAGGGATAATCTTGAGGTGATCATGGTCATTCTCTTTAGGCATGCACTTTTTATGAATATTTGATTCTTTTTAAGGCCTTCTTCCATACAATCAAACAATAGATTATTTACCCAAGAGAAGTCAAACCTAGAATTTTGGATGCATTTTGGAGTGGGTAGATTGACCCTTCCTCATTGATATCCTCCCCTTATACCACCAATTTATTCATTCACTCACCAACCTATTACTTCATTTTACTATATCTAACTTCTTATAGCAGGGTTGATCTTTCTAGTGCAATAGTGAAAAGGGTACTACCGATTATTGTCTCCTATTATTTTCTTGAATCACCCTCCTCTTCTTTTGCATAGTCTTCATTTAATCTATACATGATTATAAATCCATTAAAAATGAATATGGTGGGTAGGTAATAGGTCTTAAATAAAATAGTAAGTGTGATCTTGATCAAGGTAGACATCTTGAAGTCAGAGTGTTAGGTCTAAGAAGGATTCTATGAATTCATTTGATGCTCTTGAGGAAGGGAAGGTTATTTGAATCATGGTAATTTGAAGTCAGAGGATTTACTTGAAAGTGCAAAGGATTTGTCTTTCTTAAAGTTAGGGACCTTAAGTGTAGAAGTTTCATGCCTCATAGGATGGGCTATGAACATAGGGAAAGCCTAATTAAAGAAATGAAAGGAAGGAATAGAGGTGTTTAGATGTGATTCAATCTCTTGTATCTGTGTAAGAAACTAGTGCATCTACTTTTCTTTGGTTGTGATCTACATAGTCAAGCACTCTTATTCATATTTATGCTACTCTATCACCTCTTGCTACTGAGTGTAATATTGATGCATAATTTCTTCATACTACCTACTATACCCATACTCTCTTTAAATCTCCCTCAACTATCTATAAAAATATAGACATATATTACTAATGCTATTTTAGGGCTGATTAAGAGGGTGGAAATGTCGATTGGGAGCAAGCTAGCCTTCTTGAGGCTTGTTTTAGGTGTGAATAGGCTACCAAAAAGGTTAAAATAGGTTAGAAAGGAGGTAAACATTATGATAAGGGAAATACCCTTTTACTCCAAGATAAACTAGGGGGAAACTATGGGCATTCTCACAAGCTTGATATGAGGAATGGTAAGGCATGAAAATATGATTTTCACAGAATAGGGGGTGGAGAGACATATCTTTAAGATCTCAAATTATTTAAACTAGTTAATTAGACATTCAATGTTCCCAGGTGCTCTATAGAGTGTCTTCAACACTTGATACCTAAAGGTAACATCAATTCCTTAGCTTTTTTTTCAAATTAGTCTCACTGGGCATGATATAAACTATTATCTTTTGAAACATGTACCCATGGATGGTCTGATGAATAAGAGATTTTGTGGTAGGGGTACAGAGTGTGAATGCTTTATATAGGTCATATAAATGTTTAGTGTTGGGCATGGAAGTGTTATCACTCACCTTCATGCATGAAGCATATGTTTTCTTGTCACAATTATGGGAACATCCCCAAGGTGTGTGACCCTTGTACTCCTTGGGATGAGCCTCTAGAGTAGGTCACATTTCTTCAATTCTAAGTGCACTTTATTTAGAATTAGTGTTCAGACCTAAAAATTAGAAAGATAAATATGCCACTAATCTAAACCTAAGAGTTTTTAGGGGAAAAGGGAGGGAGAAGGTAAAAATTTGATAGAAAAAAAAACTCGATACAATGAGAATATAACAAGCACTCTGATTACCATGAACACACTATAAATTTTGTTTGAATAAGGCATTGTCACACATAATCCACAAATAATAATTTAAATGCATAAGTATTTTGCATATATCTATGTGAACATAGTACAACATTGAGATGGATGACAAATAATCCATAGACAATGTCTACATAGACATGAATACATAAAATATGCGACCTATAAGTGAGTTCTAAGTTCCACATAGAGGTTCTAGGAATGGACAATGATGAGAGGGGTGAACATTATCCATAATAAGGATCAAAAAATTTAAATAACACATAGAGTGTAAGAATAATAGATATATTTAAACTTAATTCTCATTAACGTGTAGATTTAAACCAACATAAGTGTTCTTAGAGGGGAAAATTTTGATAGAGTGAGGTTGTCTTAAATGTGTCAACCATTTTAAAATAAATTAAAAGGATATTATAATGGATAAATTATTTTTACAATTAACATGTCTCTTGGGGTGGTAGATATATATTTTTAATTCTATTATGGTGCCACACCCATGCTTCTTGAATTTTGCCTAGTGATTCAAATCTAGGAGCTAGTGGTATGGTTCTTTAGGATCCACGTGTGTGTCTAAGAGTATAATATTCTTGTAAAAGTCATATGGGTGGCATTTGATCATGTTCTAAGATATAAATACCACTTTTGCATTTACTTATTTTGACATGGCCTCAAACATTGGTCAAATACTTTTCCAACTACCTCTTTATACCTTGCTACTACTTATCAATCACTAAAAAGGTCTCCCTTGAATTTCCATGTCATTGTGATGTAATATGGATTGTATCCTATGATGTATGAGATAAAAAAAGTGAAACTTTATAATTTGTCATGTGAATCATTACCTTGTTCCTTTCAAGGACATTTACGCACTGAGGGATACATATTTAGAATATGTAGTGGGTTGTGATTTGATGAAGGGCATAGATGTATAATTCATATAAGAGATTATATTAATATTAACCCTTTAGCATCAACTATATTTTTATGTTACTCATAATCTTATGATCCAAATCTAGGAGCATTTACCAGCCTGTGAAGTAGTATGTGTGTAACATAGATTGTAGTTTAAGATGCATGAGATCATAGAAGTGAAACTCTATGATTGGTGAGATACTTCATAATGAAGGCATAAGGGCCCTTCAAATATAAATGTGCATGAATATTAGTTTCTTGGGTGCACTTATTATAGTTTATAACTACTTCTTATGCACTTCTACCTGCACTATCTAAAGACTAGGGATCTACATCCTTAAACCTACATGCCATTTTATCTCATGTGATGAAGGATCTCTTCATAGGATGAACATAATGAACTCATTTTGAATGCAACTCAGCACTTAGTTCAAAGATTTGGGTTGACTACCTTAGGCATGGGTGTGAACAAGAGGTGTTTGGACATGGTTTTTTTTAAAGAGTTTAACACTTTACAAGTGTATAAATCTTTTTTAGGATCCTTGTGATATTTTTCCAAGCTGGTGGTGACTTAGAAAGTTAATAGTTTTTATGAAAATTATCACTAAAAGAAGATATTTTAGTTCACATTCTTTAAGTATCGAATGTTTCCATGAAAATTCTAAAAAAATCAAATGGTCATTATAAACCTTATTATAGGTCAATATAGGAAAGGAATTATTGTAGATGATAAGGAATAATGCAATATATGTATAATTGTAATTCTTAAGGACTTGAATATTATGACAATGGCATGGTGAATATTATGATACCAATTTATGTTGGCCCTAAGATAGTAGATACATTAATTTATGTAAATAAGTCTATCCCATAAGGCAATGCAATATTGGGAAAACCATAAATACATCAAATGAAATAAAATTTTATGAACATTAACATGACTATTTCATTCAATTTCTAAGATGGTTTTATTGTTATCAACATTAAAATATTGTATTAGACTTGGTAATGTCAATATTGACCTACCTTTACCTTACATGAATTATGCATACATATATGGCTCTTATGCACCATTATCTTCCATTTACATTCTTTCCATGGGTTTGACCTTCTCAAATTTTTATTCATCACCTAGATTAAATCCCTACTTTGTGTCTGACTTATTCACAATCATATTAAAACTATATTAATATCATTAGATTCGTATTCCTACCTTTTATAAAAACACTAGACTTAAACAAATTCAAAAATCCAAACTTATCCAAACTTGATGGGATTGTCTCACACAAAGTAAAAATCACTTTTAAAATTCAAATTCTCCTTATGGGTCATGTAGTATGTTTCATATTTTGGTGGCTTGAGAAATTACCCAAAGAGTCACATATAAATACACAATAGGTTAAGCATACTCCCTATCTATCATCTATTTATCATTAGTCAAACAATCTTATTATACACATCTACACATTTAAAGGGGATTCCCTAATACTTTTAATTCAAACATCAATAAAAATGAATAGGTCCTAACCAATTTTGAAGCACCCAAATATCCAAGCCAAATTTGCCATTTTCCAAGTATTGAAATATAGATCATAGGTCTCATTTATTAAAGGAACACTATTACACACATACAAATAATGAGGATAAATACATGCAATGTGAATTCCCTATTTGAATTATTATATATGTAAAAAAAATTTTACCAATCATCTAGGATTGGTACCCCACCTTATTTTCTCTTTTTCAAACCAAAACCTAGTGTTGAAAGTGGACCCAGGGTCTCAAATAGAAGGAGATAGGTTTCTATAATTATGCAATTAAATATTTACTAAAGATCACACACAAAGGAAATATAAAATTAAGAACAATGGCTTATGTGGAAGGAGAGAAGAAAAAATCCTAGATAGACTCATTAGAATACAAAACATAGAATCAAATAGAACCATTTAGATTTAGATGATCTATCCAAAAACATCTAGAGATTAATTTCCTCATCTAAGTGAATCATAGTCTATTTTCAACTATTCCTATCATCTACATTTGGTCTCATACCTACATAGTATGTAAAACATTAGCTATATTAATACTCTTAGTACTATCCATAAATATAAAGTGTAATTGTAAAATTAGATTATAATTTCTACTTTTAGATTTGTGTTTAGTTACAATATAAAATATAATCTAGATTGCATCAAAGTTATATCTTATTATATCACATGAAACTAAAAATAAGTTAATTCATATTGGTTAACCTATAAATTATCTAGAAAATAATAATCCCTTAGGTTTCCATTAGGGTTTTGGATTCCTAGCTTAGGGTTTGATTTTTATTCTTGATTTTTAGTTGTTTCCATCTTCATAGGTGCAAATCTAATGTTTTTTTCTCTCTTTTCCCTAGGGTTTCATGTTTATTCTCCTATTAGGGTTTCCTCAATTAAAATTATTCATTATTTTTATGATATTTAATTAAAAATTACTCCATATTCAAAACACTCATATTTTTTATTGTTTATTTTTATAGGATCAAAAACCTATTTTCATTTTCCAAAATCTTTACATCTTTTCTGGAATTAGAATTTTAATATTTGTAATAAACTTGGCCTAAAGGATGAATGGTCCATTCATTTTCAAAATAATATATTTATTTCCTTTATCTACTACATTTTATAGGAATATATATTTTATTCCAAAAATTGGGCTTGATTTTCATTGTGTGGTTGGTTCTTTAGTGTAGACATTTTATGATGGATATAATGGATATTCATAGTGTATTTTTTCTAATTTAAGAAAATATTGTTATAATTATATGATTTTGGCCTCAAATATGAAATATATTCCATGAGAATGTAATGAAATGGGTAAAATTCAAGTAAACTAATACTAAATCTAAAATTAATAATGATGAATCATTAAATATCCTTAGAAATGCATCATGTATGAATGTTTAATCTAAAGTACATTTATATGTGATTCCTTTCATCCCTCCATAAGGTCATGATATCTACCATCCCTCTATTATGGATTTACATGTTTTCACTATCCCAAGTGGTAAGGTGTACCATACTATAGAATAAAGTTGAGGTCATAAAAATTCTCTTCCTCATCCCTCTCTATCTCCCACACACCTTATTGTTGTTATTTTTATGAATATTCAAACAAAAGTGCCTAAGGTTCACACTTTTTAATACATTCATTATTAAATTTTTACTACAATAAAATTCACTTAATATTTAGAAAATCAAATTCAAAATTCATGTCTAAGGGTTACATCACTTAATGATAACATTACACATATATAAATTCCTAAGTATACTAGTGGAAATTGCATTTTTGCCTCCCCACCTTAGAATTTCATGCCTCAAAATATTTCATTTCAAGTATGGGTCCAAAATCAAAATTCATATACAACTAATGGATAATCATTTTCATTAGGTTAAAAATAATCAAATTAAACTCTATAGGACATGTTTTAAAATGATTTCATCACCTTACCTCCTATGTATCCTATTAAAATATATCTAAATATTATTTTTATTATCATAAAATGAATGTATATCATACAAATAATTATATGGCTTTGAAGTGAAAACCACAAAATATCATTGATAGTGGTTATAATACATTAGATATATCCATTAAATCACCAGTATATTCAAGTACACCTTTTATAAGTGAGAAATATACTATAGTTATGGTTACATATTATAAAGAATATTTGGAAAAGTAAAGGCTTCAAAAGGAACAACTAGAAAAGGAGAAGATTAAAAAAGGAATAATTGGAAAAATAAAGGCTAAATCTGGAAAAGGAAAGGTTGCATTAAAAAATTATTAAAATAACAATAAAAATAATAAAAGTTACAAAAATATAAATTACTAATAGACAAGATGCAAAAATAAGCACAAAATAAAAAAGTATTTATGAAAGAAGAAACTAAGAAATCATATTTGGCTAAGGAATAGGTACAGAATAAGATTATTGGCACAATCATTATTTCCAAGGGGGAAATAAAAAAATTATTCGTCACATATATATTTTATTTAATTCTTAATACTTATATATATGATAATAAATATACTAATGTTTTGATTTTTAAGATGATAAAAATTAATTTTTATAGTATGACACTTCTTGAATCTCTTGTATGGGATAAGGAACACTTGAATAAGGCTATTTCAACTGGACTATTTATCAAATTGACTAAACTACATATAATACATGGTAAAAAAACATGTTATATTATATTTAACATTATCCTTGGTTTTGACCAATATAGTGTTTAATTAGGAAGATCATGGATAAGATAAATATGGGAAATAATTGGTAATAATAAATATTATGTTACATTTGATAATAAAGGCAAGGCTTTTTCCATTCTAAGAGAGGGAAGATTTTTATGACAAGAGTAGAAATAAAAAATCATTCCTCCAACTAATACTCAAGAATATACATATAATATAATCATAAAAAAAGAGCATGATACTCATAGTATAGAACACATAAAAAAATAGAGTAATAAACCAATTCAATAATATGGGTTGATTAATTATGCATAATATACTATATATACAAAAGGTTATTAGAACAACATGTCTAAAATACATGGTGAACATGGAAACATACTATATAATTATGAAATTCATCATACAAAACATGAATATTAGCACCCCCTTAATGGATATTTTATTGGTAGGATAATAATATCTTGTACATATCTTCTTCATGTTTGATATATTACTTATTTCCTCTATTATTCTATCTTAACACACTTGTGTACAAATTTTATTATATTGATCATTATTATATCCCTTGGATTCTTTTTTTTATTTGGACCTTTATTTTTTATTGTTTATCCTAATCTATACATTTATGACATTTATCCTATGATGTTCCATCTTTTACAGTAACTTCATCCTAGTGCACATTCATTGTGGCATGTTACTTTCCCACTCATGTATATTTAGAACTTATACATGTTATGGATTACATTGAGATTACACAATCAAATGAATTTATATCTACATATTACATGAGAATACATTGATTATTTATCACTAGGGGATTGTTTATTCTTATCTTTACTTACTCTATTGAGTTACATTTTCAAACTCATATATCTAGTGGGGAAATATTGCTTTCCTAAAGCTTCACTTCCTCCACATTTTTAGGTTATGAAATTTGGTGCACATTATGACTTAACACATGTTAAGTTTGTTCATATCAATCCCATTATTTTAATTTTTAAGCTTTTCTACTTAGTCTCACTTACTTGTATCAATATATTTATAAATTTAAAATATTTCCAAAATACAAGAAAAAACAAAAATATTTCAAAATTTAAATTCATTTCCTAATAATTACATGTTTTTGACTTTACATTGGTCATTTATGTTATTTCTTGACATACATTTACCATGTATGAATTTCACACACAAATATTGTCACAACCCATCATTATCTCACACCCATTTTTGTAAACACCTAAATCTAGTCATATGTACCTGATAATGTTAATTTTTGACATATATTAAACCAATTGATTTACACTTGAACACATGAATCTTATTCTACATTTATATATTCACTTATCTATATGTGGGATGAAAACCTATTCCATCATTAATACAAATGGATCTCTAAGTCAATGCTCAAACTACCTTATATCACTTTCATACTAATTCTAATTAAAAAATAATAATCATTTATTTTCTAGGATAGGTTATTGTTAGGCAAACATGTCTGATTAAATTTTCCTATTTAACTTAATTGTTATTGTTCCAACACCATTTAACAACTAACTTCCAAATTTTAAAATATTCATTTGGTTCATTATACACATTTCAAAAGTTAGCTAAAGTAAACTATTCAATTGGATTCTTATTAATACATAAAATATCATTCATTATTATCGATCTTGGCATAATTTTTTTAGTACTTATACATTACTATACATTGATAAAATATGCCATATTATTCCCAAAAATCAAGATCATTAATTAGGAGTAGTCATAATCCAAGTTTAAAGAATTTATAATCAAGTCAAGATTTAAAATTTTCAAGCATTAAACTCAAATTATTATTTGGATACATATAGTCAAGAATCACAATTATAAAATCACACTAGGTGGGATAACTACATGTCTATTGATCCATCCTTAAAGTATCTATATACATAGGAAATGGTCAGTCATCAATGGTCGTTATTGGGTTAAATTCAAACCATTGCACTTGCCATTATTTTCTATAGGTTTTTATCTCTCATGAGTACAACTATGGTTTCCAAAACAATGAGAAGAAAAACATAGGTTTATGTGTGACATTAAAAAACTAAAAATATTTAATCCTTCTTAGAAAACATAAACACACATGATATGTTATTTATAGTTTTATCATACTCAAATTATACTTGTCTATAGTAAATGTATGAGACCAAACTATGTTGTTCTCTAAGAAACATGAAATTGTACAAACGTTGTCATAATGTCTATTTCCATACATGAGCTATCACAATCTTATTTTACTTTGTTTTCACTATCAATCACATGCTATTTTCAAATAGAAATTAGAAAAAACTAATCATATTAATGTTGGTATTACTTAATATTATTATCATATGCCACTTGTAAATAATTTCAATAAATTTTGATTTACATCTCGATTTATGGTTAAATGTCATATATTACATTCTAAATAATCTATGAAAATTTTATACATATTAAACACTATAAAATAAAAAATATATTAAGATAACATGTTGCGTTATGAGTTTAAACCTATTTTATTGATTTCAAACACTTACATGAAACTTATATATTATGCCAAACTAACTATTATATCATATATTCATTCTCATACCTTCAGTTCAGCCCTTCAGTGTATGGGTTTCTACCATCAACTGGATCAATATTGATATTCAATACTGATCTATAGTTGATGATAGTGACCCTCTCCTATAAATGGATAATTTTTAAAATAAAATCATTCGTTATGGTTGTCCCATCTACCTATCAAATGAATGTTGTGATAAACTACCCAATTGTAATCATATATATATATATATATATATATATATATATATATATATATATATATATATATATATATATAAAAGGCCTTTATTTATAGTGGATAGGGCATGTATCTATATACATTTGTTGAGTATTGCACAATAAAAAACCTACCCTATTCTTCCCAAATTCAAAACTAATCATAGTCATAGTTAGATTTTTAATTATAAAATCTAAGCACTTATCCATTTTGTGTACTTAATGTATTTAACATATACCACTTGCTAAATCATTGTAATCTTATTTAAGATTTTACATTCATGTTCATGCTTAAATTCCATATTTATTAATGTAAATTCACATAATATTTTTATATCATAATTAAAATAATTAATTCATCTTAATATAAATTATGGTAAATCATATTTATGAACCTATAAATTTATCAAACCACATTAAACCCTAGGTCATCCTTGTGTTTCATCCTTCTATGGTTTCATTTTTTGTGTAAGGGTTTTCTCGCTAATTTCTAATTTATGCAAAGAAAATTCAATAAATATTTTAACCTTTGACCATATCCTTCTACTTACTTACGTGATTCCAACCTATGCCATCCAATAAGGATAGGTCCATTGTCCCTCTAAGGTGTAGTGATAAATTAAAAGGGGCCCATATAAAGCATAACCATATTTATGTAACTTCATATAAAGTGGATAAAATTAATGTTTGTTCTTATTTTCATGATCAAATTATTCATGAATGTTTTAAAATAAATAATTATGTTGACATGCGTCCTTTAGAACATGATAATTAAAAAATAAAAATAAACATGAACATAATAATCAATATAATCATTAGGGCCTCAATAGAATTGATCCCAATAACATTGATGGGGTAAACCTTGACGAAGTAAAATCCTTGTCCAATTTTTTTCAAGGACTCTCTCAATATCCTAAAGTTGTGGATAAAATATTTAAATTGATCCAAGAATATAAAGTCATACACCAAGCTAAATTCAATTAATATTTGGCCAAAATATAAGAACCCTTTACTATTATCAACCCATCTTTTAGAATTATTAAGTAAACTTTAGATGTTTGGACTTATAATATTGGTAATATTCCTATAAAAATAGCTCCCATGACATATATAACATTCACCCAAGGTGTAGGGGAGACTAAATGTTTCAAATAAACAATCATACATATTCCTACATAGGTAACCTTTACCTTTCTTATGATGACTTCTCTTTTTGCATCACCAACCTCACCTATAACATGATCCCTTGAGAAAATTGTTACATATTTTCATGTTAAGGTGTTACAATTAGGGTTTGGTTCATATAGATCTAATTATTCAATGGATTTAAATGCCTTTATTCCTATAAAAATATACCATTATATATCTGCTTATCCTTTACCTATAGTTTTTTTCTCCTAAGCCTCCACTATATGAAGGTAAAAGTGATCTAAAACAACACCTTAAATCATTTCATAAAAAATTCTAGGATTATAGATAAAATACAAAATTATTAATCAAATTCCCAATAATTCTTAATTAATATGATTTGTTGTGGTTCTATTTCCTTCCCCTTAAGTCATTAAAATAATTCACCCCTTAGCATATTTGTATCTATCACATTTATCTAGCAAACTTGATGAGAAACTTTTTATGTGAAAATTCATAAACTCAAACAAGGGTTTAATAAGATAATAATTGATTATGTACTTTAATACAATAATATCCTAGCTAAGATTATTAATGTTATGGATAATAATGATTTAAAATAAATATTCAATCAAATCTTACTTTCACCACTCCATGAGTCAATCATATTCAATACATTAAAGTCCATTGATGATATAGGATAGACAATAAGAGATAAATATGTTAAGCTCATATCTTTGAACAAGCTCAACTATACACCTGTTTTTACAACTAATTCAACAATGAAGTTACAAATCAAACCAAGCTACAATGTACAGATAACCAATAATGATAATAAGATAAATAGGATAGTTAATGTCATATCATAACTTATAAATCAACTTTAGTTGTCAGTTCCATTGAAGAGGTAGTTTTCTAGATTGCCTTAAATTCCTCATGTACTATTACAAAAGATACTTGAGTTTAAACTTATCAATCTTCCTCATTCACAAGAGTTTGATACAAACATGCCTACACAAAATAATTATTTTAACAAAAAATACAATTACTATCATCAAATAGTATGTCATTCTATGAATAAATGATTCAAATTAATATATAAGATACAAGATCTTATTGATGACAACACTATTGAGTTGAACACACCTATATATGAATCTAGATAATATAAAAATGGAAATCACAAGTTTATAATATTCAATGATCCATTTCCCAAGCTTGATATGATAGATACTAAGGATAATTAAAAATTACACTATGAATATAATATGTATCCTTCACCTGCAACATATAATCACCTAGTCACAATTATTGGTAAACTTGTCTACACCTCATCACAACATCCTATAATCACATTTAAGACAATGAGATTATTGATGATGATTTGGATTTTTATTCACTATTTATATAAGCTTATATCAATGAGAAACCCACACATAGTGTAATGATCAAAACGAGTCTAGTGATAATGTATGCATAATGATAATTATTTACTCCCTTAGATACACATAACAATATATATAAGTTACATCAAGGATAATTAATGGATTTTATGGAAAAAATAAAATAACCTTAGACACATAATGATACCTATAAAGCAAGGATACATCATACTATCCACTTCATTCTTATATATATAATGGTGTATTTTATAAGTTTTTACGATGCCAATGGATTTAAAATATTCACATAATAACATATAAGTTGCATCAATGTCTCAAGTACATACATATAAAATAAGTATTCATAGTTATAAGTGTAGAATACAAGTAACCTCTATATCTAGTAGTACCTCCTCATCCACACACCCCCACCACATAACCACCATAGTTTGCTTATAAACCAATATAGTTTCAATATATAAAACCAAATGTTATACATATGCAAGATAATTCTATACATCTAATTTAGAGGAGAATCATATATTAAATTCCCATCATATCAAATATTTAATTACAATTTATGGAGGCCATCATCTCCTATATCACATACTTAGTTATCACCATAGACATTTCAATGTATTCTAAAACTAACATAGGAAATGAGACATCCTCATAATATACAAAAAAAAACCCTATAGATTCCTAGGACTTCTAGAGTTACCCATCATACATGGGATCCTATGCGTAGTGATGATGATAGTTAATATACATCCATGATTTCTTATTGGATTATAATATGCCTACATATTATACCTTTCCCTCATTATATTTGATACTTATACTATGTGATAAATGCACTCCCCATGATCCTCCAATTAATGAAATCATCGGTTAACACTTTTCAAAATTTAAATATTTAAAAAAAATAAAAAGATAATTAAAAACTGAAATAAAATCCAAAAATAAAAAATCATGACATAATCATGATATGATTAATAGATTATAATATGTATTTATCACATGTTTTGTAGATGGAATATTATTTTCATACAAACATGCATTTAATGTTTATAATTGTGATACAAAACATACAGGTTGCAAATAAACATATAGATATTAGAATTTCATTTACTCAATGGGCATGCCAATACTGGGAGAATATTATTCTATATGTTTGATTATCATATATTACATATTTATATAACTTGTATGCCATGTTTAACTATCTATATTACTTACACATCTTTCTAGTTACTTGTATCTTACATGGTGCTACATGGATATGCTACTATACTAGGATGTAACATTAATAAATACGTATGGTGTAATATATTATTTAGTTATTTTATGTTTCATTGAGGTTATTAATATCTTGTATAATAGGCTTGTTTGTGCTTATATATTGTTTGTGTCCCATTGGACTTATTTGCAACATCTTTATGTCCCTTACGCATTATCCTTGGTTTTGTTTATTTCAACATATTTATGTCCCTTGTTTTTATCCCTTAGACCTATTTGTGACACTAAATTTTAATCTTGTTGATCTTATTTCACTTTTTTATATTGCTAAGACTGAGTGGTGATATGATTCATATCATAGACCTTTACTGTGTACTCTTATTCAATTACCCTTTCAGTGATGATTACTACTACATAATTAATAAATATATCTAGATATGAAAATTATATGTGTTGAATTAAATATGTTACATATATATATTTATTTCATATACATTACTTTGATGACATAATCTACACATGTTCATATGATTATACATGAGGATATATTGATATATGAAATACTAAAGTTAAATGTTAGTTTGAGATGAGTAACTTACATGAAACATCCCTCATATCGAAAAGGGGGAATTAGAGTGGACTTATAATAGAGACACACATTACCATCAACAAAAAAACATATTGTGGTGATCAAATTACAAATTTCATAGATTTAGAGTGATTCATATATTATTTGAGTTTAACTACAAGCCATATATTGGTACATCAGTATAAATTATGGAAGAATATCCCATGCATATGAAATTAATTATAAATACTTGAGTAAATATTTATACACACTCTAATACACATGTATATAGTTTTAAAAAATTATAGATATACATACATTTGAGACATAGGTTATTAGGTTCAACATATATACATATAATTATATATTAGTTGGTAGAGATTTATATGGCATGATATTGGTTCATGCACATATGCAAACTTTTAGATTCATGAGGTATGATATTGGTTCATGCACATCCATACTATGATAATTAACAATTTGCATAGTTCCAAAGGGGCACAATACTAATTCATGCACATTTACACATTCTAAAACAAATACTTAAATTTATTTAATTTTGAATAATTTCTAATATTCATGGAGTAGTTAGAAACATTGAATCTAAAATTGATATTTAGTGGTTTTATTCATGTTTTAAAAACTAATGTGTGATTAAGTTTAACAATGCTTAATGGAAATGGCATTACTTATAGTGAACCCATTATGTGGTTATCATTATTTATAAAATATGGGTGGTTATGTGGGTTAGTACATTACATACTTATCCCAAAAATTATGAGGGTTTGGGAATGTTTTCCTCCAAACCAAATGGCTTACATAGTTATAAATAAATTCCATTTTGATTACCCTATATATCTCCATGATTCAAAAATAGGAACCAAACTTTAATCACTTCAATAGAAAGAACCTTTTATCTAATGCTTCAATAAGGAAGAATCATCGCCATATATATAAATAAGGGAAACATGGTTTTCACCATTGCATAGGTTTACTCATTTATTTATTTTTATTTTTAAAATTTCAAGTTTATATTTCAAACTTTAACTTATTGGCATTAACTACCATATGTTTGTTTTAGGGTTTACTTTGAGCGACCTTCACAATTAGAAATTCTTACAAAAAATAAAGTTTTTTGTACACATTAAATTATATATTTTATTTTTAATTTATAGATTTAATTAATATAATAAAATGGGGGAAGTTTTTGATACTAAAATATATTGTTAATTACTTGATAATGATAAATTTTATATACATTTACCAAAAATGAATTGCACACACAAATATGGTCCTAAATCATCATTATCTCACACCTACATGCCACCTTATGAGTTTGACACTCTCTATTTACTATAAAATAACCTAAAATAACCTTAGATTTTATGATAGACTAACTTACTATCTCATTCATGCATTCCCAAAGCTTTATTTTAGTCCTTATGTGCATAGGTTACTATCCTTAGACTAGATTAGTTTCATCATTTTATACTAACCTATGCTTGATGATAGTGAATCTCTCCTAAAAAAGTCTAATTTATAAATTAAAATTGTTTCTTATGGTCAAACCATCTACACAACATGTTAGTGGTATGAGAAACTACCCAATTAGACTCAAACATATACAATTCAATGCCTCACTTGATAGGGATATGGTACTTATTTGATATTCATATATACGCTATTTCACATTAATAAAAAATTCTCTATTCCTCCCAAATTCAAAACCAATCATAGTCACAATCACATAGTCACTCATAGAAATAAGTACTTGTACATTTTTTACTTAAAATATTTAGCATATTCCATTTTTTCAAATCATTTCAATCTATGTCAAGCTTTTACATTCAATTTAATACTTAAATTTAAAATTTAGTAATCTAAAATCACATACTAGTTTATATATCAATTAGATTAAGTAATTCATATCAATCCAAATTAGGATTAAATAGTTATTTATCACATGTTGGTTTATTTCATATTTTTTTTATATGCATATAAATTTCATAGTATATATGAGTGTAATCACATATATTTGGTCACATGTACTTGAAAATGATAATTCTTGACACATCTCAAACCACATTATTTATGCCTAAATACATGATTATCATTCATCATTCCCATAATCTACTCATCTATATGTGGGATTGACCATTTTTTTGTCATTATTACATATAAATTCCAAATTCAAATTATCATTATAATTAAAATCACCCTAAGATTATCTGTAGATCAAGACAAGTGTCCTTGATCTTTTAGGATATGTCCACACTAGGTACATAGGACCACTACCACACCCTTATTCCCATAGGGGGTTGTATATTTTTATAAATATAGTTTCCAAATTTAAAATAAATCTTTTGATTTTTTCAACATGTTTCACAAGGTCAGATAAAAAATATTATAAAAATGTTTACCTATAAAGACAAATAAAATGTCATTCATTATTCTTAGCTTGGAAACATCTATTGAGCACTTTCACACTATTTCACATTTATAAAATATTCAGTATTACTTCCAAAATCAAGATCTTTCAAAATGATTAGATATAATCCAAGTCCAAAAAATATGAAATAAATTCAAGATCTATCATTTTAAGTTATCAAATCCATATTTCCAGAGGCATCACATAGTCAAGTATCACAATTTCAAAATCACTATAGATGGGATAAATATGTGGGATTGATTTACCTCCTTGGAGTATTGGATACATAGGTAATAGATAATCATAAAGGGGATGATTTAGGTTATCTCATCCCATTACACTCACCTCTTTTAAAGTTCCAAAGATTTCAAAAAGTTATTATGGTTTTACAGACAAAAAAGGAAAATAATAAATTTTGTGTGGACTAACATGAATCTTGATATTTTTATCTCACTTATTAGACTCAAGCACATGAGGTGTAATGGATAATTTCTCATCATAATCAATTAATAAAATTTCATGGTCAACAAAATTGATCAACTTGCATTTTTGTTCACCTAAAATGGTCCTATAAATAAATAATGTTTGATATTTATTATAATATTTCACTATCAAAATCGTATTTTATTTGTCTTTCTCTATTAGTCACTAGTCACAATGAATTGGGACAAGTCCATGATTAATGAACTCAAGCAACTTGTGCTATAATTTAGCTAGGGATGATATATCTAGGATTATTTTTATATTGTTTCCCTAATCTTGAGCATGCACAACCATATATTTTGTTGATTTACATTTTCAAACATATTAAACAATCAACAAGGATATATTATATGATGCTTTCCATGATAAAACTCTCCTTAGTAATACAAAAATAACATCATTTGCTTCTATCATGAATAATTATGAGGATGTCAACAAGGTAATCACCTTCAATAATGAAGATGCACATCCTAAATACAAAATAGAGAAATATCTTCCATTATTCATTCACGCTTAAATACATGGAAACAAAATCAAGTGTATGTTGGTTGAGACTTGTTCAAGAGTGAATATTTGCATCTCTATTATCTTAAAAAAGTAGGGTATAGATATGAAAAACATTCATGAATTAGAATAAAATATCATTGGATTCTATAATACTCATCATTATAAACTTATATATATCACTTTAGACTTATCATTAGGTCTGAAAATAATGCTAAGTATATTTCAAGTCATGCCCAATTAGTTACACTAAAAATTACTATTGGGGATAATTTGGAATCATTCCATGAAATTTTTACCTTCTACAATCCATAGATATATCAAATTTATACATGAAAAAAATGAATATAATCTTCCAACAAATGATAGTGCTTTTAAATATGGAAAAATGACTCAATCAAAATTTGAGGATAATTCTATTATACCACCTGAACCACCCATCAAACTTGATCTAGTACATGCATAGGTTAGGTGATTAAAGTACACATATGAAAAATAACCATAACAAACATTTGATAAAATACACAAAATAAATTACCAATTAGTATACAATAAAAGGGTGAATTTTTATATTCTAATTCTAAATATCCTAATTTCATAGTTATATATTAGTATGATAATGATAATTATGATATGTAAAACATAATATATGACAATTTTTGAAAGATAAATTTCAATCATGTAGATCCAAAAAAATACTTATCTCATACTATATTTAAAGATATGGGATTTGTCACATATCGAGATAATTCATATATAGTAAAAATGGATCAATAAAAAACTAATATAGAAGCACAATATTTCGAGGAAAAAATAAAGAGTATAGTTCAAGATAATAAACATAATAAAAGTGTCAATACTTGTTGCAGTATGTATTCACAGAAAAAAATAAGAATAAATTCAAGCTTTTTGTGTGAAGGACACATGACTTTAATATAATATTTCACACAATGTCAAGATTCATAATGTTAAATTTAATGTCACATCTCCTTAGGAATAAGTTAAATCCAAATAAAATAATAAAATTGAATAAAAATAATTACAAAAGACATAATGCGAATAGGATAAGCTATTGAAATAACATATAAAAAAGGAATAATTGAAAGTATAAAGAGTTGAACAAGAAAGGTTGAAAACATAAAATTATGAACAACAAAGGTTAAATAATGATCAACTACAAAGGGACCAAACCAAAAAGGATAATTTCATACATTAGAAAGCACAAAATGTTCCACAAAAAACTCAAATTAAGCAAAATGGCGTCATCAAATAACTTTATGATGCCTATACAATTATAATTGAGCATATAGGTGTATGGAATTCTATATAAATTGGAACAAGATTTAATGGGGTGATACTTATTCAAGTTAATTATTATTCAAAGTTTAAAAATTCAAAGGGAATGATGCTTAATCATGAAAAAAAATTAAAAATTCAAAGTTTTAAAGTTCAATGGGCATGATACTTGCTTATGCATATTTTCAAAGTTAAAAATAATATTTTAAAATAAAAAAATGGTTTTCATTTAAAATTTAATTATATGAGAATGTGCACATGAATACTCTTCATTATATTTTGATCATGAATAATAGAATCTAGATCTATATGCAGTAGTGTGGTTTGAAATGTTATGGGTAATTTACATTCAAGTCTAGTGACACTCAATAACATTGAAATTACTTCTAGCAAACCCATTGTGTGGTTCCATAGTATATTATAGGTGATGTATATTAGAGATCAATGAAAATAAATGGATTTTGCATATCTTATTGATAAGTGTTGTCATTAATGTCAATGTTGATGTCATTTATGTTAAGGTACATCTAGTGAAGATGCATGGTGTGTGGCCTGTGAGATATTAACGATGTGACAAGAGAGAATTTGAAGGAAACCTAATGATACTTCTGAGGTTCATGTCAAGATTAAAGTCAAGGTAAGCATGTTTTGAGTATGAGGTAGGGTAAATTTTCATGGTGAATAATTGTTAATTCATGAATATTCACTTTTTGGTCAATTGAATTTGGAAATCATATGGAGTAGTACATAGGACCAATTTGCCTAAATTTTTGGGATGTAAATTCTTTTAGGGGTCAACTTGCCAATAATTTATAATAATTATGGGGGCATCCATATGATTTTCCTTATATATATATATATATATATATATATATATATATATATATATATATATATATATGGGTTACCATCTAAGTCTCATTCTTTACCTTATTCCCATATTGTGGGACAAATAAAAAAGAGTTTTAAAAACTTTATATATATATATATATATACATACATACATACATATATATATATATATATATATATATATATATATATATATTATATACATACATATATATACATATATATATATATATACATACATACATACATATATATATATATATATATATATGTATATATATATATATATATGTATATATATATATATATATATATGTATATATATATATATATGTATATATATATATATATGTATATATATATATATATATATATATATATATATATATATATATATATATGGGTTACCATCTAAGTCTCATTCTTTACCTTATTCCCATATTGTGGGATAAATAAAAAAGTGTTTTAAAAACTTTCCTAAATCTTAATATTATTGAATATTTGAATTCATCTCGAAGAGATATGGAATTTATTAAAAAAAACATCTCAATTAGAGTATGTATACAAAAGTTAAGGCCTTATAAAGTTGGAATTCAATGCTACCCAAATACATCATGGTATTGTCACCCAAAAACATCATGATGCTAATGCTTGTTAATATTCTAAATTATCATAATGTTGTTACTTGGTAGCATGTTGTCTCTTGACAGCATGTTGTGATGTAATTGAATAGCTTCTAGAGGCTATAACGTTTGCATACAAACTTAGTTTTAGTATTATTTTTAAATTATATAATTTTTTGAGAATAATTCAAATTTTAGCATGATTTTGGGTGACATAGTTTTGTCGGGTGACATAGTGTTGTTGCCCAATGGCATGATGTGATGCAATTGAACCTACAACTTTTGGAGGCCATAAATTTTTCATACATACTTAGTTTGAGACAATTTTTTTCTAAAAATGTATATATTTTAAAGAAGAATCCAAATTTTAGTATGTTTTCATGTGATATAGTGTTATCACATGACATAGTGTTATCGGGTGACATAGTGTCATCATGTGATGACATGATGTGATGCAACTAAACATAAAATTTTGGAGGCCATAACTTTTGCATATAGACTCAGTTTGAGATGGTTTTTTTTAATTATATATATTATAAATAGGAATCTAAATTTTATCATTATGTCATGTGATATAGTTCTTTCATGAGATATAATTCTATTAGCTGACATAACGTTGTTGCCTGACAACATGATGTGATGTAACTGAGCATAAATTTTTAGAGGCAATAACTTCTACATACAAACTAGGTTTAGGACAAATTTTGTTTTGAAATTTCATGTATATTCAAGATAAATCAAAATATGCAATAATATTAAATTTTAGGAATGTTTTTTATATTATTTTTTAATTTATCCCACAACCTATATGTTTTAACTATGTAGATAGACGATTGTATGAAAAACTTAAGAGGGATTTTTTTTTTTTGAAATTTTCATATTCACCAAGGATATGAATTAGATTCAGTTAAATAAACCTAAGGGGTTTCTAATATGCTATCTTAAAATGAACCTTGGTACAAGGTGTTTTGAGGAGCATAATCATAACAAGCATAGTCATATCATGAGCATGTGCATGATGAACATGAAGAGGTTTTTGTATATGTATGAAATTGACTGAGGAACATATGTGACATGTGAACAAGGTGTATAATCATCAAATAGTGTTTTATGTTTAACTATTAAAGTTGTAAAGTGTTTGAACTTTGTAATATATTTAAGAAGGTTTGTGCATAGGATACATAGTATTGTGCATAAAAGAGCATGGTGGCCTAGTGAGATGGATGAAAAGAGGAATAATAGAATGTACAAGGTTTTTTTATCATGCTTATGAGGCTTTGGAACACTCAGGTAATTCTCAGGGTAAGCATATATGGGTAAGAGCTATAGACCTAATATGTAACTAAACCACTTCTAGATCCTTCTTAGCCTAATAAGGTAACATGAGCTTTTGACAAAACACATAAATAATGTTTGACATTGTTTTAGTATGTGATATGTTGTATTATAATTAATATGATGTTGACATAACATGAAAATATACTTGAATGTCATTTTCAATGCCTAATGTGACTTGTAGGTCAAAGCTTAGCAAACAAAGAGAGAGATGGTGTATAAATGAGGTATGAGTTTCATATTTTAAGATAATAATGAGCTTATGAAAATTTTTAGTGGTTTTATAGGTTCCATTAGGTGTGTTGAACAATTCTAAGGTCAAATTTTATAGTAAAAGGAAAGAAAAACTATTTTAAGGTCTCTTATGTTCATAAAATGAAGGGATATCAACCTAAGAAGAACTTTCAAGTGTTCATTGGCATGTGTAACCTATACACAAGAAATTTATATTTTAATAATATATGGGGAAGGGTCCTAACTCAAATTTCAAAACATTGGCTTCTAGAATGAGGGGCTAATCTTTATGAATGATTTTTAATACTGAAAGATGGTTTAAACCGTCAAAGAACCCTAATAATGACTCAATATGAATGATAGTTTTATAAAGTGATAAAAATGGATTTAAATAGATATTAAAGTGATTGAATGTTGTATTCAGCTCTCCCAAGAACCTCTAGGTGTGATTTTTTTGTCAAGTGAATGAGTGGACCCTATAGGAAAAGCCTTGTTTCTTGGATATTTATTATAGTAGTTAGAGTTGACCAAGTTAAATTTTCCAAATGGATGAAGGTTCAATATTGACAGTTGTATTTGATGTCCATATTGGTTTTTGAGAATGTTCGATAACTTAGGTTTGATAAACCATTCTTCCAAGTTGACCAGTCACTAACATACCTAATGTTGTAAATAATGAGAAAATTAGGTAGAAGTGAGAAGTTGATTAGGGATGTGCTATAATTTATTATGCATGAATACAAGTTCATGGATAAGTTTTTAAATAATTTTAACACATTATAATATTTTATATATGTTTTTGAGGTTAGTGGATATGATGAAAATGTTGCTTATAAGTTGACCTATCTAATGAAGATGAAATAGTGAAGGTGCAAGTTCATGATATTAGTCTGTAAGACCAATATTGTTAATTGATCATGGTATCTAAGATTTTAATACTTATCTCATAAGATCATCCAAATGAATCATAAGTCTCTGAAAATGTCTAAACATGTGTTAAAGGTCATTATCACCATGACTATGTTTTAAGGTAAACTATCAAATCTAAGTAAGCAAGTTATAGTGATGATTTTAAGGATATTTTATATAAGTTAATGTATATAATGTACATGATTTTTATAATCTTTTAATTTAGTGTAAGAGGTTAAAATATTAAATCCAAAATGACTTGTCAGGTAGAGTGAAGTCTGTGAGATAGATTGTCAACAAATTGGTCTACAAGACTAATATGTGCCATTAGTGATTATGATACTTTTGTTTGAGGTTTTACTAAGTATTTTTTAATATATTTTTCATGGATTTTAATTCCATGATTGTTTTATTTTAGGTGTTTAATATCAAGTTACTCATGACTGGGTTTTGGAGTGTTTTGGTAGTTCTGAGTGGGCTTCTTGCAGAGAAGGGTTTGAGCCCTTTTGCTCTATATTGAGAAGTCTAAAATACATAGTGATGATATTAAGGTAACTTATTTTATTTATTTATATCTTCCTTCCGTGGTTTATTATAAAATTTGTCTTTATTCTTCAGTTATTCAAGACAAACTTTTTGGGTATGCATAGGCCTAATATGAGTAGTACTAATGTTGTGCTCCAAGTAGTGGTTTGAGATAAAATGAGTTATGAAGATAAGATTAGAAAAATATTGGTATATGTAGGTGTAATATTATATGTTCCTACCATATTAAGTGTTTTAATTTTCTCCAATTATATCAAAGGGTAATGTTTGCTAAGTAGGCCTAATGGGATTAGGTCTCCATGAAACCAAAAGGAGAGATAAGGCCTAACTAAAATAGGCAAAATCTAAAAGGACTAAAATAAATTTTGATTCATGTATATGAAATGTACTAGGATATATTATATGGCATACCTAATAGTATAAAAGTGTTTGTCTAGCCAAGAAGGATATGAACAAGAAAGAATTATATAAACACTAAGCAATTTTAGGCTTATTTGTGAGTGAAGAAAGGAAGTGAATAGAATAATATATTATAGATAATAATAAGGTATTTTAGACCATTATATTAATATAGATAATAATTTATGAACATTTTATATAGGTTATACATATGAGGATCAAGGTCATATGACCTAATCAAGTCAAGAAAAGGTCTAGTTGAGCGAAGAAGTGTAGAGGCCAGTTTGAGAGGGATAAAAGTGTGTGAAGATCTGAGGAAGGATATAATCCTATTTTTCTAAGATAAAAAAGTTATTTTTAAGGTGATAAAGTGTTTTAGGTGGATAATTTGGTACTGAGTTATCTAGGTAGTTGGTACCTCCCTGCAAGTTGGTGTTTGCTAAAGCCTAGCTAAGACGCTAGTTTGAGAGGGATAGAAGTGTGTGAAGAGATCAAGAAGGAGATAATAATATTTTTTTTATGAGAAATAAGGTATTATGAATTTTATCTAGTGCTTCATGTGGCTAATTTTGTTCTTATTCATCTACGTAGTTGGTACCTCCTTGTAAGTTGGTGTTGGTTAAAGCCTAGCTGAGTTGGTGCTTAGCTAGTTGGAGTTGGTGCTCCATGTGAAGTTGGTGCTTCACTAAATTTGTTTTTTTTTTCTTATAATAATATATTAAACTTTAATATATTATTTGATTTTCATCCCCTTGAGGATTTCCCACATATAATTTTATTTATCTTGTGTTCTTATATTTCATGCATATGTGGATGGTTACTTAGTCATTGTTTAATCTACACGATTGAATGAATGTTCATGAATGATTAAGTGGATTTTAGAGAAAGGTTTTAAAATATTTATTAACCCCCCCTATTATTAATCTTACTTCCAACATATCTTCTAGTGAACACATCATGGTTCCACTTTTTTGGATTAGTACATTGTATACTATCCCTTATTCATGAGAGTTAAAATCATGTATCTTTTTAACTCAATCATTGATTATTTATTCAAAATTAGGATTTGATCAATATTAATTAGAAATTAGATTAAATTATCCAAGTGTTTCAACAATGGGTCACATTTCTCCATCATCATCTACATTTACAAGGAAGTTAGGTTCCACCTACATATAGATGTACTCCTTCCTTGCTCTCAAATTTTCAAAATTTAGATTTTTTTAAATTTAAATTATGGATAAATGAATACTTAATGTTTCATTTTAGGGTTTGTTAAATTTGAGTGTGTTTAAAAATTATATCATCCTCTCAAAGATAAAGTTTTCTATATAGACCCAATTCTAATTATTTCTCATTCACTCTAGAAATTTCATTACTATAATAAAGGTGGGGGGATTGACACATAAATATGGTCACATGTAGTTAATAATGCTAATTATTGATACATATTGATCCAGATGACTTTCACTCAAATGCATGAATCTTATTAGCCATATTATAAGACATGTATCTATATAAGAGATTAACCATTTGTTTTCCATCACTATTACATAGAACTTACAAAATTAAATGATCAAACTATTTAATATCACCCTCAAGTTATCTTAAAATAAATAAAAGTGTCCCTAATATTTTAAGACAAGTATACCGTAGGAACACTAGATAATTATTATACTCATGTCTACTTAGGGAACCTGTCGGTGTAGGTATTTTTCCTACAAGTTTTGGATACATAAATACATTAGGTTACTTAGGGCTCTAGAGGTTATTTAGGAGGATTAGTACCACATTCACTAAAATGTGGGGTTTCAATATCTCTCCAAACTATAAATACCTCTCTCTCTTTGTATTTTTTATCGCATAAGATTTGATTCATTAAGCTTCTTATTTGTGAGTTACGACACCTTTACTTCTCCATGGATGCATTATCAACATAGTTTAACTACTTGCTATTTGCCTTGTTTGTAATTTTCATTTGTGCCAATTTAGCAGATATTTCATTGATTTATCATGTTTATGGATGTATTTTTAGTTGAGTCTAATGTCCATTCATTAAGACATGTTTTTTCACTCATGCATTGATTTCTCTTACTTATGCAGACCCATTTCAATTAATTTTGACATCCATAGTTAGAGCATACATTGGTACTTGATCATAATCATATATCTCTCATTTATTAAGTTTGATTTGTCATTTCAAATATAGGGGGTAATTGATAATTATTTTGGGGAGATTTTTTGAGGGCCCTTCATTCTCTCTTGCACAGATTTAATTTTTTGTAACTGTTACCTGTGCCCATTTCGTGACTACTTTCATAGATTGCTCTTGTAATCTTGGATGAATTATTAGTAGAGCCTAACATCCATTCGAGTGTGCATTGTCATTTGTCCACTAATTTCTCTCATTTGATTGGACTCATTTTTAACATAATCCAAAGTCCATCTCTAGAGCATGCACTATTACTCTTAGTTTTGGTCATGTCGACTCCACTTGAGAGATCTCAGATGTGGAGTGTTGTTTCATCTCTAGTTATCCTTATTGTAAAAGACAATTATGCCTCATGGTGTGCTTATATGGAATGTTTACTCATGGATCAAGAACTTGTTCCATTCTTATATGGATAGATTATTGAGCCTATTAACCTAGCTCAATATAATGACTAGGCCAACTCTTGTGATTATGTATACGGTCACTTATTATTACATGTTTCATGGGATTTTCACCACCATGTAGAGCACATAGAGTGTCCCTCTACTTTTTGGAGCAATCTTTAGAGTCTTTTTGGAGATCCAGTTGAGACTTACATCACACCTCTTCCTTCACTACCTAATTTATCTTTAGAGATAGTTGTACTCTCACCTCCTTATTTTATTCCCTATGATGACACATTCTATGTGGATAGTACTTTTCCTTCTATCAAGACACCACTATAGGGCAAGATTTTACCAAACCTTAGTTGTCTCATTATAGATTATTCATCTATTCTTGTGTATATTATTGCTCTTTTAGAGCCTTCATAGACTTGTACTTTAGAGTAATCCACTATTTATAGTATGAGTATGCAAATTTAGAGTATTGATGACTCATATGTTCCTATAGACGTTCATCTTATAGATCTATGTGCTTTATTTATAGACCTGTCTTCAAATTTTATAGTTGTTGAGTGTTGCTCTCTTCTTCCCATGGACATTCTTTCAATTAATGTTCCATGTATATCTTATTCTATAGATATTCACTCTCCTTATTTACATGCTTCTTCATTACCATCTTCTACTATTAGGCTTATGATACTTGATCAAACTTTGTCACATTTGAGCATTAGGAGGGAGACATTTCAACATTTTTTAGAGATTTACATCATGATTCCTACATGAATTCAACTTGAGTGAGAGTTTATTAGTTTTATATCTCATGGATTATTTCTTCCAAAAGGAAGAGACAACATTTGTTTTAGAGGAACCTACTACAACATTTTCTATGCAAAATTCTACATTCACATTCTCTCTCTGCTATGTGGATGCACACATCCTTCATGTTTTATAGGATAATGGGGATCATTGTTATGTACTTAGAGTGTTGATTATTTTATCTTATTCTAGGGTATTTTTTAGTATCCTCTTATTCTTTTTTCTCTTTTAGGGGGTGTTTTTCCCATTGGGTTTTTTTCTTTTCTCTACTTTATGAGAGATTGCATTATATATGGGTACCTCATCAGGTTTTATTACCAGAACCCATTTTTTTGTATTTTTTGTATCATCACCTACTTAAGATATGATTATGGGGGGTATTGGTTTAGGTATTTTTTCTATGGGTTTTGGCTATAAGGATACATTATCTTGCTTATGGATCTAGAGGTTATTTATGAGGATTAGTACTAGATTCACTGAAATATGGGGTTTTACTATCTCTGTAACCTATAAATACCTCTCTCCCTTTGCATTCTTTATTGAGTGAGACTAGATTCATTGAGATTCTTAGTCATGAGCTCTGATATCTTTGAGAGCTATGAGATCTGTGAACTTCATCTCTTTTTATAAGTAATTTATCATTAATGTTGAATACATTGTGTTCATTTTTTACCTTTTTCTAGATTTATTGTTTCAACAGTTCTGTGTGTTTTCTCTATAATCACAGTCTTAGATGTTTGATTTTGGAAAAATCTTTCAAAACACATGACCCACACTAAAATACTTACTATTTTCTAAATTTAAAATAATTATTTTTGGTCTTCCTACACATTTCTCAAGAGTTGCTAAAGACAATTGTCTAAACGTTTGCTTATAAATAAAAAGCTAAGGTCATTCATTATTCCTAAATTTTAATTATTTATTGATAACTTTAAAATTATTTAACATTGATAAAATACTCCCTATACCTTATAAGTTCAAAATTGTTCACAAGGAAAAACCATAAGCCAAGTCTAAATCATCTTGAAGTAAGCCAAGAGCTATCATTGCCAAGTATAAAATCCACATTTTTAGTTGTATACACATAGCAAGGGATAATAATTTAAAAATCACTATAAGTGGGAGATTTATGTGGGGTTTATTTCCTTCCTTGGATTATTGGATTCATAGGCAATAGTCAAACATCAAGGGGTGATTGAGGTCAGCTTAGTTAATGCAGGAGCATCCCTCCAAATATAAAATTTTGGTTAGTTTATATGTTTTTAAGTCTTAGGTAGGTATTAATAGTATATATTATATAATTTGAGTCATATATAAGAGTTATAATTTATTAAAAAAAATTAATTTGGCTTCATTTGGCATTTTCGCACCAAACTAACCAATTCAAATTTGTATATAGTTTTCTTTAGTTTTGGAGTCTCTAACCAAATTTTGATAGGTGTTAATGTTGGATTTTGGTATGTTTAGATGTATAAATTGTCTTAAAGTTATTTTTATTATTTTATTCATATTTTTAATTTCATTTATTACATTTAACCTATGATCTAGCTCAAGGTTACATTTTGGTTCATTCAAAGACCTATGTTGGGAGCAATCGAAATAGTTAGAGAATTTTTAGGAGGATATAATGTTTTTAGATTTTAAAATTAATCATAATGAATATTTTAAACAAGTTTTAAAGATACAAAAAATGAGAGAGATAAAGAGAGAGTATAGTCCAAAAAGAATAAGATAGTTTACCAAAATTATGTGCATGCCTATATATGACATGAATGCTAATGCAAAAATTTAGCCTTTGGGAATGTGTTTTGATTGGAAGTATAGCATTTATGACTTTAATGAAATTTTATATATTTAATTTCTTGAATTAATTAATAATATTTATAATCTATAGGTAGATACAAGCAGAACTCAGTCTACACACAACCCAATATTGCCATCATTCAGTTTTAGGGAAATATTGGTGATTCTTACATTATTTTCATGATATTTATGATATAAAGGTTTTGGATAGATAATATTATTTTAACACAAATTTTTTGAAGACTCAAAATCTAAATAAATATTCAATATTGATCAAAACTTTAATTCTACCCACACAAGTCTGTAAACTACCTTTTTGGGTATTTTCAGGTGAGATTTGCAAGTTTTAAATATTTTTGTTAATGAAGAATAATTATTTATATTAATTAGTTGTTATTAACATTTAAAACACATATTAAATTTAAATTTATTACTTTAAACCCTATATTTCTCATGAAATATTCCATTTTCTCTCTCTCAGCCTTGTGTAATGACCTAGTGAAGGGTTAGGACCATTTCTTGGTTTTGGTTAGTCTAAACTCTTAAATTTGGAAAGGGAATTTATTTTTGTGTTCCCAATATGAATAAAAAATATTTATGAAATATTTACATGCTTTAATACCTTAAGATCTAAAAATTAGTTTGAGGCCTAGGAGACGTAATAAAGGCCTAATTGGTAGAGAAATAAGTTGAGTTGGTTCATTTATTTTGAGATTTAATTATAAAAACATGGTATGGAGTACAATAAGGATAATGGGTATCTAAAAATTTTAATTATTTATTTTTAAACCCTATATGTTGGTCAAACCATATGAAAAATTGTCTTAGGATGACTACCATGAATACACCTAACTGAGAGAAAGGTCTAAAAAATAGAGGACTTCCTTAAGAGTTTTAGTATTCAAATTTTTAAGTTACACAAATAGGATAAAGGATATGTGAAACACTAATTATTTGTATTTGAAATCTTGTGGAATTGTCAAACCATCCAGACAGGGCTTTTGAAAGGGCTAATAACTATAAGCCTAAAGAAAAAAAAATTATTCAAATTAGTTTTTTCACTCTCCCTCTCCATTATATTTTTATAAGATTAAGATAGATAAATTAAGGAGGAGTAAATAAGTTTTTAACTCTTTTATAACAAGAGTTATTTGATTAATTTTTGGTTAGTGAAGTTGAAGAAGCTAGAGTGTCACCTAGAAGGAACCCAAGATGAGGTGGAAGAGTAGTTATCAAAATGGGAGATGAAATCTTGGAAGAGTTAAGGTATCTAAAATTTAATTTTTATGTAAGGTTTATAGTAGTAGATGAAAACCAAATAATATTAGTGGTAATAGGATATGATAATGATAGGGAAGAATAAGAAACATAGGCACTAGAAGAAGGAATTAAATAAGATAAAGGAATAGATATGCTACTGAATCTAGTAATGGGACAAGGATATAAAACCAAAATATAAAATCCTAAATATATAGGAAAACTTGATGGAAAATATATTATATATTGGATTACAAAATTGGATAAGTATTTTGATTATGAGAGTGTGCTAGATTAGAATAAGGCAAAGTTTGCTTGCACCAAGTTAAAAGGACATGCAACCCTTTGGTGGGACTATGTGAAATATGAAATAAGAAATAAATGTAATACCAAGATCAAATATTAGGATAGGATGGTCTCTAAATTGAAGGAAAAATTCTTGACTAGTGAATCTCACCCTACCTTGTTCAAGAAGTTGTAAAATTAAAGGAAAAAGAGATGGTTGTGAAGGATTACACAAAATAATTTTATGAATTGACCATAAAATTAGGTCATGTCTAAGAATACATGGATAAGATAACTAGGTATTTCAATGGGTTGAAATACAAATTATAGGATGAACTTAATCTAGTAGGTCTTAGAATACTTTAAGAGTTTATCAATTTGCCTTGAAAGCTAGAGATAAGTTGAATAGGAGACAAACCCAAAAAAATAGAGGTAGGGGAAGAAATTATATAGGTAGAGGTCACAAATGAGGAAGAATCATATTAAAAAGAACCAATTAAGAAACTAGTACATCTCAAGAACATGCATCTAATTTAAGAAGTGGATTCAAAATAAGGAGACCATATTTTAGAGGTGGATACACACAATGAGGTAGAGGTGTAAGTGGATTCACATGTAAATATTTTAAATGCAAAATTTTATTGGTCATAGGTTTTAAGAATGTATAAAGAATGCTCAATCTAGTGGAACAAGAACTTATATTATAAATCAAATAGTTTAAGGAGAATAAGAGAGTATAATCTCCCCATCTCATGTTGAGGAACTAGAAGTGAGTGAATATTTGTTGATGATAAGAGTTATGATCAAACTACATAAAGAGAAGGAGCCTACCCAAAAAAATACTTTATTCAAGACAACATGTAAATGTCAAGGTAAGTGTTACAAGTTATTCATTGAATATGGTAGTAAATATAATCTAGTTGTAATTGAGATGGTAGAGAAAATTGGATTGAAAATAATACCACACCCAAATATTTATAAGGTCTCATGGATTCAAAAGGGGAAAAAAGTTCTTGCTAATAAGAAATGTTAGGTAGACTTTGATATTAGAGGATACAAGGATAAAGAATTATGTGACATAATGCCCATGGATGTGTGTCATGTGCACTTATGGAGGCCTTGGAAATTTGATATAAAAAATACACATGATCGTATAAATAATTTTTACACATTTTAAATATATGGAATAAACCATACATTGCTTCCTCTCAAAGAAGAAGACAATGGACAGAGAACCAATGCAAGTGTCATGATGGTAAGTGAAAAAGAGTTATTGAATTCCATGAAGGAATAATAATTGGGATTTGGGATTGTAATAAGAACAAGAATGGTTGTAACAACCACCAAATTAAATGAATTACCTCAATAAGTGTGAGATATGTTAGAGGAGTATGCTGATATAGTGGTGAATGAACTACAACCAATTAAATGTATCAATCATCATATTGATTTTATTTTAGGTGTTATTTATCCTAATATGGTTAAATACAAATTTACTCCACAAGATAATGAATAAATAAATAAACAAGTAAAAGACCTTTTAATAATGGATTGATAAAAGAAAGGATTAGTCCATGAGTAGTAATAGTTGTACTAGTTCCCAAAAAATAAGGAGAGTAGAGGATGTGTACAGATTCAAGAGTAATCAATAAGATCACCATAAGATACATATTTATTCATCAAATAATTGAGAAATTAATGGATTTTTTTATATATAACTAATTTTATAAGATAGATATTAAGAGTGGTTATCACCAAACAAGAATCAAATAAGGAGATGAATGGAATATTTCTTTCAAGATAAATGAGGGGTTGTATGAATGCCTTTTCATGCCATTTTGTCTTACTAATTCCCCACATACATTCATTAGACTCATGAATGAGGTTTTAAATCCCTTCATTGGTGATTTTTTAATTTTATATCTAGAATATATTATGATTTATAGTCATAGAAAAGAAGATCATATTCATCACTTGAGGATGGTGATGCAAAAGTTGCAGGAGGAGAGGTTGTTAATTAACCTCAATAAATGTGTGTTCATGAATACATATATATTTTTCCTTGGGTTTGTGAACTTTTAAGGTGTATTAAAGATGGATAAATACAAGGTTAATGCCATCATTGAGTGGCCAAATCCAAGGATAGCCTATGAGGTAAGAATATTCAATGGTTTAGATAGCTTATATAAAAAAAATTATCATAAATTCTAATGGAATTTGTGTACCCATTATTTATACTATTATAGGAGATAAAAATAAGTTTTTATGGACTAATCTAGATGAGAATAAATTTAAATATTTTAATAAAATAATAATAGAGTAGAAAGTATTGGCACTTCCTTACTTTGGCAAGGTGTTTTAAGTTGAGTGTGATGTAAGTAAAGTAGCTATGAGAACTATCTTAATTAAAGAGGGTATACCTATAAATTACTTTAGTGAAAAGATAAATGAGGATAGAAAATACTATTCAGCTTATGATCTTGAGTTTTATGCCATGGTTCCAGCCTTGAGAAAGTGGAGACACTATTTGATTCCAAAGGAGTTTGTTATCTTCATGGACAACCATGCTCTTCAATTCATAACCAAATAAATAAATATCAATTAAAGGAATATTAAGTGGGTGGATTAATTACAAAAATTCATGTTTGTCATCAAGTATAA
Source organism: Torreya grandis (assembly GCA_037957365.1). NCBI lineage: Eukaryota > Viridiplantae > Streptophyta > Pinopsida > Cupressales > Taxaceae > Torreya > Torreya grandis. The sequence goes on along the minus strand of JARHVA010002192.1, from coordinate 774,455 downwards.
GAAGGAAAAAACAAACAAGGTAAAAGATTCACTAATTAGAAGAAATTTGTTTGTTATTGAAATTTAGCTTGAGAATGGAGGGATTCAGTAACTCAAGGAGTTATATGAAATTGATTTAGATTTTAAAGATTCATATGAATCTTGTAATAATCCTACTATAATAAATATGGAACCTTGGCTTGATTATATTATTCAAGATGGTTTATTGTTCAAAGGAATTAATTTATGTGTACTAAGGACTTTAATGAGAGACAAATTGATCAAAGAGAAACATTGTGGGACTTTGGCTGGTCTCTTTGGTCTTGATAAGACCTTAACTCAGTTTAACAACCATTATTATTCACCTAGGATGTAAATATATGTGCAAGAGTTTTTTTAAGGATGTAAAGTTTGATAATACTAAAAGGGTAAGACTACAAATGCAGACCTATATCAACCCATACTAATCCCAAATAAGCCTTGGGATTTCATTAGCATGGATTTTATCATGGGACCACAAGGAACTCAAAGGGGGAATGATTATATATTTTTTGTGTGGATATATTAGTAAAAATGTCCCATTTCATACTTTTCAAGACAACTAATGATGCAACTCATATGGCCAATTTATTCTTCAAGGAGGTGGTTAGACTACATGGTATACCATTGAGAATTGTTTAAGATAGAGATACTAAGTTTGTAGGGCACTTTTGGATAAACTTTTGGAATAATATATGAAATAATTTTAATTTTATCTCAGCCTACCACCCTCAAACATATGGCCAAATTGAGGTTGTCAATAGAAGTTTGGGTAACTTGTTAAGATCTTTGACAAAAGATAGTCCTAAACAATGGGACTTGGTATTGCCTCAAACATAGTTTTATTTAAATGAATCATCTAGTAGTATCATTATAAAGAGATAATTTCAATTGGTGTATGGTATTCACCCAATGGGAGTATTTGAGTTGAGAGACTTAGGCAAAATGGAGAGAAGAAGTGCTGAGGGAGAGGAGTTTGCAATTACCATGCAAGAGGTGCATGAGAAAGTGAAGAAGAAGTTAGAGATAAGTGTGGATAATTAAAAATAACATGATTATTTGATGAGAAGATAGGTTATTTTATAGGTTATATATATTCTACTATATCAATTGAGGAATAAAATATTTACCAAAGGTGAGTACAACAAGTTGAAGATGAAGAAGATTGGTCCATGCAAGGTCATAAGAAAGTTTTCTATTAATGTTTATGAAATAGAGTTTCTTAGTGGAATAGGATCTATATTATCTTAAATTTAGATAAAATTTATCCATACTAGGAATATTATATACATGATCAACTAGATGGAAGCCAATACACAAAATACAAGAGTGTGAAGATAAATTGTGACAAGTGAAACAAGAAGAGCTTGAGTTGATTTTGGATAAGAAAGTGGTAAAGAGAACAAGAGGAAAATATTAATATCAGTAATTATTAAATTGGAAACTTAATAATTTATAAGATTAAACTTAGATGACCACACCAGACATCACCAACCATGGAGGTACTCTTTAAGACCTCATGAACAGGAGTTCATGAGTTAATTCTTGTTCTTAGGGAGTATGATGCATGATCATCACTCCAAATACAAAATTTTGGTTTGTTTATATGTTTTTACGTCTTAGGTATGTATTAATATTATATATTGTATCATTTTATTCATATATAGGTGTTATACTTTCTTAAAATTTGAATTTGGCTTCATTTGATATTTCCTACCAAAATGACCAATTCAAAAGTTTAAATAGTTTTCTTTAGTTTTGGAGTCCATAACAAAATTTTGATAGGTTTTAATGTTGGATTATTTTATATTTATATTTATAAATGTTATTAAATATATTTTAGTGTTTTATTCACATTTTTAATCTCATTTTTTATGTTTAACCTATGGTATAGCTTAAGGTTACATGTTGGTTCATTCAAAGACCTACGTTGGGAGTAATATTGAAATAGTTAGAGAATTTTTAGGAGAAAATAATGTTTGTAGAGTTTAAAATGAATAATAATTAAAATTTTATATAAATTTTAAACCTCCAATAATGTGTGAGAGAGAGAGAGATTAAATTCTAAAAATAAAAACACAGTTTACCAAAATTTTGTGCATGTCTATGTATGACATGAATGTCAATGCAAAAGTTTAGCTTTTGGGAATGTTTTTTTATTGGAAGTGTAGTAATTATTAGTGTAATGAAATTTTTTATATCTAATTTACTTATATAATTAAATAATATTTATCATCTACATGTAGATACAAGAGGAACTTAGTCTAAACATAGTCCAATATTGTCATCATTCAGGTTCAGGGAAATATTGGTGATTATTACATTAATTTCATGATATTTATGATAAAAAGGTTTTTTTTATAGATTATATTAGTTTTAAAAAAAATTCAAGACTCGAAATCCAAATAAAGATGCAATCTTGATCAAAACTTTTAATTTTGCCTACATAGGCCTGCACACTACCTTTTTGGGTTTTAAAAAAAATTCAAGACTCGAAATCCAAATAAAGATGCAATCTTGATCAAAACTTTTAATTTTGCCTACATAGGCCTGCACACTACCTTTTTGGGTCTTTTCAAGTGAGATTTCCATGTTTTGAATAATTTTTTTAAGTAAGAATAATTATTTATATTTTTGAGTTGTTATTAATATTTTAAATACCTATATAATTCAAATTTATTCCTTTAAAACCTATATTTATCTTGAAATGTTCCTTTTTCTCTCTCTTGGCCTTTTGTAAAGACCTAGTGAATGGTTAGGACCATTTCTTGGTTTTGGTACTTAAATTTTGTTATAAACTCTCAAATTTAGTGTGGGAGTTTTTTTGGTGTCCCAAAGGTGAATAAAAACTTTATTTGAAATAGTGACATGTGTGAAGATATTAAATATCTAAAACTCAATTTGAGGTCTAAGAGACCTAATAGAAACCTAATTGGTAGATAAATAAGTTGAGTTAGTGCATTTATTTTGAGATTTAGTTAAAAAAAATTTGGTAATGAGTAAAATAAGGATAATGGGTATCTAAAAAATTTAATTTTTTGTTTTGAAACACTGTATGCTGGTCAAACCATCTAAAAATGTGTCTTAGGAGGGTTATTAAGAATAAACCTAATTGAGAGAAACATCTAAAAAGTAAATGAATTTCCTTAAGAGTTTGAGTTTTAAATTTTTTTTGTTACAATATAGGATAAAGGGTACTTGAAAAATTAATTAGTTGGATTTGAAATCCTGTGAAATTATCAAACCATCCAAAAAGGTGTTTTGAAAGGGCTAGGAGCTATAAGCCTAAAGAAAGAAAATTTATTCAAAGTAATTATTAACTATCCTTATACATAAATAACCAATTACACTCCATTTTTTCATGTTTTTAATCTTTCAAAGTGCCCTTAGGGTTTGAAAGATGAAATTAAAAAAAAAAAAAAAATATGCCACTCAATAGAAATCATGATATTTCATAATAATCAATAGAGTCATGTAGAAGAGGTGAAATAGTCATATTTTTGTCACAAACAATCAAGATACATTTTTTTTCAATGGATTAAATTATCTTATGTTTATTTCCAACTATAACAGTCATGTCTATAAATACTCTCTAATATTTCTTATGATGTCACTATAAAAATGATGTTTTCTTTATCTTTATTTATTATTCACTAATCATAGTCAACCAAGAATATTCTAGAGTCAATGAAATTGAGTGGATTGTGTTGTATTGTAGCTAGGGTATACCTATCTAGGAGCAATTTGAAATTATATCCCTAATATTAATCAAGCAAAACCACATATTTTACTAATTTTTACTTGTAGACATCTTAAATGGTCATTAGAGATCCTAGTTTGAGATAAGTATATTTTTTTGGGCATTTTCTAAAAATAATAATTTTCCATATAGGTTAATTTTGAAAATTAGAGTTTTTGATTATTGTAAATATTTACCATTATAATATCTATCTAGTTTTACACTTATTAGTTAAAAAAATATATATATTATTTCTATCAAAAATAGGGTAAAAATACGAGTGAGATGCAAAACATATAGGTTACACATGATACATGGATGCATAGATGTAGTTAATACATGATACACATGATACATGGATGTATAGATGTAGGACATTACTATACCCAAGGGTCATTCTAATGATGGGGAAGATTATTCCATAGGTCACATTGATATGTATTATATATTATTATATGACCTTTCCATTTACCATGATGAGATACATTACTTTCTTACACATGTCTTGTTATTTATCATATTATTTATAGTGTTATATTTCATGAACATACTATCTTACTATACTTTTACATTGACATAGAGTGATAGTGTAAAAAATTGTGACTTGTTCTATGCTTAATTTATAATGTTTCCTTTCATAATAGGATAAATATTAGTTTTATATTATGTTTAGTCCTTGGACTTGTGTGTGACATTTTACTATCCATTTTGTGTATCCATTAAACTTTTGTGTGATATTTTATTATATATTTTATGTGGCCTTTTTCCCAATGTTCAACATTTTATTTTACATTATGTGAAATCCTTGGACTTTTATGCAATATTATTTTATCAATTATGTGTGGCCATTGGCCTTGTTTTTGAAATTTTATTTCCCATTGTGTGTGGCCCTTGGAATTATTTGATAAATTTTATTTTCCATTTTATGTGGCCCTTGGTGTTGTATGTGACATATAATTATTCATTCTATGTGGCCCTTGGCCACATGTGACATTGAGTGCTATTGCATATGATTTATTATGTGTATCATGGCCATGAAATTGTGTGATTATGAGTGGATAAATATAGGATTTTATAATAATATTTTTTAACTTAAAATGCCATGATATACCTCACACACCTCCACATTTTTGTGTGGTCCCATGATTCATATCATGTATAGTTAATAGACAATATTATTTTGCACTTATATCAGTGATGGTTAGTATTATAGACCTAGTTTCTATATATATATATATATATATATATATATATATATATATATATATATATATATATATATATATATATATATATATATATATATATATATATATATATATATACATGACACGTGTATGCCTTACATTATATGTTTAATATATGATTTGATGATCTATACATAACTATGATGACACATTCTTCACATGTCATCACATGCTTCTACACAATTACATAAATTTATGTAACATGACGTGGATAACAATTTTTATTTAAAATGAGTAATTCACATGATACATCCCTCACCTCAAAATGAGGGAATATTAGTGGAATTTTATAGATATTCAATCCTCATCCATAAATATAAAATTCATATTATTAACATATATTACATGATATAGAGAGTTCTGAGTGGTTTAGAGTATTAGTATGATTTAGATTTTGACACAAATTGGTTTACAATATTAGTGTGGTTTAGATATGGGACATATATTTATATATTTAGATAAATTTAGAGATCATATTCCATGCATATACTCACATGTTTCATTTAAAAAGTTACATGTTTTTAAATATTCAATAATTCAAACACATATTGGGGCATTCCCCATGCATATGCACACATTTTATAGGAACACGAGTTATAATTTTACAATTTTGTATCATAACCTCAAAAATTCAAGATAACATAAACCTTAACTTGAAGGTTATTCTCATGGATTCCAAAAATAAATAAATCAAATACCAAGATCATGGAAGTTTAAAATTGACTTAATTATTCACATTCTAATGAGGATTCAAAATGAACTATTACATAATGTGGTCTCAAAAGATGAATAATTTAGTTATAAATCCCAAACACCCTAGATCAATTTTATCAAGGTACATTTATTATGGTACATTCCCATAGATAAAAAGGTTAGTTCCCAACCCAAAAATTATATGGTAAAACCTTTAGCCATAGTTGATCTCAAAACCAAGGTAAAGATGACAAAACAAATGCATCACTCAATGGTTTAAAAAATTAAGATACAAAAATTTGAAAATTTTAACTCCATGTTAGTGTTTTAAACAATAAATAGTAAAATTTTACATGAGATCCTAAAATGGGTAACCTTTTCCATAGATGAATCATATACAACCTTCAGTCATTAAGTTTAATAAGGCTATTATTGCTTAAATTATTTTATTAATAAAAAAATGGTGTGACTCTACCATGCCACATATGTAATTTACACCATTTAACTAATAGTGGGTTACTCATTAGTGGATTTATTTATCTCTATTAATCCTCTTGTAACCTTTTAAATTCCAACTCACCCAAATGATCTTTATTATTGATTTAGGTAATATTAACTAACAAATATTCAAAATTTGATAATAAGATAATCATAATTCTATTAATTATTCCAACTATATCTTTAAATCAATAATTTTAAAATATATACAAGGTTTTCAAAAGTATTTGTCAACTTCTATTCTATTTTATCATGTTTGATCATGAGTTGGTTCATCAGTTAATGTGTAAATAGAATTGAATCATGAGAAGATTAAGAACTATTTAACTTAAGAGCATTAATTCTACCTTTTATTCATTTATATTATCTCATCAAAATGATCATGGATGATGTTATTTAGGAATAATTTTACATCAAAAGGGAACATGCAAGTTCTAAGAAACTACCTTTATAAATTGATGATACATAAGCTATTAATACTTCATGATAATTACTAAGAAATAGATAATCATTTAAACCATCTACAACTTAATGATAACCTATTTTATTGTTAATACCATTAATGAATTCATAGCCATCAAATAATTCAAATAAAAATTGATAATAAAAATGAATACACAAGTTAATGTTATGCCAAGCCAATTGCTTTGATTTATAATAAGATATCTTGTTTCACCTCATTTATTATTTCATCAATACACCAAAAAACTAATAACTTTAGTAAATTATTTTATGAGGCAAGGTAAGGAGCCAATATCAATCACAATTATTAATATTCTATTACTCATTTTGAATGTTATCATTCAAAAGAGTCATATTTAAATCCAAAACCAATACAATATTATAATAAGGGGAACATCACTCATAAAGCTAATGATTAAGAATGATTACTCCATCTAATGTAATAGTTGGTATATATTGGTGTTGAGTACCTACTAGTGTGTTTATATAGAGATAATGAAACTAATAAAAAGAACAATAGAGAACTCATATTTTTAATTAATATAAAACATAAAACCAAATCAATTCATTGATTCTTATAAAGTTTTCAATCCAAGTTAATATAATACTATGCTTCCAACTTTATAAGAATATTACAACTAATCTATTTAAGGGAAATCTATCAATAATAAATTTCAACCTTATTGATCCAATACTCATTCAATCTAGTTAATACTATGTAGAGCATTCTCACCATTAACATGTACTTGAATGAATCTACCTTTATCACAATGAGACCCTATCATTATCCATATTATATAAAAAACCATCCAAATCAAATTCATTAATAGTTCTCATCATAGATATTTTTCCTCAGGATTACTTCATTAAAAAAATTTACAAGGTAGTGGATAACATACATATGTTATGCATACCAATGCCTGTAAAATTTTACCCAATAACCAAATCATAATATTCATGAATGATTGAACTAGGTTTTAGATACGAGTCAAACAAAATTCATTTACCAATTAATAGGTGAAGAATAATAACTGTAGACACTCCATTTATATCACTTTTATGTCAAAATTTTAACATGGAATGACTTCTCATAGATTGTCCATAAAGTGGTCTAATATTATCTATTCATCCTAATTTATGTAATGTAATGTCATGCATAGGTGTTAAGGAATCCAAGGCCTAGTCAAAAAATTAAGAGTCCCCTCAAAAAAATTTAGAACAAATGATTTTGTGTAGATGGATGGAAAAGGATTCCCATAGGCTAATCTCCCATGCTACTCACCTGGCATTTGTCTTCAGATCATGTGATACATGATTATTGAAGGTAAGTATACACTAATCTCTTCCCACCATTTTCTTATTCTTAATCATTTAATTAGGTTAAAAATTAGTCTTCCCTATTTTGTACTAAAGTCCCTTAAGATTACCATCTTGCTTCACCAAGTGAATGATACCAATCCCATATTTTATCAAGGTTCCCCCTAGGGGTTCCTCTTCCAGGGGGGACTCCCTGGAGGAGGATGCTACTAAGGGACCCCACCAACCTTTTGATCGCACCCGTAGAATAGCTTATCATAGTCCTTCCTAGATGACCTCCCTCTTAAATTATTGTTTATCCCCAAACTAAAACCTTTTGAAATAGGGACCCCTATGAAATAAACTTGGAAAGGGAAAGCCATTGTTATGAAGGATATGGAAAGAAATAAATAGGTAATGTAAAAATTTAATTCAAAAGTGCAATAATCATGGTTTGTTCTGGCCAAACTCATCCAAGATTAGAATGCATTACACAAATAGGTTGAAGTAATAGTTTAGGCCTTTGTTCACTCTCCTTAGCCCCCATAGTCCCCTACTATGAAATCACCAAAGGTTTCAAAATCTACTCCTCTGGGCTCCCCCTAAATAGTCTCCCTTGTAGGCAAAACGAAAAAAGTGCCCCATAATGATCTTCCTTGGTGATGTGGAAAAAGACCCCAAGAACCACACTCGAGCTAAAGTTTTAAAGGACAAACCAACCATCCTGATGGACACTATTGATGATGATGACCCTTAGGAGGGACTTTCCTCATAATTCTGTTATGGTTTCTTATTTTTTGCTTTTGTTCTAATTATTATTTCTTTTTTTTTTGACTTCATGGCCTTGATGGGCCTGTTAAAACTTTTGTAATGCACTCTTATAGTTTCAGGTCCCTATAAAACTTAGCTTTTATTGTATAAAATAAAAAAATGTTGATCTAATGTATGAGTTTTAGTTCACCTTTGGCCAAACATAGGTGGGATAAGTCATTGTATTAAGTCTATTTAATTATTATTCCAGTTATTTTCTCTAGTCAATTCTTATACTTTGATCAATTCACTAATTCTCCTTTGCTAATCAAATAATGAAATTAATTCCCCCTTATCTAAATCCTTCTTATAATAAAGTTCCTTACATTATATTAATTAAATTAAACTTTGATTAACTGAATTAATCATGTTTATAAATATAATTCTATGTAAATAGAATTATAATTTACTTTCAATTATTAATCTCACTAACTTGTTCATCAAAGGTCATGTTTACCAACTAAAATTATTAAAATATTTAGGGAGATATAGTCCATTTTGAGACATTAACATTGATAATTGTTTCTTGAAGATACATTTGATCCAAATCATACACAAATATGAGGTTTTTAATGAATGTTTCCATTGTATTGGTTTAATCTTAGCATTGTTATCTTAATCTTTATATGCTCACGAGGTCTTAGGTGTAAATTTTATTACTTTTTAGTAATTAATTTGATCATTTAAAAATATTTCATAAGTATTTTTAAATAGATCTATCTTATATCTATACATATGACATGCCTATTGGGACCCAACTCGTACCCCATAAATTATTTTAGTCTCTTTATTAGTCTTCTAGTTACAAGAAATTTATTCTAATTTTTGTGAATAAATGTCTAGTAAAATGATCAGAACTTTTGATATTTAATATTTTTAATTTAATTTTTTCATGGGTGTTGATATTTGTCTTATAAATAACCTATCAAAATTTTGTTGAAAAATGATATATAGTTTAGGATTTATTATCAAATTAGTGGCTGCCATCTATTATTTATATTTTTTGTCTAAAAATCATTGGTAAAATGCTCAAATTTTTTGATATGTTATCTATTTTAATTTTTTTAGAGGTTTTAGGATTTTTACTATTATAAACATATTAAAATTTTATGAAAACTTGATTTATATTTTAATATTTATCATTAAAATATTGATTGATGATTTTTATCTCTTTTATTTTCAAAATTTTATCATTTTGTTTACAAATTTACACATGTCAAAGACCCACCAAGAAAAACTACTCACTTTGTTTTATTTTAGGTTCAAAAAATGGTGTGGTGATCCATTCGAACATTCATTATGTGTTCACATTTCCTTTAGTGCTCTAAAAAAGAATTCATTTCTTGAGTTAGTGCTTTACAAAAAAAATTAAAATATTTTTGATTTCATGCTTCTTTAAAAGAATTAATTCTTTGATTTAGTGCTCCAAAAACATGTTCATTTCTATTCATCTTGTTTTAAATTATTTATTTACACATTATCTTGTATGTCTTGTGTGATTTCTTCCCATGTATACTCTCCCCTTTGGTAGGGTGACTCATAAATGTTGAGGTAATAATTTATTTTTGTCTTGAGAGATTTGATTATTATTCTCTTCACTTTCACTTAGTGGGATCCTACGAATCAAAATGAAAATACCTTTCATTTTTTGGAATTTATAATTGGGGTGTCATTTCCTTCTCATAATTCCTTAAGTCATGTTTATTCTTGAAAGTGTATCACAAGGTTTGTACAGTGTTGAGAGACACTCTTCTCATTTATAGATTCAAAGAATCCATTACATGAGTAGTTGTTTAATATAATATTGTTATCTTTGTTATAATAATGGTAGATCAAATTATTTTTTCACAAAAATTATGTAATTGGTTATTGGGAATAACCATGTCCTAAAATCTAGCTTGGAAAATATGAAGTAATCTGAACTAAGTGTAGTGGATTATGATCAAAACCTAAGATATAAAGTCTAATATATCATATATATTCATAATGAAAGATTAACTAAAGTGATTTGATATAAAAATAGGCAAAAGGAATGGTAGGGAAGAAAGAAGGTGTTTTGATTTTTAGTCCAAACATTATGACAAAGTTTAAATTTCAACCAAACATGCACCAAACCAATACATGAAATGAAATAGATATAGCATAGATCCTATCATGAAACATGAAAATGTCTAAGGAAAGGTGTAATAATGCAACTAAGAAACTAGGTTTAAGTTAAAGATTTACTTCACAAGCAAATTGTGTTAGCACATATACAAGAGAAGAAATGGAAATGAAATGAACCTAAGATATTTTAATTAACCTAAAATAAGCATAAGTTAACAATAATGTATTAATATATACACATATATAATCTATGAAAATAATTCAAACATAAACATATAAATAGATAATTGAGAGAGCATCCATAATATCAAATGCATAAACAAATACTGGACAATCTTTACAAAATTCCTTGCTTGTATTAATTACTCAAAGTTTACACAATTTTTTGCTCAAAAACTCCTTCCTCTTTAAAAATGATAATACCCCTTATATAAAAAACTAAGGAAGTATGTCAGTTAGTCAAATCAAGTTACAATTGTACAAGTGTCATGGATAGATATCCCGTCTACAACTTTTTATAACTTGTACAATTTCTAAAAGGACTAACCTATAGGAAATGTGCTTTAAAAAGTTACACATGCTTTTATAAAAAGAATATTCCTTTTTCAAAATATAGATGTTCCTAGACAAGAGAATATTCCTAAGTCAATAGTTTTGACTTTGAGACTCCTTTGTTGTTATAGTCTTTTGACTCTACTGAAGGATATTTATTGCTCTATCATGTTGGTCATCAATTAGCTTGAGGTTGATGATAGGTTCCATGAAACGTTCATCTTCCTAATCCACCTAGCCTCTATATTCTTTGTCATCTTTATCCAAAGGTTATTTAACACTTTTTGTCTCTTCAATCTTCTCTTTAGTAGATATGATCATGTCCAATATCCTATTGTTTTTTACCCCTATTTTTCCTTAGATTTTATTCTTTACCTCTTACATGACTTGAGTAGATCTATGCTTGAACTCCTCATCAATGATTAAGCCAATATGACTGAGTGTAGTTAGATCTATGATCAAACTCCCCAATATATGCATCATTTTAATCTTTAACTATTTATCATCCTTAGAAATATCCTCCAAGCTCTTGGACAATTTTCTCAAAGCCTTGATCTTATCTATCAATATAACCATAGCCATATTAAAATGGGATAAGTTAAGTATTTTAAAACTAGGAATTTGATCCTCTATCAAAATATTGATAAAATCCTTTACATTATTGTTTAAACTATACCATTGGTGAACTTGGTTCATGGTGATAGTACTATGCTAGCTCACCACATCTTGTCTAGACCTTATTGATTTAAAGGAGTTGAACATATCATACAAAGTAGCTTCAAACATTTTGATCATCTCCCCTAGAATATATGGAACAGACTGCTCCTCCAAGTTTTTCTTTTATTGTTTTAAGCCATTGATAGTTTCTTTCAACTATTTTGACTATGATTAAGCCAACTCTAGAGGATCCTCCTCAAATATTGGTCTTCACCATGTTTTTGTGTGTCCCTTTGAGTCAAGTTAATCAATGGATATACATTTTGATAAATAATTTATTCACCTCCTACCATGACTCTTTTCTCTGTCACTCTCTACAAGCCATCAGTTTTTGGATCAAAGTTGACTCCAACAATAGATTGGGTCACATGAGGGATAAGTATCTAAAATTTTGATGAAGTTGCTTAATCACTTAGTGTAGCTAGTTTTCTTTCCTCGTCTTATAGATTAATGATCTAGGGTTTAATTTCTTACCACATAGAGATATTGGTGGCTTTCACCATAGCCTAAGGATGCTTAACAATATGAAGCTTCTATAAACTAGGTTCATACAAGAACCATTCTAGAATTGGGGGACTATCTAAAAAGTTCTCTTCAATGAATAATTTGACTTCACTTAGAGGAGTGGTGATAGTCATCTTAGATATCTTGGTTTTGGAGATAAGTGTAATCTCAAATTTTATTTTTGGAGGAGTAACAACCACCAAGTCTAATGCACCTTATTTCCCTTTCTCTTAATTATCTTCCTCAACATTTTATTCTTATTCATCCAAATCTATATCATATTCTATAAATAACATCTTTAGTGAATCTTCAATAGTCTCATCGGGGTCCAATTCTATCATGTGAACCTATTCTTAATGTGCCTCTTGTTCTACTACTTTAGGAGGTTCATAAGAGGATGAGCTAGAAGCTATTTAATTTGGCATTTTCTCCTTAGGCCTATGATCTATCTATGTCTCTACTTGGGTAATAACTAATGAAGGTATAAAATTTTCACCACTAATCAAATGGTACTTACTTGGGCCCAATTATCATCTATCATCAACTTTTTGATTTCCCTCAAGTCTAGACTCATGCTTTAGGTTATGTTCCTTCAACATTTTGGTTAATTCAAAGTAAGTAGATACTTTGGTACATACAAAATCAAAGGCACTAGGTTCATGTTCATAAGACACATTCAACATCCCTTTGTGTTTCAAATACTCCTTAACCTTTCCATAAGGATCCCATTATATGAGTTAATCAATTAATAGATTGAAAGATGATCTATGTTTTGATGTTACCTTAATGTGATCCCATTGTTTGAAGGTTGTTTTGCCAATATTTATAGGGAGGTTATGAAGGAGTCCCTTTCTATTGGTATTTATAACTAATGAAGGTATAAAAGTTTCACCACTAATCAAATGGTACTTACTTCGGCCCAATTAGCATCTATCATCCACCTTTTGATTTCCCTCAAGTCTATACTCATTCTTTAGGTTATGTTCCTTCAAAATTTTGGTTAATTCAAAGTAAGTAGATACCTTGGTACATACAAAATCAAAGGAACTAGGCTCATGTTCATAAGACACATTCAACATCCCTTTGTGTTTCAAATACTCCTTAACCTTTCCATAAGGATCCCATTATATGAGTTCATCAATTTATAGATTAAAAAATTATCTATGTTTTGATGTTGCCTTAATGTGATCCCATTGTATGAAGGTTGTTTTTCCAATAGTCCTAGGGAGGTTGTGAAGGAGTCCCTTTCTTTTGGTATTTATAACTAATTAAGGTATAAAATTTTCACCACTAATCAAATGGTACTTACTTGGGCCCAATTATCATCTATCATCCACTTTTTGATTTCCCTCAAGTCTATACTCATGCTTTAGGTTATGTTCCTTCAACATTTGGTTAATTCAAAGTAAGTAGATACCTTGGTACATACAAAATCAAAGGCACTAGGTTCATGTTCATAAGACACGTTCAACATCCCTTTGTGTTTCAAATACTCCTTAACCTTTCCATAAGGATCCCATTATATGAGTTCATAAATTTATATATTGAAGATTATCTATGTTTTGATGTTGCCTTAATGTGATCCCATTGTCTGAAGGTTGTTTTGCTAATAGTCATAGGGAGGTTGTGAAGGAGTCCCTTTCTATTGGTATTTCATTGGCCATCAATACCACATAATATATGGTAGGTTACATGTTGCTCTACAAGATTATCAAGAACATGGATAGGTAGCTTGAGAGGAGAATTTTGAGTTCCCTTAATCCTTATGACTATACAATCTGGATATAACCATATATCCCCTATATATTCAAAAAACTTCTTAATTAAAGGGATAACTCTCATCATTGGAATTCTAGTTATAGCTTCACTTAAGGGTGGATATACATAGTCATAGATAAATTAAATTTGGTCCTTATATTTGAATATGTGAAACTTTGAATAGTATTTTGAAATACTCTAGGTTCCACTTGGAAACCATTCCATCTGATTAGGAATCTTCATTGATGCACATAATCCATTTAGGAGGTATGATATCATATAAAATTGAGTTTTATTGTTATGCTTGATTGCATATGATTAATGAGATACTAATTATCTCACCCAAAGGAGGGACAATTGACTTTTCAATAATAAAATAGACCATGAGCACCCATATTGGGTCTAGATACATAGTGGTTACATTCCCACACAATTTATTCAACATTTTTATAATAATCCTAACCCTTGGTCTCAATTGGATAATATAAATGTTTTTATCAAGGTCTAAAAAGACCTAGTTGCCAGATTCTAACCACATAGCCAAGGTGTTCATCAAATTTTTCTCTTTATTCTAGGAATTGATAGAGGCTAGGTAAATTTGGGGTTTGGGTATCTTGTATTCAAATTCCATAGTATAAACGTATGCCATTTTCCTTAGATTACGTTCACTAATAATCATGCCCTTATCTATTTTAGTTTCCTTAAAATTGGAGCAAGAATATCAATATACTAGAGTACCTCAAGTTTCATAGTTGCATAATGTAGACTGGTCATTGGGATGGCTACTATGGCATCATATAGTCTCTTGGCAGAGATATTATTTTTTTCTTCCCTTGTGATGGTTCATTCTCAATTGTCCAAAACAATTTAGACAAGTTGTTATCTCCTATGTTCAAATCAACATCAGCGAATTTGGTGTCCTTAAACACCTAACCCATGATATTCATTATCAAATATAATTCAACATGTTCCATTGAAACATGCTTATGTGCTACCATTGCTACAATTTTGATCAAATTATCCAATTTTAAAAAATAATCTGATCCTTTAGCTTAATTTATAATGAATCTAGAGACAATTAGGCTAATTCATACACTTCTAAGGCTTTTTTGAAGGTTTATGGAGAGCTCCAATGGCAAAAATAAAGTTCAAATTATGAGCTTTGTGACTTCGATTTTTCTCAGATTGCACTTTTATACCTTTGCCTTATTGGGTCCATAAGATATTTGAATGTGACATGTTTTCTTATGTGTAATTCCCATGTCATACTATTCATTAATTTTTAAAATGTGACCATTTTTCACTTTTGGACATGTGTCACTTTCACGTACAATCCTGAAGCTTGATTAAATTCACGCCATTGATCTTTTACGGAGCCCTCTAGCCTTGGATTCACCATGGGACATTGATTTTCATTCAAGATCTTGATATTTTTCCATTTGGTAGCTCTATGATCTCTCTCTATGAATCTACTTATCATTCTTTACCCAAACTAATGTTTTTATGCCACATAACATCTTCACATTCATTTTGAGCCTTTGAAAAGTCTACCTCACCTTGCATGATTGATCTCGATCTGGGAGGTTAAATGTCATTAGTTGTCTCCATTCCATTGGTTGAAGTTGTGACACTTGTTACTACTATGCTTATCCTAGCTTATTTGAATTTTTAACTCCCCTTCAGACCATTGGATATCTTTTGTATGGATGAATGTGCTCCATCAATTTTGATCTACTTGACTCTATCTTTAGTATATCTAACTAATGTGGATTGTTGATCTTGGAATAATTCATTGAGATAATGACACTTATCACCTTCACATTCTTACCTAGAATCATTTGACATATTGACTCCTCATTCATCATTGATTAGGATTTACATGCTTGAACATGCACTATCGATATTTAAAACACTTATCAGGATTTAACCATGGGCTATGGTCATGACACTTGGCAACTTCTCACTCTTTTGTAGGTATTTTGACTTATTGACTTGTGGATGTGCCTATAAATCATTTATTTTCAACTTGAGCTCTGAGATACTTCCACTTGGTATCTTCACATTAATTCACTCCTATGGGCAATGAAAATAAATTAAGGGATTGGATAATATAAATAACTTAGGATAAAGTTTTATACTAAGGTTTTAGTCATGTTAATAAACATGATTACAATTTTAGAATAAAATTTTAAACTAAGTTTAAAACATACAAAAGTTCTCCCACATTTAATTAGTCCATGCAAACAATAAAATAAACTAGGTGGGGTTTTAGGATATAAAAGACATAGCATAAAATTATAGACTAAGGTTTTCATTGTGTTAATAAACATGATTATAACCTTAGGATAAGATTTAAACTAAGTGTAAGACATAATAAAATTTTCCCACGTAAATTTAACTCCCACGTAAATTTGAATTCAATTCAAAAGAACTTAGACTAAAATAATTAGACTAAGGGTTTTAGAAATTCAAATGTGAATTCGAGTAATCAATGAAAGACTAAGGATTAGTAAAAGGGAGTCAATTTAACATTGAAGCACAAAATCCTAAACACTATTCACATAATTGGGACTTATATTAAACTTAGAACAAGGAAGCACATGAAGTAGCCATTAGATTTTTTAGATAAAATTAAATGGAGATTATGTTAGAACATGTCAATTAATCCAGTGGTGTGTATGATATTCAAAAAAAAAAAAACTCTAATCAAGTTAATGTTCAATTTAAAGCACAAATCTATATAATTTGAAACAAGAGTCCTCATTTTTCGTAAATGGGGGTATGTTGACCTTAACAAGGCATGGTGACTATGATGTCTATACTTAACATTCATACCCCTACTATTTGATGAGGTATATAAATTAACTATACACCAGTAGTATATTAGCTTTAATGTCCCTTAGAGATTTATTTTTTTAGTATCACTTCACTAAAACCCTTAAACTAAAGTGGTCACAAAGGGATAAGACCCTTTGGTGAATGGCCTATTAAATATTTACATTCAAATGATGAATAGTTTTTATGCCCAAGTATTTCAAGGTATATCAATACCATAAAGAAATCCCAATAAAAATTTAGTTTAAGACCTTTCAACCATAAAAAAATTATTGACATAGGATTACAAAATTAACTATAACCTAAGATATATTTTACATACATACATTTTGAGATAAGGGTGAGATTAAAGCACCACCAATAACTATAATAATTACTTTAAAGAATCTTTAACTTTTAATTCTCTCTAAATGTAAGTATTTGAAAAGACTTAATGAAAGTGGAGTAATATGTTAGTCACTAAAGTAAAGTTATCAGATTGAGTGTTTGATTTATTTATTATGGTGTTAAAAATTATCTTAAGCTATGAACACCTTTAAAAATAGGTGTTACTCTATTCACATTCTAAGTCAAAATTGTTCCTTTATACATTCATAATTATTAAACACTACATTTCATACCTTTCTTGTATGAAATTATGTTTTTAGGTTGTTTGTGTAATTTTAGATCCATTGTAGTCATTGTTCCTAGTTTCTAGTTCAAAACCATTTCAAAATCAAACTTGTTTAGGTCAAAATTTCTAGTTTTAGCACCATTTTTCTTATTTTCAAGTCAAAAAATTTCAAGTTAAACATTTTATCTAGTAATTTATAATTCATATTCTCATTTCTATAGAGGTCTATTCCAAGATCAGGTCTAATTACTCACATTCAAGCCAAATCATTTGGCTTAGAACATGTGTCCAATATGCCTCATTACATCAAAATTGGTATGGATTATAATTATTAGTATGATGATGATTGGACCCAAGGTCAAAACTATCATATAAATCCATTGACATATTATACATATTATCCTCATGATTAGGAGTATTTTATGAATCCATATGATGTGGAAGTTCACCAAACTAAATATGAAAATGTGCCACCTACTTATGATGTAGCTCAAACTAAATTTGAGAAAGACTTATTTGATAATATATATGAATATTTTTTTCACTTATTAGATATAGATTTTAAGGTTCTACCTAAGTTTACCATAGATACTTTATGTCAAGTTGAAATATCACAACCATAAAATAATGTCAAAATTATAGATTTGAATGATGATTTACCCTCCTGTAGTCATGGTCCTTTAGTTTATCAAATATCAAAAAATTGTAGAATCATATAGGAAAGGGAAGGAGATACTTCTATCCACATCCCAAGTTTCACTTGGAATTTTGGTGTAAATACAAAAAGTTGGCAGACTGTTCAAATGACATTACCACCTTATTAATTAATCTAGTGTTTGATCCTCCATTTGAACATGAGTTAAAATATTCATTGTTTGATCCATTTCCTAATATTGAGACATATTTTTCCACTAAGAACCATATACCTATAGATTATTCACAACAAGTTATAGATAATCTCTAAAACACATTACATAAACCTCATCAAGTTATTCTTAATCCTACATTTAAATTATGTCTAAACAAGTCTTCCCTCAATAGTTACAAATTTTAAGTCATTCCCAATAGGTTTCTATTGAGACACATAATATTTACTCTAATTCCAACCATACCCAACACAATACTTCCAACATTCCTTCTAATAATCATCATGTCTAGTCTAATACATAAAAATGAATTCCTTCTATAGAATAGGTTTTTTCTAATCAATAATTAATTTCTTACCCTTAACAATAATTCTTTATTCAAAGGCAAAAACTTCTTCCTTTGTAGAAACAAGTTTACATTATAACATACAATCTCAATCAATACCATATCTTAACTATTCAAATCTTAATCAATACCAAGTTCCTCTTAACTAATCAAATCCTAATCAATACCAAAGTCCCCTAGACTTTTCAATTCCAGTGACATAAATATTGATTCTAATAAGTTCATGCAAAGGGTTACCACCAATCCATGTAATTAAAAAATTCATTCTCAGTCATACAATCCCAAACCTACTTTCCAAAATACTTTCACTTCTTAGGAATTATACTCTATTAAGGACATGATATAAGGATTATAAGCTAGGAGTCAGAGTCAACAATATAAGTTATACCACATATGTACATATCCACTTGATTCAAGCATCTTATAGATACCTTTTATATCTCATTTTGAGATTCCTAAACTTGATAAATATAAAAGAAAAAGTGAACCAAGAGAGAGCTTAAGTATATGTTTTGTTGTCTGCCAAGAGGTAAGCTATAATACCAATTTCATACTTCACCTATTCTCATATAATATGTATGAACCTACTTTAAAATAGTTTATGCACATCCCAAAAGTTTTTATCACAAAATTTGATGATCTATTAGAGAATTTTATTAAACACTTTTTTTATAATATCAAAAATGACTTTACCATGGTTGAATTATGTTTTATCAAATAATGAAAAGGTGAAAGTTTTGTTGCTTATCTTCAAATATGGTGAACTTTTGATAGTATATTTCCACATTCACTTCCTAATATTGAGTTATCAAATATATTCATGACAAATTTAAACTTATAAATAGCTCTTAACTTTAGATTATAGTGTCCAGATAATTTTTATGATATTATTACTAAAGATGTACAAATTTAGAAGGATCTAATTAATGAAGGATTAAACAATATTAATTCTCAAAATCAAACCCAACATCAAACTCATAACTAGAAATAAAACCAAACTTAAACTTAAAATCTAAAAAGTGTGATAGAGAAACCAAAACCTTTTAATCACAACAAGGACATGGTTGGTAATGGATTTATAGAAGCAATACATGTACATATTATGCATTCACCACTAATACAAAATTATCCTTATCAATAGCCACTTTATTTAAAAATATAGCCTCCTCTAATGAATTAGTTCAACATAAGACCATTTTCTAATTTAAGAGAGCCCATTGAGAATGCATTTTTAAAGATAATAATTGTGAATATGATTGGTTATACAAATACCAAACCCTTTGATAAAATTCATCCTTAACTAGAGTAGTATAAGGATAATGAATATTTTTAGTATCATCTATTCAAAGGCCATCAAATTCATAAACATGTGAAACTTTGACATCTCATTCAAAACATTATAGAAATAAGGTAATTTGAGTTAAAAATGCATCATCTTCTAATTATGGTTAGAATATGGGGATCTATAAAAACCCCCTTTCCTCAAAATAATACCAATTAAAATGAGCAAAAACAACATCAATAGAATAACAATCATATTAGAATTAGGGTTCCTAGGATAATAATTTTGATTACCATACTACCACACATAATTATAGCGTAGTGGTATGTATCATGAGACATCACATAGCCACAGTCATGATGAATCCTTATTCCCATTGTAATAATTCCCAACAAGAAAATATCTCCATTATGGGAATGGTTCCATATAATTTTGAAATTCCTCCTTCCCATGATCTTCGTCCTCAAGTTGTAATCCCCATACCTTTTATGATGCTTCAAATTATCATGTTTCTATTCCTACTTGAGATTGTGTTTTTATAACTTGATGTCCTAAAATCACCCTTCAAGTGCATGTATATTCCTCTACTAATCCTAATCCACCTTCTTATTCTAATCCTATTCTAGATCAATCCAGGCCCTTGTATACACCTCATGTTAAGAATTATTGTGATCTTATGGATCAATTGAATAAGATGCCAAGACAAATTTCCATCTTGGATATTTTGTGTACTTCTTAGCTTCAAAAGGCTATCTTGTATGAAATACTAACCCAATCTCAAGTGATGAATAATATTGCAATGGATAAATTTAAAGCTCTAGTTAGACAATTGTCTCCTAGCCCACAACTGATATTTGATCAAAGTGATATATTATCCCTTAGATAATTTGTTACCAATTCCTTATATAATGAAGTTATAGTTACCATAAAATAAATTGGTTACTTGTATACAATTTTTCATTCATCAATATTGTTCCATTAATTTTTTTCAAATCTCTGGAGTATATTATGCTAGATCTAAATAATGTTACCATCACTATTAATGCATGTGATAATGCTAAGTGATAGTCAGGGAGTATAGTATCCTTGCCCATATAGGTTGGGCCTATTATCCATAGTACCTTATGCTACGTAATTTATATAAATTTAAAATATAATATCATTATTAGTTGTCCATGGTTTCATGAAATGCATGTAGTTCCCTTTACACTCCATAAATGTATCATGTTTTCTCATTCTAGAATGGAGGTCACTATTCCTGAGATTCTAAAACCATATCAATATTATAAAAATTTACAAGAAGAGGTTCACCAATCTACTTATTATTATAGTTTTGAGAGTGCCATCAAAAATGAAAAGTATGTGATATCTGATCCACCATAGCCTAATCCTCTAGATTCTAGTACTCTTGCTTCCTCTTCAAAATCAGCCTTCTAATCACTAAATTCCTCTCACTTTAATATTCTTTACAAATGCCTTGGAACTTATAGTATTTAAAATTAATTTCATGTTTCCAAACTACCTAGATTACCCAAATCCCATGGTAGTCCCAAAATTAAATGGCACTAGAAGAAGGTGGAATCTTATCCTAAGGTGTCTATTTCATTCATTCTAGGAAAAGCATTCAATAAATAATATTTGAAGTAAGACAATGATTCATGGATGTGCAATAAGGATTTTTATCCCTATTTTTAGAGAAGAAATTACCCTATTCATAATATAATTATGTACCATCATGCTTATAAAGGAAAGGGTTTAGGAGAAAAAGAGCAAGGTAGATTAGATCATATTATTCCTTCTAATCATTTTAGAAACAAGCTCTCAAATGCAAATTGCCTAGGGGTTGTCCTCACACATCCTAAAAGTGATTTAACCTTTACATTAAGTGATGATGTTCTTAAGAGTGGCACATATTTCTATTATGGCATCTATGATGAGCTTTCAAACACCAATCTTTTTTATTCACATTTTTCTCTCATGATTTACATTATTCCAACCCTTCCCCTTATGCTCCATTATCTTAACCTTATTCATTGGGACTAGAAATGCTATGATATTATACTTGACGAGTTATCAAATGAATAACATATTTTAGAGTTCATGGACTAAGAGATAGTTTATTGATAGGTGACATAACCAGGGATTTGTATACACTTTAGACCCTAAGGCTTATTTTGGGGAGTAAGTATAGTTCCTTGGTCAAAATAAAAATGAAACATTGAGATAATTAAGTGAAATTTTTTTTGAGGCAATTTTGGATTAGGGAAAAATTAAATAAAAATACAATTCCATTAGTGAAAACCTATTTTTGGCACCAATGGATGGGGAAGTTCACTCTCCTTCATAAAAAGCTTACAAGTCCACAAGTCCATGATTGTCATTTGGAGATGAAGGTAATCGTGAAGATCATGAATAATTTGAGCATATGATCCTAAATAATCTAAATTTATTAGCTCATTTGGATGTTACCTCTTATGAATTTTTCATATTCTTCATAAATGGTTAGGTCTAGGAGTCCACATTTAGAGTTAGATGATCAGTTGCTTGCTTTGCTTATGATTCTTGATGATGGTTCCACTCTTATTGTAGAAGATACTACATAAGTGAATATTGGAATGTATGATGATATTAATATAATAAATCTTGGTGCATTTCTCACTATATAATAATGTGAATTGATCATTGCCTTTATAACAACATTCATTGATATATTTTCTCATGATTATTATAATATTCCTAGTCTAGATTATTCTTTGCTAGTACATCATTTGGTTATATACCCAAATGATAAAATTATTAAAAAAATATGAGAAAGATGAAACCAGATATTTACCTCTTGGTCAAATTAGATCTAAAAAAAATTCTTGTAATATTTTTTATCAAACCTATTCCTTATGCAGATAGGATTTCTAACATTATTCCAATTAGTAGGAAACTAGACGTCATACACATCTACATAGATTTTAGAGGTATTAACAAATATTATCCAAAATATGATTTTTAATTTAATAATATAGATATTATTATGGAATATATAGTAGGTTAGGAGATGTTATATCTTATGGATGGCTTCTTTGGCTATATTTAGATCAATATTTCTCTAGAATATCAAGCAAAAATAGAATTCACAACTCCTTAGGGAACATTTATTATAAAGTCATGCCATTTGGATTGAATAATGATAAATCCACACATTAATGAGAAATGAATATTATATTTCATTATATCATGCATGACATTATTGAATACTATGTTGATGACATTCTAGGCAAATCCAAAACTCGAGTAGAGTATTTAAGTCCTACAAAGAATATTTGAAAGACTATGTGAATATAAAGCATGTATGAACCCTAAGAAGTGTATTTTTTGGTTTACGTATGGAAAATTATTATTATTCATTTTATCTCATATGGGAATTGAATTTTATCCATCTAAATTTCAATCTATTAGTGAAATGCCTCATACTGCTAATTTGAAATAACTGCATAGCCTATATGGTAAGATGTAGGTTGTTAGATGCTTCATCTCCCAACTTGTTGTTTTATGTCATCCATTTACACATATTTTGAAAAATGGAATTAAATTTCAATATAATTTTGAATTCCAAGAACATTTTTATTAACTTAATAAATACTTAGTAAATCCTCTAGTACGTATTCCTCTAATGCCTAAAAAATCCTTGTTATTGTACATATATATAACTACTAGTGCCTTGGGGGAACTCATCACTCAACGTGATGATAAAATAAAAGAATTAAATATTTATTATATGATTCATAAATTATTATATTACAATCAAAACTAACTCAAATAGAAAAATCTTGTCTGGCATTAGTTTTCACTTCCTAGAAGCTTACACATTACATATTAAATAATAAGACCACATTGACTGTAAAAGTTGACCCTTTGGAATATATTAAAATAAAATAATATTTAAATATTATAATGGATAAATGGGTAATTTTTATTAGATATTTTTGTATTGAATATATACATCATAAGGCTATCAAAGGTTAAGTATTAGTTGATCAACTGGCTGAAGCACCTCTTTATGATTCTATTCCTATCATGGTTCACTTTCCTAATGAGTCTATCATGATTCTTGATGAAGACAAAGAATGGAAGATATAATTTGATATATATTTCACATCACATGGTTCAGGATTATGAATACTATTCATCATGCCAAAATTTGATGTTATTCCTAAGGATTTTCACATTAGATTTTCATGCATGAATAACATAACTGAATATGAGGCTTTACTTATCAGGTTTTATCCTGTAGTTTAATTTAGTATTCAACATTTTCAAGTATATGGTGATTCACAACTAATTATCAATCAATTCATTAATTATTATCAAATTAAGGATGAAAAATATGTGCCTTAAAAAGGCATGGTAGATGTCCTCAAGCTCAAATTTGAAATCATTCATTTTTAATAGGTTCCTAGATCCAATAAAAATCATTTTAATGTTATGGATACCACTTGTTACATGATTAAAATTTCCCCATTTGTCAAAGAGTATTAGTATCTAATTGAAAATACCCTTGTTCCAGCATATGACTATTCAAATTATGAGCTGATAATGTTGTTGTTAGTCCTAATTTCACCTAGTACATAGACATTTATTCCTCTCTCTATGATCAGATTATTTGTATTGATCACTCACATAACCAAATAAAATCCTTTATCTAAACCACTTCCCCTTACACTGTACTTGGAAACACACTCTATCATAGAGTCTATGATGCAAATTTGATTCATTATTTGAATTTAGGAGATTCTGACTTACCGATAAAGGTGGTTCATGAAGGGATTTATGGGTCACAAACTAGCAATATGGTTGTCAATAAAAATATCCTTATTACTATTTATTATTAGCCTACTATGGAATAATATCCTTATGCTTATATTAAGAAATGTGTATAATGTCAAAAAATGGTGATCTTAATGATGCTTTGGCATAGGTACTTTAACTAGTTACAAATTCCTTGCCCATTTTATACATGAGATCTCAATCTCATAAGCAATATTAATCCTACTTATTTAGATAAACACAAGCATATCCTTACTACTTCCAAATATTTCACCAAAAAAGTAGAGGTAATCCCTCTCAATTGCATAATCAGTAAGCAAATTTATAAATGCATCTTGAACCACATCATTTATTTTTATGACATCCCTTCCACTATTATCTTAGATAATGTCATGCCCTTTAAAAATAAGGATGTTTTATTCCTCTATTTTGATTTCCATATCTAGCACAAGTTTTCCACTTATTATTACCCCCAAGGTAATGGCCAAGAAAAATCATCTAATAAAACACTTATCAATATTCTCAAAAATACTATCAATGAATTTGGACACGATTGACATTTGAAAATATTTCCATCCTTGTGTCATATCATACCAATGTATACACCTCTATTGGTGAAACTCCCTATTCTTTGGTCTATGGTTTTGAATAAATTATTCCTATTGAGATCAAACTTCCCTCCTTGTGCATTTATTTAAGGAAATTATTGATGAAGAATAATATTGAGTTCATAGGTTAGAAAAATTGGATATCTTAGATTATAAATGGTTAGTCACTCTTAATCACCTCAAATCCTACCATAATCAGTTGTTGGGGTTATAAAAAGTGAATTATCTATCAAGAGTTTGAGCTTGGTGATCTAGTATTAAAAGAAAATAAAAAGACTAATAATGTTGAATGGGAGAAGAAAGGTAATTTTGAACATAAATTGTTGGCTCCCTTCATTATTACAACTAACTATGGCTCTAATGCGTATAGGTTGTCTACTTCATAGGGTTATGAACTAGAAGAGCCAATGAACATTATTCATCTAAATTGGTTTTATTATTGAATTATTTTCTCTTATTTATATGTGGTAATATCTATTCCATTATGTCTTCACTATCCTTTTTGCCCTTAATTAAGGCATCCTTTAACTATTCCTTGCCTCCTTTCCCTATTACCACCCTGATTAGATTAAGATTATATAAGTACAATAGGTGAATCAGAGCAACAATCCATAGGAGAAGATCAAAATTGTATAATTATTTGTGTTAGAATATCTTTGTATAATAAATTTCAAAATATGTAACATCATGATTTTATATCTTTTATGAATTTTATCATTCCCTTTAGTTCATATTAATTCATGTTTTCATTCACCCCTATCACATCTCAATTTTTTGTTTCAAGAGAAGGTGTTGTATCATTTTCTAATTTGTTGTTAAATGGTATTCCCTAAACTTCTTGTGTAAGGATAATCCTTTCAAATTTCCTATGCACTTTTGAGCACTTACACCCATGAACACCCTTTTATTTTGATATTTGTTTCTATGGTTGTATATTCTAATTTCTTGTATATTCTCTGGTCAAAATACTCTTATTTTTATCTAATTCCAAAAATAGTTATAATATTATACAAATATGTAAATAGATCAAATATTCCAAAAATCCCTATAAATCCAAATATTCCCTTATGTATAAAACCATAAAATTTTTCATGACTCAATATCCTACAAATTTCCCCAAGTGTGCCCATATCTAATATGACATTGTTGAAAAATTGTCATCCTATTATTCAACTTGAATTTTTAGTCACTTGTAGTTAGGGGACACATACTTAATCACCTCGTAGGTTATTTTCATCTCCTCGTGCATAAAAAATCTCAAAAATTTAGACCAACATCTTATACTCTCATTGTTTTATGAGTTAATTTATGCTCTCACTAGTTTTTGAGTTCATAATCTATGCTTTTCCTATATTTTGGGTTAAATTCTACACTCTTGTAATTTTGTGAGTTCATATTTCATGATCTCATCATTTTAAGAGGTTAACCATTGAATTAAAAATATTTATTTATTCATAGTTTGTATTATCATTTTTTCAAGCTCATTCATTTTATGCTCTCATTGTTTTATGAGTCATTTCTTATTTTTACTCTATAATTTTTCTTCTTAACTTATCATCAGTTTTATTCTTTCCCAAATCCTTTGGAGACATAGATTTGGCCTAAAGTCCATGGGAATATGTAGGCATCATCCAATTTGATAGGGCATTTAGAGTCAACTCAAGCACATCTTCCTTATTCTTATATTACCCCTTATTTTGGTTATGATTTTTGTGTCATACCCTTGGTTTTAAAGAATAATTCCCCAATTTTACACACACTCATTTACTCATAGAATGTTTAAATATTTTCACTTGTATGTTTATGTGTTGATTGTTTATTTAATATAGGTATGTTGTTTTATTACTCAACTGTCTTAGTTTAGGTATCACTTAGTACATTCAATTATCACTTAAGTATTGATTATTCATATCATGATTTTAAGTTATGAAAAATGTTTATATAAATTAGAATTTAGTTAAGTGCTTCATGTTTTACATTTGAAGCTTGATTTTCCATATCTTGTTTTAAGTTTTATACATTTGCATTTTGAATTCAAATTTATGAATATTGAGAAACAAATTTTATCATAATTATTTAAAGATTATGATGCATATTATCATTGAAATATTAAAATTTAAGTCTCAAGTATTCTAACAATAATGTTCAACTCAAAAATTTCTCTATCTGATCCACTCATAAAACTAAAAAACATCATGATCATTTTATCAATTCATCAAATCATTTTTTGCTTATTTGGGGAAAGTTATCAATCTATGCTCATAAATTTCAAACTATTTTACAAAATTTAGAGTGTGTAAATTATTTTTGGAATTTATCCTTCTCTAATTTTATCTTTTTTGGGAAGAATCAATTCATCATCATCAGAAATCAAAGCGTGTAATCATTAGCTCATGTGGCATAATCTTATCCATGGTTTAATATTATATTATATTCTAGATTAATCCTTAATTTTTAGAGAGCCCATACACATCATTCATCACTACATTCCATATGGAGGGGAAATCATTCCTAACTAATTTCATTCAAATCATATCCTTATATTTACATTTGATATCCCACACTTGTCAATTGGGAATGATGAAATTACAACATCCATTATTTCATCATCTAATTTTTCATCCACATTTATTATCTTCTCATTATTTAAGTGGTTATCCATATGCTTTCTTGGGAATGATTCTTTGCCCTCAATCTTGGAAATAAGATGAAGGGACCACAATGACTCTCACAAAGATATTATGAGGAGAATACCCTACCCTCAATCTTAGAAACAATATGAAGGGATCATATTAATTATTCTTTGATATTTTCAAGATCCATATTTTATCCTTCATCTTAAGCAATATGAAGGGATCACATTGGTAATCCATGTGTTGATCCATGTGATTTTTTGAGGACTCATTTACAACCATTCATCTTGGAAGCAAGATGAAGGGCAATAATTGATCTTAATGTTTTATAAATAAACCTATTATGTTTGTTATTCTAATGCTCAAGATTTATAGTGAATCCTTACCATTTTATCATTCTAAATTATACATCAATACTCACACTTATCAAATCAAATTATTAAAAGTTTCAAGGAGAGATGGTCTAGTTTTAGATAATAACATTGATAAAGATTGATTTAAGATACATCTAAGCCAAATCATACATAAATATGAGGTCTCTAATGAACTTTTACATTTTATTAGTTTAATCTTATCATTATTATCATAATCTTTGTACACTTATAAGGCCATAGGTGGAGATTTTATTAGTTATCAATACTTAATTTTATCATTTGTAAATATTTAGTAAATATTTATAAATAGATATAGATTATAATGATATAATAACACATAAATATTTAATTTATGAATCCATAATGTAGGAATATACAAATTATAATAATATAGTCATCATTAAGTACATCACTTAGGATAGCAAAGACCTTAACAAGTAAATAATAGAAGATAATGAATAGGATGTAGAAGTTCATATAGCTAGGTAGACATATAATGAATAATCATAATGGAATATTCCCTTGTGATTCAATGAGACTGACCATTATTGGGTCCCTACTCAAGCTAACCATTATGTGAAGATGGGAATACATAGACAAAATCAAACTTAAAGCACCCAACATATTCCTTACAAAAAAATGTGAATGAGATTCAAAAAAGGGTCTAAGGTTTCAAATATAAATGATCCCAAAAATTTTCAAACTAAAATACAATAAATACTAGCGTGAATCCAAATAACATCACCAAATCAAAACCACAAGGCAAACTAGAAAATTGAATAAAACCTAGAATAACAAACTACAACCATACTTGGTTTAAAAAATAAACATATCTTTATTAGATTTCACATATAAACCATCCAAGGGTGAGGTTGAACCTAATATATTACCTAAAAGGGATATCCTTAGAATTAAAATAGTTTTGGGTCTATTCATAAATATTTCATAAAAATACTTCCAAACCCAAAAACATGTTTTTTGATTTAAGAAAGAAAAACTAGTTTTACATTGCCAAAAAATACAACACAACTTAATTTCTCACTACATAGTGTATCTATTGATTTTAGCCATTTAACTATCTCCTCCATCCTTTTTTCCTAGCTTATAGTGATTTTTTAAGAACTTTAAATCCATACCCATCTATAGTTATAACTAGGATAAATATTCCCTTTATACCAAATGTAACTCCTAATGCATGCAACATAACTTCCAATTATCCATTACTAATCATGCAAGTTGATTATTTTATAACCCTCATCACCATTCATGTAAAATACACTCAATTCCATGGAAAAAACCATGATTTCCATGCAACCAAAACCATCAATTACTCATAATACTTTGATAAACATCCACAATGGAACTATAATCGATGGTTTTGGGTTCCAAAATAAGTCAATTAACCACATCATTATCATGGTAATGAAACATGTGCAAAATAACCTTAATGTTATCAAATTTCATTTGTATTAAAAGGGAAATACAACTAATCTATTAATTAATCCTATCTCAGAGAAGATAAATCCTACTTACACTTGCGATTGTTGATACATTAGATATTTAGGGTCATGACCGAGATAGATCTACTAGACCTAACCAAGGGATCTCTCACCACAATAAAATCACTAGGAAGGGTTCTAAATCCTCTAGTTAAGAAAATTATGCAATAACCCTATATAGGTCCTATGTTTTCATATTCAAAAAGTATATTATAATTAAATTAAAATCTAATATATTACTCACCAAAGATTTTGGCAAAAATTCAAGGTAATAAACATAAAAATTAAACATGCATAGAAGATCTATACTCATCAATCTATATAAAATAATAATACATGGGAGATAAGTAAAAATACAAATATATCTACTCTTATAAAGGAAAAATAAATTTAGGAATACTTATCTTTGAAGATGGATCCTCCAAGCCTCAATATTTCCTTTGGCCAAGGTGATTCAAAATAGGTTGTTGTGGTATGTAAGGATAACAAGGATAAATCAGCTCTAGGCTATAAAAAATTTATATGCATACAAAATACTTATCCATAAGATAACATATCTCTCCAAGGAAAGTATTGAAGCCATAAATTATGATCCTCAAGTAAAATTGTGGATAAGTAGATGTGAAATATAATATTCTGCTTCTTTTCTTCCTTTCATAAAT
This sequence comes from Torreya grandis, assembly GCA_037957365.1. Taxonomy (NCBI): domain Eukaryota; kingdom Viridiplantae; phylum Streptophyta; class Pinopsida; order Cupressales; family Taxaceae; genus Torreya; species Torreya grandis. Next base: position 743,519 of record JARHVA010002192.1, on the reverse strand, counting down.
GATGAAATGAGTGTGTGTATATATATAGTTTGATATAACCCTAAAACTTCTTGAAAATTTAGCCAATAGGGTTGGCCCAATTTAATTTGTATTTTTATTGGTAAAAATAAAGTAGTTCTTACTTTAGGTCATATAGGGGCTAACATAGACCCTAAATAAGTTTTATCAACTAGAGTACAACGTTGATGGGGCCAACAATGCAATGTAAACCATTATATATGGATTTAGCCTTAGGTAAGGGATACTGAAGGTGGAATATGGCTATAAGAGGGTACAAGAGAGAATTCAAATATTAGGAAAGTGTTTTATGAGGTGGTTGTGTAGATATCAAGTGGTAGTATAGGGACAATAATCCTATAAAGCACCAATGGTTTTACCACCACTTTCTTGGTGTAACATTTAAGGCATGAACTTAAAGAGATTGAGACTAGACATGTTTTTAAAAGAGAAAAAACATCAATAATTATGAAAATTTAAAAAATAGTATGTGTATACATATTACCCACTCAAAGCTCATCACGTGTCATGTAGGTGTAACTCAGGATGGTGATTCAAGAAAATAACATAAAATCACACAATATTAAAGGTAACTAAATTATAATATGGAGAAAATAAGATAAATGAAATGAAAAAATTTAAAAACACATACCTTTACTTACCTTAGTACTGTAGATAGAGAATTAGATGCAAGAAATCTGAAGGTATCTAATGTAGGGAACATTGGGGAAAACCTATAGAAATTAGTAAAAACAAGTAAAATTTTGATTTTTTTTGAAAAATATACATTTAATATGTGAAAATATTATATATGGTGTTAGGATTATAGAACATTTTATGATTCAAAAAAATATATAGTAGAAACAAATATATGATCAAAAGACAAAATCTAGTGGTAAATATTTAATACGTAAATAATTTTAAATAATACATATAAATAGGGTGAAAAATACTTCATTTGTTATTTTTATTATTATGAAAAATTAGAGCTCTAAGAGACTTAGTCTGAGACTAGAGATCCATAATGGTGAGGAGATGATAGCTAAGATGGGGAGGATGCCTGGAAGTCATGGTGAGTATAACATAGGTAAGAAATTATGAATTCTAAGATTTTGAGTATTTTTATTTGAAATTGAGATAGATATATAAATTTTATTGGTAGGAAAATTATAGGCACCTAAATTGACAATAGGAAATTTTCAGGTAGACTAGGGGTAGATTAGAACACTGGGTAGGAATAAGTTAGACCAATAAATGCATAAGGCATTTATGGTAAATGGTTAAAAAGTCACCATAGTGAAAGAACATATTCAAACTAGTCAACTTAGTCTATAAGGCAAGCATAAAGAAAGTGGTCAACTACATAATAGTGGGCCATTTTAATACTCTAAAGGATGGCTAATTCTATGGTAGTGGGTCAACATAGTTGGTAGTGAGGAGAAGGATGAATATGTACTAGAGGGCGGATTTACATTTTAGAAGAGGGTTAATTTAGTATAAAATAGGCCAATGTGTTTGAAAATGAGAAGGGTTGATGTAGTAGCAAAAAGGGGTATAGGGCTAATTTAGTATTAAATGGGCTGATTGTGTCAAAAAATCAAGAAATATAGGAAAAAAATTAAATAAGCTAATTAAGTAGTTAATTTATGAATTTTTAAGAATGTATTCTAAGTATTTATGACATGGAGATCTGATACATCCTTTGTTGTTTGATATTTTGTAGAAATGCCAAAGATATTGGTGCTTGATAGATGCATTATGACTACTAGATTTGATGGTTCATTTGAGTGATGTGGATAGAGATTGACTAGTTGTGTTAGGTTTTATAGGCATTATGGAGATGAAAAGCATCCTACTGAGTGTTGATCTCATTGTCATGTTCCTTGGAAAATGGGAATGGTTGACCAACACTTTTTGATGGGTGGTGGATAGGGATACCATTGAGGTGGTTATTACTCTAGAGGATGTATATGCACTATTTTGACTTACTATAGGTAGGACCCTAGTGATCAATGATACATTAAAGGATCTAGATGAGAGATAAGCAGTAGCCTAGTGGGAAAAATGATCAAATAATATTTAACCTAGATTGAGGGTGAGTTTATTTTATGTTTACATTATGGCCATTAAAAACATCTGAAAGGCAGTGATATGACTTGTGGTGACATGAGTGTTATGTCACAAGTTAAATAACAAGGTACCAATGTATGTGATAATCTTGTGTTAGTTGATACTAGATCAGGGAGTCCTCTATGATTTTAAGGCTATCCTCTAGATCTAGCTCATGCATTATATGTATGAGATGTTGTATAGAATAAATAATACCATGAGTCCTAATATTTTATTAAGTGCTTGGATATGTGAGAGGTTCCCTATATATCAACCAACTAAGTTTCCCTATGTGGTCGATGATAGGTAGCCTTGGGTCATAAAGTAGAGATAAGATCATGTCACATATGCCATTCCCCATGTGATATATCTATATACTATCACATAAGGAGAGATCATGTGGTATCATTACACACACATTGATATTATATGGACTAGTTGGGTGACCATTGTTATAGGGTTGGCATGGGTGTCGATTATAGGCTACTACACATCATGGTTAGAGTTGCATCTAGTGGCATGATTTCTAGGATAGTTTTAACTCCTACACTTGATGAACACTCTATTAGTGCCTATTTATTGGGCATGGCATGTTTAAGATCCAAGAGGGATGAGAGGAGGAGGGGTACTAGTAAAGATACCAATGATCAAGCCTCAACATGCTAGATCATAGATTGATCAAGAATAGTAACATGTGACAACAAACATAATATGGGGAAATGCCATGGATGTGGATGCAAGATCATAATATTAATATTGACCACCATGGTCACATAAAATATGGAAGTACCATTAATGAGAGGAGACATAGATGAGGGTTGTAGTATAAGGGGTCCCAACAACTACTCTAAGACATAGCTAGTCTATAGAGGTACCTCTAAGGAGAGGATCACATTGTGATTGAGTTATGAATCCTAGATTTACATTGGTGAAGAGGTGAAATATAAAGGAGGTGTTCAATAGACAAGATAATGGAGAGATGGTGGTTGTTAATACTAGCACTAGTGAGAAATGTTGTAATCTTGATTTAAGTTTTTGATATAGGATACTAGTTATATTATGATTATGGTAGATATATGATTTTGAGATATATATGTGATATTATGCCTACCTAGGTTTTGGGTTTCAAATCCTATAGTGGAGGAGGTTAGATGGGGATCCTTGATTATGGTTGTGCATGATGAAATTTTAGATAGGGTGCTACCACCATACGACCCCACCATTATGGATGTTCCTATGGTACCTTCTTCCCCAACCTAAGTGGGATGATTTAAGATGGTGGGGGAGGCCATGAGGTAGATTTAGTAATGTAGGGATGGATTATAGCCACATAAATGGGTGGGAGAGGGAAAGGGAAAGGTGTCATAGGTCTTAACATAAGAGAGAGTGACAAACATGGCTACCGCTATCTCACTTAGATCAGTGTAGGCCTAGGTGGCCAATCTACAAGGATAGGTTGTAAATTTGAGATCCCAAAATTACTCATTACAATATATTATTAAAAGGGGATAGTCCCAGGCATCTAAGGGTAGCATGGCTAGGCCACATGATAGGCAAGATGGAGCCCAACCTTAGAGCTAAAGTGATTTTATTTTGTATTTTTTATAAAACACATGATGGATGTGTGTGTGTGTGTGTGTGTGTGTGTGTGTGTGTGTGTGTGTGTGTGTGTGTGTGTGTGTGTGTGTGTGTGTGTGTGTGTGTGTGTGTGTGTGTGTTTGTGTATACATACATACATATGTACATACATACATACATATATATATATATATATATATATATATATATATATATATATATATATATATATATATATATAGTTATATATAGTTATATTAATCTCATGAGTTGTACTTAGATGTGGATGTTGATGAATGGATATATTGCTTTCTAGTACATGTATTTAAATTTTTAGTGTATATGATATAGGAAATATGTGTTGAGTGTTTTCATTTCTATCATTATGTGATACACCTGCATGGTTCAAAATAAAAAGGAAAAAATGATTTTGAAAAGTATAAGTAACCAAAACAAATGCACTACACACTATATCACTATGAGAAATGTGAATATGTGTAATAATAAAATATGACTAAATATAATAATCCAAAGATGGTAAAAAAGGTAACAAATGTTTGTAAACCATGTAAAATATTTTCACCAAGTTAAAACAAGATAACATCACACTATATCATGTTGGAAAGTATGAAAATAATCTAATAAAATGGAAAATTTATGAAAAATCAATGGTATAAAAACAAAACAATTAAGTCAATCATGCATACTAAATCACACTAGGAAGAATAAAAAGTAAGATAAAAGTGTAAAATGGAATTAAATTGATCACTGATTTAACTATTTTGTGAATATTGGAGTCTTATTCCTAATTTAGATAAGGATCTAAGTTGACTAAATCAGTAAATAATATTGTAATAATTTATCTACTAATTTTCATAATTTAACTGTATTTTTAACCTTTCTATAAATATTAATAAATATGAAAAAAATAAGACTTAGCTGAAAATCAAATGAAACAGTTGAGATAGGGTCTAGAATTTGTTGTGTAAGACTGGGACATTATCAAAAATTAGGGTCTAGTTGTCATTTTTTGAGAGGATATGAACACTGAAATAGGACACCCTAGGGTCTAGCACTATAGTCTTATTCTTCCATTGTTGTCACAGATACTTGAGTTTTATGGGTTTTATTTATTGTCCCTATATGAGACTGCTTGTGCAATTTTGACTATTGAAGGTCTATAGAACCCCTTGTAGAGTTGATTTATTCTTCAAACCCTAAACTTCATTGTGTTTTGATCAATATTAAGGAAAAAAAGGTGGGGGTTAGTGTGTGTAAGATGCACTAAACATGTATCCACACCCTTTATATGGGCACATTGCCTATATACCAATTATTCGAAGAGGTATTAAGCCATATGTAGTTCTCCAACTTGATGTGCTTTGTTCAATAATTTTATGAAGATGCAAAAATTCTAAATTGGGTGTGTTTGAGGTGGCTAGGGACTAGTGTGAGAATTTCGATGTGCTTGTAATTATAATATATGGTTGTATGCAGCTAATAAGAAAGTTTGCCCCAATGGTATTTCTTGTATTCTTACTTGCTTTTGTAATATTTTCCAAAACCTTATAAATGAACTTTTAATGGGATTTTATAGAGATATGTTGGTCATGGGTCAAATGTATTCACATTAGGTTGACAAGGAGGATAGGAACCAAAAATAATTAACCATTAGAGATAAAAATGTAATTAGATAGGAGCATCAAAAGTGGACACGCAAGGGTCCTTTGCTATAGTCCATGTTGGGTGTTATTATCCTATAGGTGTGAGAATTGGGGGGGGTGGAATTATCATAGGAAATGTAGCCTAGTTGAGCTGGAATCAAGTCTCAGAAGTTTATAGATGACTAGGAATAATAAAAAAGGTGTCTAGAAGGGTCATGAAAGCATACAAGAGGGACCTATGTGTTGGGTGTCATAATCTATGCTCAAGTTACCAATTTTCACATTTTATATGACTACATTTACCCCCATTTATTCTAGTGATGCAATAAAGTGAAATACTAGGATAAAGGAAAAATAGAGAGCATACCTAAACTTACCTAAAAGGGTGAAGCCCATGAACCTATGTGATGCTAAGTGTGTATAGAAAGATGTAAAATCAATCATAAGGATGCTATATAAAAGTAATTTGAAAATAAACTATGTATAAGGAAGACTAATAAGAAGTGATACTAATTAATGAGTCTCATGAGAGACTCCCTATCATGGTGTCCTATATTAAGGAGAGGGATTGTGCATGATCATGAAGCATAACAGAAGGGTTGAGATTATGGATATGAAATCTATGTGTATTGAAAATGATTTGAAGTATCTATGGTGGAAATTGAATATGGGGTCCCCATGTAACTCTGATAAGTGGATGCAACTATAGGGATATTAGGGACCCATGTGGTAGTAGGAGAAGATTTATGAATATGTGCTCTATGTGTAGAGGCATGAGACCTTAATGTTATTGCCCTGGGTGTGAATAATATAGATGGAAATAGGAATGTTAGTAAAAGGAGATGTAACATATCACTATGTACATATCAGCCCCATTGCTTCTATATCACTATCTAAATCTTGATGGCCAATTGAATAAGTGGCCATACTGCTCATGCTATATAGGAATATGCCCTATATTAGATGTTATTTCTAGTGCACTAACTATAGTTATACATGGAGATTTTTTAAGATGAAACCTCAATAGATGAACAACTAAAATTATGTGTTGTGAAGGAGGCTCACCTATCCATAATCATAGTGCATTGTTATGTGAAATAATACACTGTGGCCTTTGTTATGATGCATATGATCGAGAAATGGATCAAGATGGAAATATAACCTATGATGGGGGATCATATAATATCAATAATAATGGGTTTCTATGAGAAGTATGTGTTAGTAATTTGGCCTTTCAAGGCCAAATTACTACCCCTATTATCCAAAAAATTCCCAAAAATGGTCAATTTCCTTTTGTAGTTGGTCAAACTAGTCAATTATGGTCTAAAAGCACAAATATTGGCCAAAAATGTTTAAAAATGGGATAAAATTGTTAAAAAATTATTTTAGAAGATAATTAAAAATTACAAAATAACTTTATTAATGTTCAAAATGGTGAAATAGCCTAATTCCAAAGTTCCAAGGCCTAAAAAGGTCATCTCATGTGTTAAAATCCCCAAAACCCCTCCCATGTGCCAATTTGGTAAGTTTAAAACATATAAAAGGGGTAAAAATTTATAGTTTTTCATGTATGGCACTAAATACTTCTCAAACCTTACATTCCAAGTAGTGGAAGTGAAAATATTTCTTCAAAAGGCCAAAAAGAGCTTCTTTTTACCCTTTTTACTAACAATAGTACATAATTTGTATATTTTCATAAAATACAAGGAAGGGTAGATAATTTATAGGACATATCTAGGATTTAAAAAAAATCATGTCATTTGAATGCCATGTAGGCCCTAAACTTGATTCCTTTTGGTTTCTTGGTTCTTGGCATAAAGAGACCTGCTTGTAGGTTTTCTACTAGTATATATTTTTAGAAGAGGGTATAAATCTCATCTAGTTGAAGTCAAGGAAAATTTTGCTACCTAGCATCCAAAAAGGCAATTGGTTTTCTTCAAATTCTCTTCCCTTGGGTAGAGTTTTAGAAAAATTCAAATTGTTATAGATTATTGAGGACTTTATATAACCTTAAATATAATTATAAATGTGTTATTAATTCAATTAAATGTTAATAAAAGGTTTCAAAGTTATCCATTCAACTTTTATTATTGGCAAGCTTGCAAGAAAGAGTTATATGGTCCAGGAAGAAGACAACCTAAAATTGTCACATTTTTATGTCTTTAAAGTTTTTCCATCAAATTTTGATGATTTTAAATAATTTTTCTCAATGTTTCTTCAAGTTTCATGTCATAAATTCCATCTCTATGCTCTCAAAGTGTTTCAATAGGCTAGTTTAGCATAAGTTAAGGAATGTTTGCATTTTTTGAGGTTTTTGGAGAAAACTATGTTTCATTCTCAGACTATAGCTCTCCTCTAATGGTCACAATTTTGATATGGAATGATTATAATGTGCTAATTTTGTCTATAAATCATTCCCTTGGTCCTGTCATGATTCCAAATGCTTGTTTTAACCTCCATTTCCTTTCACTTCATTCCACTACCTTAATCTACTTATTCACTATGTTTTCACCCTCCTTTCACGATTCCCCATATTTCCACCTTTATTCATCATACCATACTTCATCCCATCTCCATCACCAATTTAATCACTAGATAACCAAGGGTTAATATAGGAAATCCATCAAAGTATGATCAAGAGGTTTGTACACCAAACCAAGCCATCTAATAAGTCAAAATGGTCCACCTATAGTGAATTCTACAATGCAAACCATAGCCAAGAATTTGGATTTTTTAAGGGTTAATAAGAAAGTGAAGCAAGTTTATCTAAACACAATGAAACCTTAAGTTGAATCAAAGGGAAAATACTATCGACAATATCAAATTGATAACCTATAGGCCTATACCCTATAGTTTGATGAGGGTTATAGCTATCAAACATATTCATCAAAGTGTTTAAGAGCCTAAATCTCTATTCAAAGTGCATGAATGCCATGAGGAATAGTTAATCAATAATATTAATAAGGAAATATAAGTCTATTTCAATGGTAAAGGAGGTTATCCCAAGCATGAGAAGAGGATATAAGTCACTTGAGAAGCACAAGTACTGTCATAAATGGACATTTATAGTAGGGCATACAATCAAGTGTGACCATAAAGGTTAGATGAATATTTTTAGATAGAGGGACCTTCTTCAAGATCTAGTGGAAGAAAACTATCTATGGTGTGATAAAGAAGCTACTTTAGAGCTAAGAAAGGAAATTTGGACCTCCATTTTTGACATTATGACACCAATTTAGACACCTACAATAGGCCAAATGAGTCAAATACTAGCCATGAAGGATATGTGGATAGGATATTATCTCCTTGAAGGGTCATCCATATCAATTAATCATGTGTCATGAATTAGGATGTATGGAGGTCATAATGAGTATGAGAAAGAGGAATATGTACTTAATTTATAACATATAAACCTTAAGAATAGTAACCTATGGCCATGGGGCTAATGACCTATAAAAGTTTTGACAAGGTAATGAGATGACTTAGTGGTTAATAACTATTTTCTATGTGGAGTTTCATTTTCAAAAAAATTTGTTAAGAGCAATGGTAATGATATACCATGGTCTCCAAACCCAATAATAGTTCATAGTCCATACATATGGTACTACAAGGAACACATATAACTAGTTATAAGATAGAATATCATACTTTGAAAAATATCAAGGGGTTTTGACCATTTCTCTAGGTCATTAAATTTTATATAAGTTCCATCATAAAATTGATAACCTATAAGAGCCTATCCTTATATTTTGTACTTTATAAACATGACCTATAGTCCTGAGGGACCCTACAGGCTTGTGTTTTATGAAGAAGCCTAATGCTTGCTATGAGTACCTTATAATATTCATGGAAATATCCCTCGATAGGCTTAAGAATTATTTTGAATATAAAACACATTTGATATTCATAAAATATTAGGGATCAAAACAATATATGTCAAATCTCTAAGTAACTCAAGAGGACAAAATGATTACATATATCTATTGTGGTAGTGACCTACATACCTATTACTTGTAGGGACCCTTTTGGTATTTAGTTTCATCTCTAATGATAAAAGGTAGGGTTTAAATTTATAGAGGCATGTTTGGTATAGGAAAATAATTCTACATGAGTAGAGACTTATTAATGCATGAAATAAGGGTTTGAGACACTAGATGAGAACCTAAAACCACTATTGAGAACCTGCAGACTCATATGAAGGACTTTAATAGCCATATTTTAAGTTTGAAGTGGGTAAAGGGATTTAAGGGTTTTATGCATGAAAGGATGTTTCATGATCTAATGAATAGGACTATGCAATAGGAATAGTTAAAAAATCACATCTAAAGGCATTGGCAAGCCTAATACAATCATTAAAAGGAACCTATAGGCAACCCTCTGGGATAACCTATAGGCCTATACCACTTCAATAGGGGATTATTTGTACCAAGATGAACTTTATTATGGATTAAAAGAGGTTTGTTTGGTCACAAAAGAGGGATGAATAGCATCAAGGACCCCGGTCTCATTAAGGTTTCAATAGGTAAAGATATGGATTTATAAGGCCTAAAATCAAAGAAAAGATCATGCTTTATCTGTATAAGGGCATTGAATTGATAGAGGACAATTGGTTTGAATAAGTTATGTTGATTTTCAAGTGTTATCCATGACTTTGAGTTTGTTAGTTTAGCATAAAGTGTAAGGATAATAATATTATTTCAATATTTAAAAGTTAAGGTTTTTCAAAATTGACCTATAACCAACCTAGAAATCATCCTACAGTCACTCCCTAAAGAGATTTAGGCCAAGAGGTATGAACTATAAACAGGGTTTGTGTGCCAAGGGTTTTAAAATTTCATAAGGGTTTAGTGTTTGAGAAGCTATAATAATTATGGAATGCAGATTATGAGGGATTAAAGAACCATAAAGTATCCTATAACTATCTCCAATGAGACCTATAGTCAGCCTAAAAGCTCCCACTGGTCTATTGATGATAACATTCTATTGGACATATATTTTAGAAGTCATGGAGCCACTTTGTGTTTGAAAAGATGTTCATAAGTTATGTTTAGCATAATCATAAATTAATGATTAATTTTATATCCTATTTGAATTAGGAGGTAAAATCCACCCTATAAGCCTGTAATAGGCACATACAACCAACTGTTAAACACACCTATAGTCAAGGGAAATAGTGATACCTAAGTTCTCAAATGGTCATTTGGTTAATAAAAGTCTTAGGAATCATCACCAAGCAGTCACATTGAATCTTTTGGTCCTTAGGAGAATCAAGGTTAGTTTATGATGGTTTAAATATAGGTGATTATACTATCATAAAGAAAAGGGGATGACCTAAAACCTCAACCTGTAGGTTTTCTTTTGACCCAGCCATGAATAAATTCTATAGGGTTAGGCCATGAAGAGTGGAATATTCTCAAATGCCTATAAATTTAAAGAAGTGTTTCAGATGGAGGTGATATATTCAAAGAATTTCTCAAGGTCACAATGACATCAATGAATATGAATCAAAGGTGATAGTACAAGTTCATTGTACAGACTTTTAATAGTATAAGGACTTAAAAGCATGGTTTTGGGTCAAATTGCATTGAAGGAGATATGTAGAAGATCTCATTTTCTATAAATTATATTCAAACACCTTTTGAATATGGATTACCACTAAACTTGCTCAGACCTAATCAATATCTATCTAAAATAACAAACTACACAGTCATCTTATGGCCTAAATACTTTATTTGAAGGTCTTGATGTGTCAAAAAATAGTGGTAGAGGAGTTTTCCAAGATCCTAAAAGGAATATTGAGCCAAATGAAGATTATTTTGACCTTTAAACCTCCAAAATCCATGAAATTAATCATCAAAATAGAAAAACTTAGTCAAAATGTAGATAGTCCATTCGCAAAGGTCAAAATTAAGAGAAATTGAAGACTCTGGGAGCTACAGTTAGAGTCAAGACTTGAAATTTTATGAATAGGATTATAATTAGTTGAAGAACCATATAAAAATTTTCATGGCCATTTTAAAAGATCACATTTTTTTTGTCTGAGACCTTACTTTGTTCATTTAAGGTCATCATTGGAGCATGCTTCATTCTAGAGTGCCTCAAAAAATTCTAAGCCAAATTGAAGATTTTAAAATCATGGGATGATGTTTTTACATAATAATAAAACTAATATAGAGTGTAAAGACTCCAAATTTTATGCAAACCATGCTCACACAGTATTTTGCAAGCAAATAGGCGCATGGGCCAAAAAGGCATTTTTGGACTTTCATGAAAAAATAGATTTAAAATTATTTTGATATAATGTTATAGGTCCTATAATAATTTTTTAAGCTTCTAAGGAACTTTTTCATTTTACTTAAGTTTTTCACTTTTTGCAATTCTAGGCACCCTTCTAAGCCACCTGTTCAGATGCTTGTTTTTTTCACCATGTGTAGAGTTTCACCAAATGATCTTAGTATTTTTTTATGACCCCTATTTAATTATAATTAATTAAAATTTGAGATTAGTTTATGGGTTGTGATTTATGAACAATCATTAAGAGCGTAGGCAGTTGAGAATGTAATCAATTTCCAACAAGTAAATTTCATTTACATGGTACCTTTTCATATATTTCACATGTGAGCCCAATATTTTCAAGGATATCATAGAGGTAAATATGATACACATAAATGGAATCATTTTATGATTTGGAGGTCTGTACCTCACGAATCATCATTTTGAAGATTTAGCTTTAAAACCCTCCTAAACCCCTAAAAATTAGTTTTGAGAAAAATGTATTTTATTTCCATTAAATAATCATGGATAAACCTAAAAAAATTTTAAACACCAATTAAACTTTGAGAGGATTCTATAAATGTAAATTTTATGCATAGAGATGTACAAATGAAGGCTGACATCTTGCCTTTGGTGGAAAAAAATGTAAAACAAACTATAAGGCAGTTCATAGGAATATAATCATTGGAGATCAAAGCCTAGAACTTTTTATTCATCCTAAAATCTTCATTTGATCATAAATAATCTTAGAAGTGTCCCTAAGAGCTCAATAAAAATGGCCAGTGTGCTGGAAAATGGCATAAATAGGCCTACTCAACCTTGTTGACTAAATAGTGAGGGTTTTCTCATCAAAATCACAATTTTGTTGATGAAGAATTATTTTTTAGGTGTATTTTTTTGTTTCAAGTTTCATGGATTATTTTTTAGGTTTTATGGTGTCCAGGTTCTCAAATTATCCTTTAGGCCTAAATAGTCTAGTTGGCCTAATTGTTCTAAAGGTCAAGTTCAATTTTAGCATTGGAACAAGCTAACAAAGATTTCCAAAGGAGTTTCTACACCATATATCTATTTTTATAATGAATATTCATGCACATTTTAACCTTCAAGGTCCCTTTTCATAAAATATGGATTTAGTTGGAGTTGACTAGCCAAAGCTTATCATGCACCTTCCTTGATTTCCATGCAAAGGAGAATGCATTCAATGTTTCAACTCAGCTTCAAGTTCAAATCAAGTGGAGTTCCTTATATGTATTTTGGCATATATTTTCATGAAAATATAAATTTTTCTTGCCACATGGGTCCACCATCCTTATTCCTATGCAAACATGGAGGATTTTTACATGTTTAAGGATTTTTTTTAATTGTTTAATCTTTGTAAAAGGAATTATCTTGAGTTAGTCAAATAAGAATAACCATTCCCCCTTTTCAATGCCACATTGGTTGTAATTAGGGTTTAATGTGTGTGTGTGTGTGTGTGTGTGTGTGTGTGTGTGTGTGTGTGTGTGTGTGTGTGTGTGTGTGTGTGTGTGTGTGTGTTAGCTTAATCAAGCCATGATTTCAATTATTCATGGATCAAGAAAATAAATTGTAATCTTCACCATACATAAATAAAGAAGATTTTCTTTTACATGTGAGATTTTGATACGAAATAGAGTGTACTTGATTATGTATCAGCATATAAGTGAGATTATATCTCCTTTTGACATGTCCCTTCCTCACCTATTTCTTGCTATCTCACCTTTTTCAGGTCATTTGAAGAGGTAAAATAAATTTTGTAATCCAAAATCCTTTCAACCCTTCATCTAAATTATTTATGCTTAAGGGAAAATAGGAAATTTATTAGTATATATGTGTGCATTAATTTCAATATCTTCTAGAGAATATAAATAATTTAGGTACATCACCCATTTAATTAGGATTTCCCTTTAGTTTTCCCTTCCCCTTTTCATCTGAGCAATCACAATAGTTAGACTTAATAGATAAATCTTAAGTGAACCAACCCTATCTATAGGTTATTCTCAGCTTCAAGTTCAAATCAAGTGGAGTTCCTTATATTTATTTTGGCATATATTTTCATGAAAATATAAATTTTTCTTTCCACATGGGCCCACCATCCTTATTCCTATGCAAACATGGAGGATTTTTACATGTTTAAGGATTTTTTTTGAATTGTTTAATCTTTGTAAAAGGAATTATCTTGAGTTAGTCAAATAAGACTAACCATTCCCCCTTTTCAATGCCACATTGGTTGTAATTAGGGTTTATTGTGTGTGTGTGTGTGTGTGTGTTATAGCTTAATCAAGCCATGATTTCAATTATTCATGGATCAAGAAAATAAATTGTAATCTACACCATACATAAATAAAGAAGATTTTATTTTACATGTGAGTTTTTGATAGGAAATAGAGTGTACTTGATTGTGTATCATCATATAAGTGAGATTATATCTCCTTTTGACAAGTCCCTTCCTCACCTATTTCTTTCTATCTCACCTTCTGTAGGTCATTTGAAGAGGTAAAATAAATTTTGTAATCCAAAATCCTTTCAACCCTTCATCTAAAATATTTATGCTCAAGGGAAAAATACGAAATTTATTAGTATATATGTGTGCATTAATTTCAATAGCTTCTAGAGAATATAAATAAATTAGGTACATCACCCATTTAATTAGGATTTCCCTTTAGTTTTCCCTTCCCCTTTTCATCTGAGCAATCACAATAGTTAGACTTAATAGATAAATTTTAAGTGAACCAACTCTCTCTATAGGTTATTCTCATCACAAAGTCACCCATACTTTGAAAAATTCTAATTTTATTAGCTAGAGTGATGGTGTGTTTTGTACATCTTCAAGTAGGGTGCATTCTAGAGTGATAACAATAGGTCCCTAAAAACTCAACTATAATGAATATCTATCTACAATATTACCTGTGATTTGGGTTCATCTAATCTTAACTATAGTAGGTTGCTACATGAGATAAGACACTAAAAACTTGACTGTAATGAATATCTATCTAGAGTAATACTCTATGATGTGGTTTCATCTAATCTTAACTATAATAGGTTACTACATGAGATATGATCGTAAAACTTGGATGTAGTGAATATGTATTTGGATTAGTACTCTGTGATGTGGGTTCATCTAATCATAACTGTAGCAGCTTGCTACATGAGATAAGACCCTAAAAACTCAACTATAGTGAAACTATCTGAAGTGGTACTCTGTTACAGTGCCTATGACTATGCTAGATATTTATATGGAAATAAATTTTATATTCCTTGAAGTACACTAAAATATGTAGGTTTCTCTTATTGTACCAGTCTCCAAAATTCTAAGTAGGTGGGATAAGATATCTCTTATGAGGTTCTATCTTATAAACCACATTACTCTCACGATGAGTAACTAATGATTCCTATGAAGGAATGTCTTGAGATGACTTAGTCATGGAAGGATGAGGTCTATGGATCCATGATGGAGGAGATATAAATACCCTTAGTGTGAATGCCATGATGCGATTATCAACATATCTATTAATGCAATCCTTGAGTCCATAAAAATCATTATCTTTGTGTCTAAAAAATATGATGATAATTACAAAAGGGTTGATGTGGTTGTCTATGTAAGAGATGTGGATCTCATTGATGAGTATAAGGTAATGTGATTAACCTCCTATCTATTAGTGTTGATAGTATGACATATGGGCTATCACATTCTAAATCAAACTATAGTGGTGCTTTGTTGTTATTCTCTGTAGTACATATTGTAGGTGGTGCTTTAGAGACTGGATCTCTATTGTAAATTGGTTACTTTTCTAGTTTTGGTGTCCTATCTTTTTTAGGACATGGTCAATTCTATGTGTAAGGATTTGTAGATGGAGGTAATGCTATGAAATCTAGAGTAACTTGATCAACTAAATCTACCTCAATCAATCCTAATTTCTTCTCCAAGGCTAAAATTGTATAACATAAGTGATAAAAAGAGGACTCTATCTGATATAATAGATGCTCTAGGAGGGGTTGGTTAAGCCCCTTAATAAAGATATTTTTAATCTCTAAATCTATTAGTTTATAGATCAATCATAACATGTCAGTCTTAAATCATAATATATAATAACTAACTAGCTTTGAATAATTTTGATGCAATGTGACAGGTTTCTCATATGTAACATGAGGGTCCATGTTTTTTATTTAATATCTAAAAAATTCCTCCTCCAAGTCATCATATGTATGCAAGTAAATAACATGGAGGAGATGAAAGAACTAGTTTTGTACATTACCCACTAATGTCTACTAGAACAACTTAAGTAGAATCAACAGACTTGTATGAGATGGCAAAGCCTTTTGAAAGGCCTAAATGTGTACAAATGGATTTTTAGTTCCATAAAATTGAGAAAATTATGGTATCTAAAAAATCTTAGGTAATGAATATTTGATTAATGTATTTGGAAGATGGTTACCATGTAAGTCATTGGCATCTATCCAAGACTTGTAATCCTTGTTTTCCAAATTAAGGAGGTGTACTTGGTTTTGTAATTCACCAAATTCATGCATTATATAAATAATCTCCTGGGATGTTATATTAGTATCTTAAAGTGGTTCATTTAATCATTGAATTTGATCATTTATTTTAGCCATGGGAATTCTAGATTTATAAATTGGATCATAGAGAGGAGGTGTGCTTACTTAAACCTTTAGAGGAATGGTAACTTAGACATTAGTATAGGTATGTGGGCTACCATTCTCTTTGGATGAAGAGTGATAAATAGGTGTTACTATAGTATGGGGTGGCTTGGAAGATTAATTGGTATTTTTAGTGTTTATTGAATTATATTCTAATTGAGTATAAGATGTGACATTATCATTAACATGTGCATCATTTGAAATAGAATCATGTTTATAAGCAGAAACAACATTGTTTAATTAATTATGTTTGAGAGAAGGAATAAGAGAAGATTTATAAGCATGAGATGCATTTTCTTCTTCACTATGTACATAATAATCATCATTATTCCAAACACTATCATAATCAAAGTTTTGTTCATATTTATTCTCATTTTCATATTCATTTTCATACTCATTATCAATTACATCATCACTAGGGACAGGGGTAAGAGAATATGTTAATTATTTTTTGATATTTAATAAATTATCATGTGCATCTATGTTATCCTTGATTGGATTGTATGCATTATTTTCATTTTCAAAATGATAAGTAAGGGTAAAAGAGTTATCATTTAGACATTATTTTACCATTGTTTGAGATGATAAAGTAGAGTTAAGAACATGAGATGTATCATTTGAACTAAGCATTGTTAATTTGATTCTATTACATTTATATTGTTGTAATTTGAACATATAAGTAACAAAAGAGAGATATAGATTAGGTTAAAGTGGAAGCAAGTTATCACCAATGAGAGGTTCACTTGGAAATTCATGACTATTTTGTTCATTTTATGCATTGTTCTTAGGAGAATGAGGTGAAAATTACCTTTCCCATTTATCAATATTATTTTCTTTAGAAGAGGGAAGAAAATAGATAGGTTTGAGAGAAGAAGATGCATCTAATTTTTATTCACTATCACTTTCATATGTATCATCATATTCCTCATTAAAACAATAGTAATTATCTTCATTTTAAAGGAAATCATTTTCCACATTTTTAGCTAAAGATCAATTTTGCAAATTTGTCCATTCATTGTGATAATTTTAAGAAAAATTTAGAAATTGATCTATGGGATGATGGGGAAGAAGTGCCTTAGTAGACATTTTATTTCTTTTACCAAAGAGAATATCTAAAAGTAATATTAAGAAAATAAATTCAAGAATAACTACTAATATAGATATTTTGAAAATATTTTTGATACTCCAAATAATTTTAAAATATTCTAAAAAAATTATCTAAAAATCATAATTCACAAAAATTATTCAAAAATCAAAAATTTATTTTTAAAACCCTAGGTTAGGGTTTGAAAAATACTGGGACCTAGTATAGGCAACTAGGGTTTGAAAGAAAGAAATTTTAAAAATTAATATGGTAAATTTTAAAAATTAAATATGAAATTATGATTTATGTATACAATAAAAATCAAAAAAGTATTGCTAAATTTACCAAGGAATTTTCCCTAGGGTTACTAGGGTTTTTGTGTGCAAAAAGACCTAGTAAATTCAACTAGGGTTTGGAATAAATGATTTTTAAAATTACTATGTTAAATTTAAAAATTTAAATTTATAATTATGATTTAAATATTTAGAAAAATGCTGGAAAAAATTAGAAGGAATTTTCCCTAGGTTTTCTATGGTTTTTATGCATAAACAAAGTGAGTTAGGTTCACCAAATGATTTAACTATTTTGGAAATATTGGAGTCTTATTCCTAATTTAGTCAAAGCTCTAAGTTGACTAAATTAGTAAATAATATTGAAATAATTTAACTACTAATTTGTATAATTTAACTATATTTGTAACCTTTCTTTAAATAGTGATAAATATGAAGAAAATAAGACTTAGCTAAAAATCAGATGAAATGGTTGAGATAAGGTTTGAAATTTACTATGAAAGACTAGGATAGTGTCATAAATCAAGATCTATATCTCATTTTTTGAGAGGATAAGATCATCAAAATAATACACCATAGGGTCTAATTCCATAGTCTTATTCTACCACCATTTTCCTAGAGACCTAAGTTTTATAGGTTTTGTTCATTGTCCCTATGTGAGCCTACTTTTGAAATTTTGACTATTGAAGGTCTATAGAACTCCTTGTAGAGATTATTTGGTATTCAAACCCTAGACTTCATTATGCTTTGATCAATCTTGAGAAAAAATGGGGGGTTAGTGTGTGTAAGATGCACTAAATGTGTATCTATACCTCTTCTGTGGGAATATTTCCTACATACCAATACTCTGAAGAGGGATCAAGCCATATGAAGTTATCCCACTTTATGTGCTTTATGAAATAGTGTTATGAAGATGAAAAAATGCTAAACTAGGTGTGATTGAGGTACATAGGTAATGGTGTGAGGAATTAGATGTTCTTGTAGTTGTATTAGATGGTTATATGCGAAGAATAGGGAAGTTTACCTTAATGGTTTTCCTTATATTCTTACTTTCTTTTGTAATATTTTCCTACTCCTTCTAAATGAACTTTAAATAAGATTTTATAGAGATTTTTTGGTCATGAGTCGAATGTATTTATATTAGGTCAACAAGAAGAAGGATAGGAAATGAAAGGAAGTAACTGTTGGAGAAAAAAATGAAATTAGATAGGAGTGACGAAAATGGACACCCTAGTGTCCAACTTCATAGTCCAAGTTGGGCACTATTGTCCTACATGTGTGAGACATAGGGGGATGGAATTATCATATGAAATATAACCTGGATGAGCTAGAATCAGGTCTTGAAAGTCTACAAATGACTGAGAATAATAA
This sequence comes from Torreya grandis, assembly GCA_037957365.1. Classification (NCBI taxonomy): domain Eukaryota; kingdom Viridiplantae; phylum Streptophyta; class Pinopsida; order Cupressales; family Taxaceae; genus Torreya; species Torreya grandis. The sequence continues at coordinate 724,476 of JARHVA010002192.1, read as the reverse complement.
AAAAGGTTTATAAAAGGGTCATGAGAGTATGCAAGAGGGACCTATGGTTTGGGTGCCATAAGCCACACTCAATCTACCAATTTTCACATTTTATATGACTATAATCACATTAAATAAAGCTATGAAGTATGAAAATTTTAATAAAATGGTTGGAAGCATACATGTAATTAGAAAATAAGAAGATGAAATTGAAAGATTATTTAAGAATAAAACATACTATATCAATATGGGAAGCATTTTAATGATGTGTAACTCAAATTATTCACTACTTATTTCTAATTTGATGCATGTAAATTCATTAACTTGGGTATTAGAATATTTTTTGAGGAAGGCTTGGTCATATCAATGGTCTTACACTAAAAATCACAAAGGGAACACCAATGAGTTTGAAATGCTATGAAAATTATTTTAAAATGATGTTTGTAATGTGGTAATTTGTGAGGAAGACCTGGTCCTACCCATGGCCTTACATTGCAACTCACAAATGGAAACTCTAGGGGAAATAATGAGTTAAAAAATTAATATGTCTCAAGGGGAATATTAGGAATGTTGTAAAATGGAAGATGGAATGTAAAAATCATAACATAGGCATATATGAGAATATCTTATGAAATATGAGGCAACCTAAATACACAAGAAAGACACTAAGTGGCTAGTGACCATCAAAATACAAAAAATACCCATTCACAATAAGCATAAAGCTATATAGGAAAATAAGTGAGATACTAAGATCAAATCATGTTGGTTGTATAAATAAGAAAATTAAAATGGACTTACCATCCCACAACATGTTCCCCATTCTTCAAGACCTCTTACAGAGCCACTGGTCTACTATGAACATTAGGTACTTGTGTGAGAAAGTAGGTAGCACTACAATATTTTTTATTCTCCTTTCCCAATATATTGGCCTACCACAACCCAATAGACCTTGACTCTATCATGAGGATAATTTTGGAGTTTGATCTCCAATTAGAAAAGGATATGTGTTATCATTCATGTCTTTTAGTGTGATTTGACTTTTGAGTTTTATATGTTACCTTTTGTATCATTGAATTTTATTTAAATGATTTTGATTTTACATTTTATGGATTTTATGATCCTCCTCTATAAAAATTTTGAATAACCAACATGAGTGATAAAAGTGATACACATGAATGAGATTCAGAATCTGGATAAAAGAAGATAAGTATCTAAAGACATGACTAACTAAACACTTACGCTTACCTATGAACCAGTATGCTATCTCAAGTTTCAAACATGTGTATGATTAGTGTTGGATTATTTTCATGATCCAAAGTTGTTTTAGTTTGATTTTATTTAGTTTATTATTTATTATTCAAGTGGATTATACCTATGAGTTTGTTTTATCTAACCAACTTATTCTTTGTAAGCTTTTCAAAGCTTATTATGTATTAAAATAAAATGATTTTTACATTGAATATATTTTCTATAACTATTCCTCCCATTCTTGGTTCATATTAGTGGTATCAAAGCTTTAGCTTGTAATGGAGGATTTAAATCTATTTTGTATGACACTTCAAGAAGGAGAAGAGGTTTAGTGAATCCCTATGAAGATTAACAAGGTATAAACCATGAAGAAGAGGCATTCACATATGATACTATGAAAGACCAGGCCAAAAAGACCAAAATAAACTATCATCTAGAAGGATGTTTTTATAGAAAGGAAGGGGCCATGAAGGATAAAATGTGACTCAATTTTCACAATTCATAGAAATTTCTTGTAGAAATTATGATTCATGTTTTTCCAAATCAAATATCATCATGATTGCCATTTGGTGATGGTGTAGACCAAGTAAGACACAAATTATAATGAAGTTGTGGATGAATGATACTTAAATAAGACATAAAAAGCTACAGTGATTTACAAAGGCTAAATTTGAGCATTAGGGCACAACATAAAGTGATTTATAGAGGCTAAATTTAAGATCTAGGGCATGGGGGAAGAATGAATGTGCATTAAATCATCATTTTTAGAGAGTGAAGGAATGTGATTAAACATAAATCTAAAGAAGTTTTTTTATTGTAAGGATTTCATTGGGTTTTTAGACGCAACCCAAAATCATGATAGCAAAGAAAAGCCCAAGGGTATAGTTGAATAAAGTTGAGTAGGAAAGAGAAACATGATTTTACAACTATATATAGATAAAATAATTATATTTCAAGGTTTATTTACAATAAAATTTCATTATATTAAAAAAACATATGGATTGATTGGAAAATTTATTTTGTAGTCACCCACTAATAAGAGGTTACATGATAAAATCTCATTTATATTTTTTTGGTCAATTTTCTTTTTGGCATCATTTTGTAATAGGGGTTATATGGGTAAAATTCATTTTGAAATATAAAGTTTATAATGGTGATATAATGGTGTAAAAAGCTCATTTTATTTTATTTTATGAATTATATTTACATAGGTTCCTAAAAACATTTCTAGTGTATTTTTGAGTCTACTAACAAAGTTCAAGGCAAATCCCCAAGTAGCATTCATCTCTTGTAGCTATATTTCTTTGTGATCATGTCAAAAATTATAAGTCTTATTTTTAAAAATGGATGTCTAACACAAAAAAAATATAAGGAATGGTCGATGAATATGGAAAATAAAAGCATTTTTAACAATTTGTGGGAAATAACTGAAAAATAAATCATACTACCAGCTAAAGCCACAAAATTACTTGAGTTCTAAAAGCATGATAAACATGTTCTTACTCTACTAAAATAATATTAAACTACACAAGTGATTATACATATTTAATTTGTTATTTTTGGAGAATGGAAAGCATGGAAAATATTAAGGGATTTATATGACAATAAACTTGCATACAAGAAGATTGACCTACTTATGAAACTATTGAATAATAAACTGATAGATAATGAAGATGTCTCTAAATATATTTCTCACATGAAAACATTGAAATAAGAGTACTACATGACTGGTGGTAAAATTGATGATGATATACTAATTTATATCATATTAAATGGGATTAATTCCACATACACCAATTTTGTTGAAATGTTGTGTCTTAGTGATAATCCCAATAGTGTTATATTTGACTCTATTTGTGAGTTATTAAATTAGCATGAGAGACAATTTACAAGGAATAAAATTACACATGTTAAAGAGGCTCACTATATAAAAAATAGGTCCCATCATAGAGATTGTCATCATGTATAATGATAGTTTTAAAAACACTCTTCAAGTCAATCTCCAAGGAAATCTCCACACTACTCAAAATGGTTTCCACATCATTCACATTGATACTCTCTAGGGTCATCCAAATTTATGCATCATCACAAGAACTCTTCTCATAGTTCATCTAGTGATTCAGGTTCTTCTAGATCTCATAGACACAAGAAATAACCTAGATGTTTCAAATATTGTGGTATTAGACATCTTACAGATGTATGTCCTTGATGACCCCATTCTCCATGTAAAAATAAAGTTGAAGAAAATTATGTGAATCATTCTAGTGGTAGATATTCTAATTACTCTATTATTTTGAATATTCTACCACTTAATATGATCATGAGATGTCCCTCATGGCTAAGGTCTATGGTCCCAATAGACCTAACAACATATTTTGAGTGATTAATGACTAGAGGTTGGAGGATGCACAAAGGATGGAGGACTATTTCCTTCTTCAGTTAGATATTCTCTCAAAGTTTGGGTTTGTGCTTGAATAACAATTTTGGTTTACATTCTTGCTTTTAGTTTTAATTTTGGCTTTCTCTCATTTGGTTTTCATGACATGAAGTAGGTAGTGTTTGTATAATTTTGTTTCTCTTTATGAACTAATTTTCACCTCTCATCTGATAGGAGGAGTAGATATTACATTTTTTGGTTTTCAATTAGTCATCAGTGATAGTACAAGTGGATAGGGGTTGTTAGCACCTTCAATGTTGAGTAAAGGTCATCAACATTTATTAGGCATTAGGATGATGTGCCATACATAGTACTTGGTTTATCAATTAGATGGGTTCTTGTATGGGACCTTACGTGGACTGATGTAGTTGGACAAACTTTCATCAAGTTCTAATATAGTATGGTATGATGATCATAGGGGATGAGCATGCATTGATCATTTTTATCAACCTTTTATGCCATAACTCATTGGGTGAGCTTCTGTATGGAGTGGCATCAGTTTTGATCAGTACCAAGAGGTATTATACACCACTTTTAATTACATTCAAGTTTATTTTAATGACTTTAAATTAATTTCTCTAGTTATTTCATCACCATTTTGGATCAAGAGGGAGTTTGTTGGATTATTTTCATGATCCAAAGTTGTTTTAGTTTGATTTTATTATTATTTATTCAGGTTGGTTATACCCATGATTTGGTTTTATCTAACTTATTCTATGTAATATTTTAACATATTATTATATACAAAATTAAAGTAAGTTTTACATTACATATATTTTCCATAATTATTCCTACTATTCCTAGTTCATATCACTTAGTTTATGATAGGAAAATAATGGAAAATGGAGATCCAAAGTGGATTGGTAAGAATAAGATTATAATTAGATGACTTATTTTCTAACTGATCACATGGTAAAGAAATATTAATAATATGATCAAGGTTTGTATAACCAAGTCACAATAATAATTATTCATATTGTTGGGATAATGTAGAAAATAAACATGAGAAAATATAAAGACATCCATGAGAATAAATGACCTCATAAATATAAGCATGTAATAATGGAAAGCACAAAAATAAACCATAGGAAAAGAATAAAAGAACATGAAACCATATCTTCTATCATTTGACTATTTCAAATTTGTCTTCACTTATTTATTTGACATGGATCTTTTAAAAGAACACGAAACCATAATAAAATAAGTTTTAGATTGCATATATTTTCCATAATTGTTGCTCCTATTCCTAGTTCATATCACTTAGTCTTTTATAAGAAAATAATGGAAAATGGAGATCCGAAGTGGATTGCTAAGAATAGGATTACAATGAGATGAATTGTTTGCAAACTTATCACATGGTAAAGAAAGATTAATAATAGGATCAACTTTTGTATAACCAAGTCACAATAATAATTATTCATGTTTTTGAGATAATGTAGAAAATAAACATGAGAAAATACGAAGACATCCATGAGAATAAATGACCTCAGAAATATAAGCATGTAATCATGGAAAACACAAAAATAAACCATAGGAAAAAAATAAAATAACATGAAACCATATACAACACAAAATGCATAATATAAAGATCCATGTGAAATAAATAAGTGAAGAAAAATTTTACATAGTCCAATCCAAAATCATAATGAATAATAAATTAAAGAACACCATGTTATGTTCAAAAATACTGATAAGTTTGTCCACAAATATTATCCATAACACTTGAGATATCTTTATGAAGATAGATCCTGATTACATCAAGAGTCTCATCTATCCTCAAGGAAAGTTATGAAAAGACATCTCATTGAATCTCTTGAATATAAAATGTAGGTATAGTTGAAGGATCATTCTCATGAGGTCTATCATGTGTAGAATACTCAAGGGGAATATATTCTAGAATAGGAATGATATCTACAAGACAAAAAGGTAGCACCATTGGTGGAGAACGAACTATGGGTGGGGGAGAATATGTAGGTGGAAAAGGATCCATAGTTGAATAAGGAGCCAAATGTGAATAAAGATGATCCTTCTTACATGGATGATCCATGGGAGGATAAATAGTAGGCACATGAATGGTCATAAGACACTACTGGATAATGTGGTAATGATCGATATGATGGGTAATGTATTAGTGCCAAATATAATATACCTCTCCATATTTTGGAATATAGTTAGGTAATAAATTGGGAGGAGTTTTAGCCTTGTCTTTGTGCTGAGGAAGGGTAAGATGTAATGTGTCAATGTATTATCAAAGCTTTCAACAATGGGTAGAATAATGATTATCTATGCCATAGAAGTAATTAATACACATCTTAGTAGACCTTATGGGTCTATTAATATAAGGATTAGAATAAAAATTTGGGGAAGGCTCATATAACTAGAAGTTTCTAGTTTAATGACTAGAAACTTTATGAATATCATAATAAGGGTGATCAAGCCATTAGGCAAGTAAGGGATCAAGCTGTGTCAAAGGAAGAAGGCCATCACCAAAGGGAGGTGGGGATTGTTGAAATACTAGGGTAGGATCATTTGAAAGAGAATTAGATTTAGATACAAGATGAGACTCAACTAAAAGTAGAGTGGGAGTAAGAATCATACTAGGCTCAAATAAGGGTGAAGTGGGATGCATAAAAGGATTAAGAGGAGTAGCTAACATCTCTAGGGGAAAAAACTATAGGGATCTTGGTATCTAGATAAATGATAAGGACCAACCATAACATTATCCATGAGCATGATCCTAAGAGGATATACTAAAATTTGAGGTTTACCATGTGATTAATACAACACTACCCTATAAAAAATTAAGAATACTATAATTAGGAAATATGTCAGAAGGAATACTATAAGATAAATGAAAAGACTAAAACAAACATGTATGATACTAAAGAATCTTGATGTCTCTAGATTTGAAAAATATTCCTAGAAAGGGATCATATAGAGTATAACTATCATCATTATCAGGTGTATGAAGGTTGATGGCGCAGGTAGGTATGGTCTTTTCATAATAATTCATGTGATGAATAGAATGTCAAGTCTTCATTAAGACCATTGTTATATCATCAATAGGTGGTTGATGGGGACACAACTTGAATGATGTGGAAGTTGGATGATGAGATGAGGGGATAAGTTTGAAGTTTTGATCTTGAGGATAATCAAATCCAAATTATCATAATTAGAATCTAAGAGGTTAAGTAGTATGTTCTCAATGAGTTCAGGGTGACCATGATAACTTAGAGTAGATTTGATAGGGAAACTAAAACATTGAGATTCCCTGAATGGGACACTAGGTAAGGGTTCAAGGGTTGAATTTTTTAATACACCATGTTCTTAGAATTATTCTAAATTCCAAGAGTTTGTGTCACCTTGAATCCTATAAATAGAACCATTATGGGGAAACTTGATGCATTAATAGGCAAAAGAGGTGATATCCCTCATACAGTGAGTCTAATGCCTACCAAGCAAGATGTTATAAGAGAGGGAAAAGAGAAATATAATAACATTCACTCAAACATGGACAAGAGGGATGGTAATAGGAATACACATGACACTTAAATGAGGCATTTTCCTTCTATCATAACCTTGGAATGTACTGCATGTGGACTTAGTATTACACTCAAAATATCCAAGAGCTTTAATGAAATTGAGGGAGGTGACACAACTACCTAAGACCTCATCAATCATAGCATTCTTGACTTAGATATAACTAATTTGAATTCTTATAAAGAGTGGAGGATCATCCACATGAATCAAAATCTCATATGGGATCATGAAAGCAATAAGAAATGTTAGGGAAAAATAAGTGTCCACTATTTCATGAAAGTGTATAGACATCTATTCACATTGTTTTAAGATACTATCTTAAGACCCAAAAAAGGTATGTTCACATATTGATATTGGAGGATGAGGGATGTTTATTTCAAATAATAATTTCATCTGATAGTTGCGATGAAGAGGGGAAGTTTTCATGATTCCAAGAAAGGGTATTTGAGATAGGAGATTATTAAGTTTCATGTTGGGGTTCCATTCATCATAACCCATGAGGGGACTACTAGATAAATGCACATAATTTTGTAGGAGCTCCTGGGAAGGAGGATTAGAAGTACATTAAAAATTATGTTGATAAGATGTGTTTGGTTTAGTTTGAGTACAAATGGGTTGATTGTATTTATTTTATGGGGTGGTATATTTAGGTATTTATTGTGATTGATTTGAATAAATGTTATTATAAGGTTGAAGAATGTTTTTGATTGGTGTAGATATTGGGGTAGTTATATAAATAGTATGAGAGTTTATATCTAATTGAGGTGTTGGAAGAGGATCTTGGAAAGAGATAAGGTCATCTTGCCCCATATATATTAGATGATATGGGGAAAATTATTGGATAACACAAAATGTTTATAAGGTTTGGTGCATGTATGTTGGATTAGAATAATGAAAGCAAATACACTTAATTTTGTTTTGTGTTTCATGAGATATAAAGGATATATCATAGTATTGTTAGCACTTGTGAATGAGTGAATCGTGATCAAAGTTTTGGACAATAATAAAATCCATAATTATATTACATAATTATCTAAAAGTCTCATGAGAATGGCCCCAACTTGCATGAAACCAATAAAATGTGTTTGGATCATACCATGATTTCATAGGATGAGTGGGGTCAAGGTCTCATGGTAGAGGCCTTGGTAAATGATTTTGAATCTTCGATAAGGATAATAGCTTATGAAAATTAATTTTTTTTTAGAGATAATTGAGGATTATGGGTGTTTTTTAGAGGGGGAACATGATCCACAACATTGTCAAGAGTGATGTCTTGAATATTATGAATGGTGTCATAATAATCATAGACACCATTGTTAGCAGCATGATATTTTTTATTTTAAAAGATAATGTGAGTTCTCATGAGATGTTGGGATGGTTAAAATTGGTGCATGATAAAATATTCACATTTGGCTTGGTCGAGGGCTTCTTCCAAAGTTCTTGGAGAGATATTCCTAACTCGATATTGTAACTTGGGATAAAGAGCATTAGTGAGAAAATGAAAGAGGTTATCATATGCCATGTTATGCTCACTTATTATATAATTAATTCCATTATTTGATGAAAGTGTGTGTAGTTTTGGTTTCAAGTTACTAAAAATTGATAAAGTGAGCCAATGTATTCTTAGGGAGGTTACTAGTTTGAAACTCTTATACTAGGTAGTTAACTAGATATTATAAACTAGTGATAAAATGGGATTTGAGTTGATAGTAGAAACATAATGCATATTTAAAGAGTGTTTTCACTAATTTCTTAGTATCAATAAATGTATTTAGTTTGACCCAATCTTTATAGAGATTACCAAATGTTTTTAAATGTAAGGTAGGATCGGTTGAGCTATTATAACTAGTGGTAGGTTTGATACCTCCTATGTTGATATTAGAAATTTGAGGTATAATAAGATAATTTTGGAGATGTTTTATCATTTTTTAACAAGGGGTGGTTGAGGAGTGAGCTTACCATGGGAATCCCTAAGGGGGGTTGGGGCATTTTGATTTTGAACTCCACATGGAACCTGTTGGGGTTTATTTTGAAGGTGAATGAGATGATTTTGCATTTGCATCATTTGATTGGAATTTTTAGTTTGAAAATGATTCTTTGGGTTAAGATTTTATAATAATATTTGATGGGTTTAAGTGGTATTTTGACTAGTTTATGTGGTATGCAAAGCATTAATATTGGTATTAGTGGCTTGGGTTGTAGTATGAGAAGTGGCATGTGTGACACTAGTGGCACGAGAAGCATTGGTATAAAACTAAGTAATATTAGCATGATTGCCATGTTTAATAAAATATGAAATAATGGAAATGTTGAAATTATAATAAAAATATAAAATAGTATTATAATTAGCATTGGTGGTAAATGATGCACTAGTGGAATGGTTGAGGAGGGGCTTTGGAAGAGGCCCACTAGATGTTGACTTTCCATATTAGTGAAGATACTTGGCATAGATGTTGAAGAGATTAAATAAGAATAATTCATTGGTAAGGAGTCAAAATATAAGGGAGAGATTGAGAAGAAAATAAGGTTTCACCTCCAAATCCATGAGAGAATATAGGGGATGGTGAATGAGGTTCTTATACTTGACCACCTATCATGAGATTATAAATATTTGAAGGGTATTTTCCTCTATGTTGAGGAAACTCATTAATGAAGAAAAGCATTTCAAGTGTGTACTATAATTTTGACTTATCTTCTAAAGATAAAATAGGGTTACAAAATAATTACCAATGATGATGAGTCTCATAATTGGTAATGGGAGTGGACACATGCAAATTAATTTCATCTAGAGTAGAAGTCAAAAGATATTTTTGGGGAAACATATCAGGGTTGGTAAAGCTCATCATGTCTATTATATTCAAATCTATATTTTCCTCAAATAAGAAGTTCATGATGAGAAAATAAGGCTAAAAGGGGTGATGTAAAGACAAAATTAGAAATAGGATACAAAGTTGAACTAGTTGATTGTGCTCTATAAATCAAGGAATAAAACAAAAATATAAGGATATACAATCATGTATGTCGACTATGTACTATTGAATAGGGAACTAAATAAGAAGATAAGAATACATAGTCAGTAAGTTGACCATGTATTTTAGGTAATAATACTAAAATTATATAAAAGACTATAATAACCAAAATAATAGTGTTCTTAAACAAAGTAAAATTTTACAAGATAAACTTTGAGGTAAAATTAAATTAAGAACACAAGCAATTGGGTCAATTTCACTGATCTAATTGGAACACATAATAAAAACCTTTCACCAATGCTATCCAATACAATTTTTATAGTACGACATATAATGATCAAAGAGCAAACAAAAATTTAAAAGTAATTTATAACAAGTTGGTCATCCTAAGTGTTATTAAGTTATAATAAAGTTTAATTTCAATGTGATAGGGAAGTTGTCTGAAATAAGGAATGAGAAAGTAATCTAAGGCTAGTTTAAGGATGTTTAGGCTGAAAAGGATCTATATTAGTGATGGTAATATCTTAATCTTTGGGATTGGCCCCACACTTCACAATACCACAATGATAAGGGTGTCAGGTGCTTTGCAAATATATACCATCAACCATGTATTTATACTTGGACAAAAAACCAAGTCATATTCCTCTTTGGTGATGAAACCCAAATAAGTAGGCCTTTAAAAGATAAAATTTTAATTCTTTTTGAATAAAAAGTGATTTGGTAGTGTGTCAAAAAGAGAAAAATAGTGTTACTAAAATGGTAATTTTAAGATCCACCTATTTAAGCTATGTGAGTTAATCTAAGCATGTAGACAATTGAAAAGGAAGGTAAAATAATTACTAGTAAATAAAGGTTAATTCATTGATTTAGAAAATTATAGAGTCGGTTCATGTGATACTATATGAAAATAGTGAATAATAAAGTCAACTAGGTCATTGCTTAACTACAAAATCAAGATATATAAGAACACATTTAAATAGGTCGACTATGTATTCTAGATGGAAGACAAAGTATATAATTATTTTGAATAGGTAAACCTATTATACTGAAGGGTTACCATTTTATAAACCAAAAAATTGTGAAAAATAGTACTAAAAGAACTAAAATCACATAAAGAGAAAGGAATGAACCTTTATGGGTTTGAATATGTTTTATATTGCATATTTTTATTTTGTGATGTTTAAATTTTGTTTTAAAATTCTATTAATAGAGTCTACTACCTTGACTAAGATTTCAAAACCTTGTATACTAAAAGAGAAAGTTGCAAACAAAGTCAATTGGTTTGACTATGTTTATAGACTTATATGTTGATAGAAGAGAATAACATACATAGTTAACTAGTTTGACTATGTATGAAAATATAGAGCTAAAGAATACTATTATGTCAAACTATTTTATCTAGTAACTTATAATTGGTGAAGTCCTACATAGATAGAACATAGTCATTTTGGAGTGACTATGTTAAACCTATGCACAAAATGTTAGAATTATACTGACTAGTTTGATATAGTACTACAAATATCTAAAAGTATAATATGATAACAAAAATGATGGAATGAAATAAAATATACAAGGGATTTATTAATGTCAGGTTCACTAGAATGTATGCAAAGAGAAATGCAATTGATCTATTAATCAATCCTAGCTCAGAGAAGATAAATCTTACTTACACTTCTAATTGTTAATACATTATATATTAGAGGTCATGACCAAGATGGATCCTCTATACCTAACCAAGGGATCTCTTACCACAATAAAATAATTAGGGAGGGTTATAGAGCCTCCAATTAACAAACTATGCAATAACCTTATCTAGGTCCTATATTTTCATATTCACAAAGTAGATGAAAATAAAACTAAAATATAATCTAGTACTCACCAAAGCTTGTGGCACAAAGTGGGGGTAATAAACATATAAATTAATAATTCATAGAATATCTATACTCAATTCAATGTATATGATATCCTAATGCATGGTAGTCAAGTGAAAATGCAAATATATTTACTCTTATAAAGGAGGAACAAAGTTAGGAATACTTACCTTTGAAGAAGATCCCACCGAGCCTCAATCTCTCCCTTGGCCAAGGTGATTTGTAATAGGTTATTGTGGTATGTAATGATAACAAGTATAAGTTATCTATAGGCTACAAAAATTCTCTATGCATCCAAAATACTTATCCACAAGACAATATTCATCTCTCCAAATAAATTATTGAAACCTTAAGTTATGCTCCTCAAGTATAATGGTGGATAAGTAGATGTACAATATAATATTATTCTTATTATATTACTTTTATAAATGATTAAATGAGTGTGTATATAGATAAATCTAACCCTAAACCTTTTTGAAATTTTAACTAATAGGGTTATCCCAATCAACTTTGTATCATTATTGATAAAAAATATGTCTTGGTTTAGGTTGGCTAGGGGCTGACCTAGACCCTAAATAAGTTTTATAAATTAGAGTATAGGTTTGATGGGGTTGACAGTGTAACATAAACTATTGGAAAGGGTTTTAGTCTTAGGGAAGGGATAATGAAGGCATAAAATGGCTATAAGAGATGTACGAGAAAAGGGAAAGCTTACGGAAGTGTTTTAGGAGATGGTTGTGAAGATAAAAAGTGGTAGTATAGAGACAAAAATCCTATGAAACACCAATGGGCTTCCTACCCATTTCTTGGTGTACCCTTTAAGGTATGCACTTAAAGATATTGAGACTTAATGGACTCCTACAAGATATAAAGCATTAGTAATTATTAAAAGTTTGAAAATATTATGTGTATACACCATTGACCTAAGTCTTACTGACTTAAGGTTATTTTTTATGCAAAGTAATAATAAAATACCATGAACCTATCCCATGGTCCCTTTCTCCATTTTAAACTTTCAATTACTAATCTCTACAATTGAATTCACTTCAAAACCATTTAAATATCTAAATAACCTCCAGTATGCATGCACAATTATACATTTAACTAGAAAATAGTCACATGTTCTTTCTTGTCTTGGCTCAAAAATGGAATTGTGATTAACCCATATATAACCTTATTTATTTATTAATAAAAAAATAAACCAAAATTGACAAACAATAAATAATTCAATCGAATAACAATACAAAACAAACTGCATATTATGATATAATACATAGTACAAACAAAACTAGTAAAATAATAAGGGCTGGGTTTAATTTTAGATATCATTCATATTTGATTGTAAATTACACATATTTACCTTAATTTTATCATTTAACATTATGATTCTCTTTCCAACCTATCTCATAACAAGGTAACACTTGCAACCATACAAAAAAAGAGACATTAGTAGCACCTAACATATATAATAATATATCAAATAAATTAAATGTAATGCTGAAATAAATCATTTAAACAAGTCTAAAATATCTAAATGTATTGAAAACATAAAAATTTCCAATGTTCATTATCAACATAGAATAACAACTCAAATAATAATCATGATCATAATGTCAGGCATGTGTGGTCATGATAGTTTGGGATATGATAAAATATGGACGCATAAATTTATATATCATGTCATAATTTATTGGATCATATCATTATGGAATTAAAATTTATTATACACATAAAAACTACTATAACTTATCATTTTAGAACTTATTATGGGGCATGAGCATTGTTTGTGTACATACACACTATTAACATTTTCTATTTTTAAAATGTGACATCAATGGTAACTAGAAGTGAGCATATTTTAATCTATAATTACATATAAACCAATTAATTTATCCAAGTGAGGTATTTTTATTGAGGTAAAATTATTATCAATGAAATATGAATAACTCAAAGTGATCCCAATACATGTCCCCTTACATTCATCTTGGGGCTCAAGATTGGATACATGCATAGTGCAGTTGAAGTTAGTGTGACACTCAATGGAATATAAATTACTCCATTTTTAAATAATTTTTTGGTAATTTATTTTCCCAACCCATTGAATTTCCATAGTTCATCAATATGTGGAATTATCACCCCAATATTTTCCAAGTGATTTAACACAGAAGCATAATATCAAACAACATGACACATGAAAGCATGGTTAACATACTTATAGGTGTATTCCATCCTTGATATTTTAGTTTTAAATGTTTCATTTTAATTTCCATTTCCATTTCAAATTTTATATTTCATATATGGAAACTAATTTTTTAATATTTATAGGTTTTATGGATAAAACTACACATTTGGAGCCTTCTCCCAAAGACAAATAGTTATGTACACACTCAGGTACATCTCTTTATCCTTTTACTCTATAGTTTTACTTTATGTAAATAATAGAATAAAATGGGGAATTTATAGATATAAAATATGGTATTAAATATTTTTTATTTTTTATTTTTACCTATCTTCACCGTACATGACTTGTGCATACACATGGATTTTATGCATCCTTCTCTTCCATATACATTATTTACATGGGTTTAGCCTTAATTATTTTGTATTTTCACCTAAAATAATTCCATATTATATTTATAACATATCCAAAATCATATTTATACTATATCCAAATCATCAATTAATTATTTTTTACTTATGGATAGAACTGTCAAACTCAAACTTTTACAAAATTCCTAACTTATGTAAATGTGACAAACTCGTCCCACACCAAGTAATCATCTATTTTAAAATTCAAATCCTTATTATGGGTCCATCCATATGTATCACATGTTTTTAGAATGATTAATTTCCCAAAGATTCCCATATAAATACACAATATGTCTAAGCCTATCCCCTATCTAGAATTAATGAAATAATCCTATCATACACAACCCTACATTCAAAGGGGCTACCCCATTATTTTAAATTAAGACATTAGTCATAATAATAAGGTCCTGTTCAAGTCTAATACACATCAAAATTCAAGATAAATTTGTCATTTTCTAAGTATCAAAATTTAGATCACATGTTGCAATCATTAAAAAATCACTATTACACACATACACTTAATAGGGAGAACTACATACAATTTGACTACCTCTTTAGAAAAAATATTAGATATGTAGGTAAAAATCAACCATTCCTTGGAAAGTAGTTGGGGTTAGCTAAAACCACTTTCTTTCCCATTTTTAAGACCAAAGCCTAGTGTCAAAAGTAGACTTAGGATTTTAAATAGAAGGAAACATGTTTCTATAATTATCCACATTGATCATTAATGAGGCTCTCACATAGAGACAATTTAAAATTAATCACAATTATATGTGTATAAATAGATAATAAAAACTCACCCAAAAACATTAGCCTACAAAATATAGTGATAGTTGGTATAGTCTAGAGTTGAACGATTTTGTTCAAGCACTTATAGAGACTTAGTTTGTGATCTAAGAGACTCATAGTCCAGTTTCTATCCTTTATTTTCATCTAAATTCAACCTCATACATCCATAATAATTTAAATCACCAAGTATATTAATCCTCTTAGTACCTTCCATAAATATCAGTTGTAATTTTTAAACAATAATGTGACTTTTACATTAAAATATGTGTTTAGTTGTAAGGCATTAGACAATATAAAATAGATCATAGTTATATATTATTAGATCACATTAATCCAAAAATAAGGTAAAACATAAAGCATATAAATTCAAAAAATTCTATATATTTTTGGAACCAATTGGGTTATATCATGGGGCATAGTCATTATTATTTCACATTCACAGTATTATAGTTTATCATGTTGGCACTAATTATGAGGCATGAAAATATACACTATTAAAATTTTATTATGGAATATATGGTACCTAAAATTAATTAATTTAGAATATATAATTCCATAAATAATGGTTGATAAATTTAAATGAGTTAATTAGTTTAGGTTCCATGACACTGAATGACCTAAGCATTACTCAAATTAGGGCCAATTTTTGGCTCCCACATTTCATCAAGAGGTTCAAGATTAAATAAATAGTATGGTTGAGGTTCAATGATTCTCAATTTCCTAGGAAATACTCTATGATCCCAATATGTTCACCCCCATTTCATCTAATTCAATATTAGTAAAATAAATAGTATGGTTGAGGTTTAATGATGATCAATGGAATAAGCAATACTCTGAAAAATTGTAATTAACTTAGATAGATTGATAAATGTCACCAAATGGATATAAATATAAACACCATAAAAATATTAATATGAATATAAAATAATAATGAGAATAGAATAAGAAAATCCATAATAGTAATTGACAAAAAATGACAATACTTGATAAATAAAAATGAGCCACTTCATGAGGTAAACTTCCATAATCATGTAATAAGAATATAATTCTTAATATGATTCTCAAGTACTAACCACTACTTCCTATATATACCCTAATTAGGCTATGGTTACTCCATATGTTTACTCTAATAATAATATGAGACCATAGATAAATGTGACAAGATAATATTAAAGGTGATGTAGGCCACATATTAGCCAAACATATCCATAAATATGTTATAGATTAAGAGTGTAGCATGCCCCTATTTTTTAAACTAACATTTTCATCAATGTTCAAATACTATGGATTCTGCTTAAGAATGCTTCATATTCCCATGATTTATTCTCACTCTTTATATGCTTATAATTTATTAGATAATATTTAAAATACCTCATTGAAAACTATTTAGTGTGTGTATCTGTTGAGGTCAACATCTTCTCATTTTTGAAAAATGAGGACCCTTATTCAAATTATACAAAATTGTGCTATAAATTGAAAATTCAACTTGATCAGTGACCATTTTTTAATATCATGTGTTGATATAGTTTACACTAGCCTGTTATCATATAATATTCTTTTGAATTTATCTAATGTGGCTAACATTTGATTCTTTTATTTCCATGTTACATGTTTAATGGAGTCTTATTTGAATGAATAATGTTTAGGTTTTTATGCCTTCATTCTAATTTGACCCTTTTTAATTAAACTTTGGTATTTGGTTGAGTAATTGAATCCATGTTTAAAAGCCAATTAAAAATTTAGTCTAAATTTTTAGCCTAAGTTTTATTTTGAAATAGATTCAAATTTATGTGAGTTCATTTTTACGTAGGAACATTTTATTATATTTTAGACCTAGTTTAAATTTTATCCTAAGTTTTTATCATGTTTATTAATATGACTAAAACCTTAGTCTAAAATTTCATGCTAAGTGTTGATGTAAGTGATTGCACCCTTAGCAGGAGGCTGAGCTCCTGCCTTCTCTTCACAACTATGGAAACTCCCCTCTCACTTGTGGGACTAGCGAAGATGGAGGGGAGAGTCTCTAGATAAGGGCCAGCTCCCTTTGATGCATCATGTTTATTCTAGCAAGTGCAAATACATACATGTATAGATATATAAACTGGGGGGATGAAAAGGGAGAAAAATTGTAGGAATACAAACTACTCTAAGGAGGTGATACACCAAAATGAAATGACCCTCTCACATCCAAACTTAAAACTAGACAAATGCATAAATACACTTTAGTATTAGTAGAAGGACTAGGCTGCAAATAAAATGGCAAGGATGCTCTCATGAAAACACAAAAAATAGAGACTCACCAAGGTGCTGTGAAATACACACTGTAAGTAACTTCCTCTATTCTACACTTCCAAATGGAACTCTTCTCCTATCAGCTACAGAAATGGCACCTTGTAGACAATAGGTATGTTGGTGTTGGACCTATGAAAGCATCAAGAGACAATGACTAAACAAAAACAACACTCAAGACATACATAGAAATATCTTCCAAGAAGAGGTAAAAACTGAGTTTATTGATTCAAGTGAAATTTTACCAAGGCTACGACTTACAAATGTGGAAGATGTTTCTTAAAATGACAAGTACTCAATATATAGGAGAAGAAAGGAGGCCTATTTGGCACTCCTTTTTTACAAGTGGCCTAGCCAATTTGCGTCCCTTCATTGGGAAGAGGAAAACACTATTATCGATGTCATCTTTCTAGAAGAGGCCTGCTAGAACCATGTTGTATAATCACCAAATTTTGACTTTGGCATTTGAGCATTAATGTCAAAACACAAGCTGCACCTCTTTTTTGCAAATAGATTGAGATCTATCCCCTTTTAAATGCACGGGCCATTTTGTTCACTATTTGCACCATTTGGGGATTATCAAGCAATAAATCACCTTCCCCTTGCCACTTGGACTACTTCATCCCTTCTTGCACCCTATCATTCTCCTTCTTTGTCAACTGGGATTTGTCCTTTTCCTATCTTGTCTCTTCTAGCTTCCTAGCCCTCAGGGGTGAGCATTCTAGCAGGTCGCTACATTTTGGGCCCTTAGTTAGCGGTCTCTCAGTTGAAAACAAATGACCATTTCATTTCATGAAAGTTGACATTCACATAGTTGTCATTGGTAAAAAACCAATGGCTAACTTGCTCTATTAAACTTGACGTCCTCTAAGACGTCACCATCCCCATCACAATGTCATCGGGTCTTCATGGCTTCTCTACAACTTTCTTTCCTTTGTCTCTATCACCTTCCCAAAGGGAAGGTGACCCTTTGGCATTTAGAAGTATCCATTTGCACTTGGTCGAGAGTCCCCCATAAGGGCACATGCCCTTTGGGGTCCTTTGGTGGGTCCTTTATTTGCCTTGACTTTTGCTAGGCTCCTGTGGACAATTTTCCCAGGTTGCTTGCTTTGTGTATTTTTTGTGGAATTTTGTCCATGGACATTTTCCCATAGACAAAAGTCCACAAAAATTCTCCTGGATCTTTGCTTTAGCTTTGTATATGTGGACCGAATTCCTTCAGACTTTTTGTTTGAAGGAATTCCTTTAGGTAAAAAGTCTGAAGGAATTCGAGACTTAGTCAAATTTGAACAAAATTGAACTTAAACAAATTGGGACCTACCTGATCCTTTACCTTTGAAGCACCTACCCTCCACTAAGGAATTTTGAACTAGAAGACTCCCCTTTAGCCAAGGGCATACCCTTGAACAAAGCCATTAAACCAAAATTGTTCAAAAGTTCAATGGTTCAACAATTACATGCTGATGAACTAATGAACCAAGCCTGATGAACCAAACCCGTTGAACCAATAATGGTTCAATGGTTTAACGCTTGTTGAATCAAGATGTTGAACTTGAAGATGGACCTTTGAACCAAGGGTTGTTGAACCACTTGAACTAGGCCATGAACTGAACTCATTGAAATTACACAACCTAAAAATGACTGTCATGAATAGCAAGGGAAGAAGGGGACCAAAAATTTTTCCTGGGGGCAAACTTTGGTCAACAAATTGGTGACTCCCAGGGGAAGCATGCCTGATATGCTTAGAGACTAGTTGCCTTGCAGTCCATTAGTCATGGAGTTAGATTGTAACTATGAAAGAGTTAGTAACAGCCCCAAAGATTTGATAATCAATCATGAAGCTTTTACCCCACATGCAAATGGAAACACACAAGGCTAAAAACACTACCTGTGTAACTACACTTAGGGAAAGCAGGAAAAGAAACTAAAAACAAACTACTATATACAACTAACCAAGTATTCTCACCTCCCTCCTGGATCAAAGGGAAAATTATTTAAGCCCCCTTCTTGGAAAAAGGACTTATGGTGCCAGGCAAGTAGCTGAATGAAAAAGAGAGTTGGTGACCTACTCCTCTTGCCTGTCACTTGAGTTGGCTGGTATTTGAGTGGATCCAAATCGAACATGCTTCTAATATATATGTACTCTATTTGTCCTTAAAAGCTTGTTAAATGCTGGTCCCTTATATTGGTGCTCCTCGCCAAGAAATCAATGGCTATTGGCTCATCACCATAAGCCCTTTGATCTGCACATTCCCTCTGTAATGTATCATGGTCTGACTTGTTTCCTTCTACCTCTTTGAAGACTCTGTCAGACTCATCCTCTAATTACAATTTGATTTCTTGAAGAAAAGTGACTATGGTGATGTTTGAAATGGACTCACAAAAAAATTCCTCATCCCATAGAACATCACCTCTCTGTTCGAAGCTCTCTTCTTTTAGGCATTCCTCTAGGAAGACAGACCTCTCTTTTTCCTCTTTGCTAATCAAGACCTCTAGATGTTCAAATGTATTCTCCTGATCCTTCTCTAACTCAGGCTCCTCAGTGTAGACATCCTCATCATCAAAATAGTAAGGAAGTTCATCAAATAGAGGGGAAGAGAGCTCACCATGCTTTTGTTCCTCCTTGTATTGCTGGAACATCTACATATATGCAAGACCTGCATCTTCTCCATTGTTGATAAGGTCTTCGAAAGGAGCATTGATGATGATTTATTCTTCATTGTTGCTCATGATAGCCTCTTGAAGAACTGCAGATTGGATCTTCTGCTCCTCACTCGCCTCCTATAGAATAGGTTCTTCCTTGAGAAGGGGTGAAGTGAGACAAGCATTTGGAAGAGGAGGCAGTCCTTGAGCTAGAATCAAATGATTCTCTTCTTTCCACTTGGTCAACACTTCATCAATATCAGGTCCAGCCTGATATCTCTCTTGGAAATGTGTAGGTGTGTTGTGTTCAGACATATAATGTGCTATTTGGTCTGAGCCATCCATCACACATTGGCTAAGGAATTTCTCTCTGGATTCTAACTCCACTATTCTCCTAGCCAGATCTTCTTGGAAATGCCTTTCCTGGAGGTCACCAAGATCATTATGAGTAGGAGCAGCCTCAGCTTCTTCAAGGTTTTGAGAAAAACCTTGCTTCTCCTCCTTCCTACCCCATGACTCTATTATTTTCCCCTAGTTTAGGATCTTAGAATTGGAATTTTGCTCCTATGAACAGGTAGCAACATTATTTTCCATAAGGTCTTATGGCTCTTCCACAAGGTCTAGAAGTTCAAACTCTCTTTCAAGAAGTAGCTTCATCCTAGCCTCTAAATATTCAATTTGTTTGGCTAGGTTGTTTTAAAAGAGTCTTTCTTGGAGGTCACTAGCATGATCCTCTTCAAAGCTCAGACCTGGTCCTTGACATTCCTTCCTCCAACTTGGAATTTGTGCATTATGTTGAAGGACTTGGGGAGGTTGGGGAATGCAAGGAAGAGACTATTGATGCACTGGAGGAGTCTTTAGAAGAGGGACATGCTGGCTGGTGGTACTCCCTTCAATGGAAGATTCAAGATCTAAGGAGTTTAGAAGATTCATCTCCATGGGAGGTTGTTTTGATGTCTTTTGGTGTTAGAAAGCCAGGCACATGGGATTGAGAGTGAATGCATTTGATGAGTTGGAGTGAGCAAGTGCAATCTGATAGAAAGGATTTAGTATAAAAGAGGGGTTTTTCTTTAGGATAGGAAGGGGCGCGTAAGGTTGACTGCCTTGAATAAATGGATTTCTCCATTTTTTTACCTCCTCCTCCATGGATTGCAAGGCCTGTGCTTGCCCAAACAAGCACTCCTCTTCATACATCAGCTCTTGTTGATATCTGTACTACTCTTCCAACCTATTAATCTCCAATTATAGGGCCACTTCCATTATCATTGTAGGGAAACTAGGAGAGTTACTTGAGGGGATTACATAAATATTTGGAGCCTGATCATAAATATATGAAGGAAAATAAGACCCATGATTTTGGACAAAATAAATATACATACAAAAAGTGATTTTTTATGGCATTAGGCTGCTTAACCAACAGATTTAACTTAGATTCGCCAGATGCTAAAAATATTTAGTTTGCTATAACAGGACTAGCATCAATCCTAATACTTTACTGAGTTATCAAACTGCATCCCACCAGGCATGCCAAAATTATTGACATAAGTGATTGCACCCTTGGTAGGAGGCCGAGCTCCTACCTTATCTTCACAACTATGGAAACTCCCCTCTCACCTATGGGATTGGAAAAGCTAGAGGGGATATTCTCTAAATAAGAGATAGCTCCCTTTGATGCATCATGTTTGTTCCAGCAAGTGCAAATACATACATGTATAGATATATAAACTAGGGGGATGAAAAGGGAGAAAAAATTGTAGGAATATAAACCACTCTAAGGAGGTGATACACCAAAATGAAATGAGCTTCTCAAATCCACACTTAAAACTAGACAAATGCATACATACACTTCAATCTTGGTAGAAGGACCAGGATATAAAGAAAATGGCAGGGAGGCTCTCATGAAAACATAGAAAATAGAGACTCACCAAGGTGCTGTGAAATGCACACTGTAAGTAACTTCCTCTATTCTACACTTCCAAATGGAGCTCTTCTCTTATTAGATATAGAAATGGCACCTTTTACACAATGGGTATGTTGGTGTTGGACCTGTGAAAGCATCAAGAGACAATGACTGAACACAAATAACACTCAAGACATACACATAAATATCTATCCAAGAAGAGGTAAAAACTACGTTTATTGATTCAGGTGAAATTTTTCTAGGGCTATGCCTTAAAAATGTGGAAGATGTTTCTTAAAATGACAAGTAATCAATATATAAGAGAAGAAAGGAGGCCTATTTGGCACTCCTTTTTTACAAGTGGCCTAGCTAATTTGCGTCCCCTCATTGGGAAGAGGAAAACACTGTTGTTGATGTCATCTTTCTAGAAGAGGCCTACTGGAACCATGATGTATAATCACTAAATTTTGTCTTTGGCATTTGAGCATTAATGTGGAAACACATGATGTGCCTCTTTTTTACAAACATATTGAGATCTATCCCCTTTTAAATGCACAGACTATTTTGTTCACTGTTTACACCATTTAGAGATTATCAAGCAATAAATTTCCTTCCCCTTGCCACTTGGACTACTTCATCCCTTCCTACAACCTATCATTCTCTTTCTTTGTCACTTGGGATTTGTCCTTTTCCTATCTTGTCTCTTCTGGCTTCTTGGCCCTCGAGGGTGAGCATTCTAGTGGGTCACTACATTCTGGGCCCTTAGTTAGCGCTCTCTCAATTGAAAATAAACAACCATTTCATTTCATGAAAGTTAATGTTCACATGGCCATCATTAGTCAAAAACCAATAGCTAACTTTCTCTGTTAAACTTGACGTCCTCTGAGACATCACTGTCCCCATCACAATGTCATCGGGTCTTCATGGCTTCTCTGTGGCTTTCTTCCCTTTATCTCTATCACCTTATCGAAGGGCAGGTGACCCTTTGGCATTTGGAAGTATCCCTTTGCACTTGGCCTAGAGTCCCCCACAAGGGTACCTACCCTTTGGGGTCCTTCAGTGGGTCCTTTATTTGCCTTGACTTTCCCGGGCTCCCGCAGACAATTTCCCCAGGTCGCTTGCTTTGTGTATTTTCTACAAAATTTTATCCATAGACATTTTCCCAGGGACAAAAGTCCATATAAATTCTCCCAGCTCTTTGCTTTATCTTTGTATATGCGGCCTGAATTCCTTTAGACTTTTTGTCTGAATTAATTGCTTCAAACAAAAAGTCTAAAGGAATTCGAGACTTAGTCAAATTTGAACAAAATTAAACTTAAACAAATTGGGAACTACCCAATCCTTTGCCTTTGAAGTGCCTACCCTCCACTAGGGCATTTTGAACTAGAAGACTCCCCTTCAGCCAAGGGTATACCCTTGAACCAAGTCATTGAACCAAAATGGTTCAACGGTTTAATGGTTCAACCAGTGTGCGCCGATGAACTAATGAACCAAGCCCGATGAACCAAACCCGTTGAACCAAGAATGGTTCAATGGTTCAACGCTTGTTGAATCAAGATGTTGAACTTGAAGATGGACCTTTGAACCAAGGGTTTCTGAACCACTTGAACCAGGCCATGAACTGAACTCATTAAACTTACACAACCCAAAAATGACTATCATGAATAGCAAGGGAAGAAGGGGACCAAAAATTTTGCCTGGGGGAAAAATTTGGTCAACACTAAGTTATTTATATTCCTAGTCCCTTAGTCTATTTCATTGGTCACAAGAACTAATTAAACATGAGGATGCTAAGTGGTGAGATCTTAGAAGCTCAGAAGGATGATCAATGGTACATGGGCATTCACCTAAGTTAATAAGTCAATCCTAGAGATTGAAAATGCACATTTAATCATGAAATAGAGATTTAATGGTGTGAGGTGAGGAAACATGTCAAATAACCTATGAAGGAATGTGAGATTGTCAAGTGTCATAATCTCAGTGAGTTAAAATCAGATTTGATAGTGAGCAAAGGTCAAAAAGTTAAGGATACTAAGAAAGAATGTGACAATGACAAGTATGACAATCTTAAAAAGTGATAAAGGAGATCAATGGGCCACACTTAATATTGTGAAAATAGAATGAGAATCAATGGTCCATGTTCGATCATATAATCAATATCAATAAAGCACATTTAATCCTGTATAAGGTTAAATTTTCAAAGAGCCCAGAGTAAATGTGGTAATGATAAATATCACAACCACAATTAATTATATGGAGATCAATGAATCAAGTTCAATATTATAGATCAAGATCAATAGTGAGGATTGATTCAATAATTCAAAAGGCTCAAGTTGAATGTGAATCTATCATGTGGTACAAAATCATTAAAATGATCAAGACTATTTACAAGGTACACAAAGAGCTTGTAGAGTTGGTAAGTGTCATGATCTTAGAGGTTTTAATCAAGATCAATGGCCCCATGATGAAAGATAAGGATAGGAAGCACTAAAAGGGATAAATGGTGTGAATTTGATACTAATTTAGGATTGTGAAAGAAGATGACACATGTCCCAAAAATGAAAATAGTCACATTTTAAATAAATGAACAAGCATGACATGACAATGCCACATAGGTATAATACATAATATTTGAATATATTATGGACCTAAGCATAAAAAAGGTATAAATTTGAAATCCAAATGTAATTTAAGGAACCAAAGATCCTAATTCAAACTTAATTTCTACCATAAAAGCCCTGTATGAACCTCAAAAAATCCCTAAAGTGTACATATTGCCCTAATTTATCTCTAAATTAATTGTGAAATGAGCTAAGGGATTGAATTATCATCTATATAAAGATAATTAAATCCAAATTATAGAAATGATGACCCAAAAACATGTTTCAAAGTAGGACATTGAGCTATATTTGACATAAAATATTGAATGTTGTGTGTTCAAAGACATGGAGTTTGTAGATGTTACTTTGAACATGGGGGATAAAAATTACTCCAAGTTGTTCTAGATAATTAAGAACCATCCAATCATCACCAAGGAAGAAGAGAAGATCATCTTAGCAAGGATATTATATGATTACAATTTAACCATAGAGATGACCAAACTACACTATGCAACTGCTAAACTAGAGGTAATTGATTGCATTGATGTTCGTGGTCCCATTTTTAAGGAAGCTAAGATAGACAAGGGTATATTAATTAATGAAAATAATTAGAGTAAATTTACTTACATTTACCCAATTGATTTTTATTCTTAGTAAAAGATACCCAAGCCCCAAATTGACCTAATATCTATTAATTCATAAGATAATTAGCATAACTTGATGGACACCCTAGAAATGTGGTTAGATTTTGGTAACCAAGTCATTATAGACCCTATTAGAAACATCGTAATAAGTCAATTTAGACCTAGAATTAGGATGGTGATGGCCATACTGAACAAGTTGTATGACTATGCAAATACAACATATGTGGATCCAATGTGGGTACCCATGGTTTATTTTATTATTGAGAAAGTAATGGTTCCTCCATTAGGTGAGATAATTAGTATCTCCTTCAGTAGGTAAATATAGGGAATAAATAATAAGAAGAAAATGTATTTTTATATGATGTCTTATTTACTATATGCCCTATGTACAACCACAAAGATTCCCAACTAGAGAGAATGTTCTCCAAATGGAACCTAGACTATTTCTCAATACTATTCTAAGTTGTACATCTTTAAGTATAAAGACCATATTTAGTTTATATGTGTTTATGCTTACCCTACACTAATTGAAGCTATATCTAGTATTTTTATGATGATATTTAGTCCATTAATCAATAAATTTATTTAATAAGTGGGGGATATATGGTTTTATCTATATTTTACTATCATAAGGATTGAAAGGACTCAAAAGTTTCCTCTTAAGTTACTAGTCCATGTTCTTAATAAACTAAAAAAATAAGAGGTGGACTACCAATATTTTTGAGGTATATATGGCCTTTACAAAACCAAAAGAAAGGGACTTCTGCATAGCTTCCCTATGATAATTAGCAAGACTACCTTTAGACAATGGGATCACATTGAGAAAACATCAAAGCATAGGTTATCTTTCAACCTACAGATTGATGAGCTTAGGCAATGGGACCCTTGTGGAAGAGTTAAATAAAATTTTAAGCTCAAAGGAATTTTTAATGTGCCCTATGAACATGATACCAATGAATTTTATCTTATATACACCAAGCCATCCTTATATTATGAAGTCACTAGAATATTGAAATAACATAATGTAAGACCTGAGTCTAGACTATCTAGATATTAAAAGGTAGATGATAAATGGTAGTTGGGCCCTAGGTATTATCATTTGATAGGTGGTATATATTATAAACTTGATTCAATATAACTAAAAATAGATCATAAAATAGAGGAGAAGAGGCTAGATGAAATTGCTTCTATTTCATCAACTCCTAGATCTTCTAAGATAATTGGGCAAGAGTCACTTCAAGAAGAGGTTATTATGATACCCCTTGATCCTAATGAGTCTATTGAGGATGCATGGAGGATTTTATCCATGGATTATGATACATATTAAAAAAAGAAGAAGCAAATGTTTAGGAAACTAAGAAAGAGTAGGTAAAGGGAAGTTTTTAGACTTGGTACCTATTGACAATCCTAAGAGGAAAGAAAAGATTGCTATTGTCTGAAAAGTTAAGAAACCCAAAGTGATTATTACTCCTCCTTTGAGTGAAGTCAACTTATTTAGTGAGGAAAACATATTTATGGGCCAAATGTACCTAAGTGGTTCATTTATGAACCAATATTGGAGAATCTACCCACTTATCAACCATGGACCTTGGTCAAGGCCATGAACATACCTATGTAATAAGAACTAAAACCATGGATCATAGAATAACAAGAGGAGGAGGAAAAGAGGTTGGCTATTCCAAACCAATCATCACTTGAATCATAAGTATAAATCCTATTTTCACATGTGATCAAATCTTTAGTTAGGGTTAAATTTGATGTAGGTGCTAATGGTCTACAAAGTGTGACTGAGAAAATATTTATGCAAGGGGATGAGGAGATCATATATCAAAAATTGGAGCCCTTAACTAATTTGACTTATAAGGAAGGACAAGGGCCTACTGAGAATCCAATCT
Source organism: Torreya grandis (assembly GCA_037957365.1). Lineage (NCBI taxonomy): Eukaryota > Viridiplantae > Streptophyta > Pinopsida > Cupressales > Taxaceae > Torreya > Torreya grandis. The sequence continues at coordinate 697,083 of JARHVA010002192.1, read as the reverse complement.
ATGAATAAGATGTATTGGAGTTGGCTCAAGCACATTCCAAATAATTGCAATCTAATATAAAAGGGATAAAGTAACAAAATAAAATCCTATAGGAGTAGTCTATTCTATCTATTCTAGGGGATAGGGGCAACTAGTTTGAGGCCATTATGTATGACATATTTGGTTCTTTGAAGACAATTAGATTTAGGTAGGATATGGTGAGTAGACAAAGTTCTATGGCTATGAACCAGGATAATCAATCATGAAATTCATATAATAAGGTGAAGGAATTAACAAATATATTGATAGAGGACCAGATCCCTAGATTTAAAATAATTAGCCTAGCTCATTTAAATATGACTATGTCAATATTGATAGAGAATATCAAGGCTTTGGAAAAATGGTCCAATCAAATGGGGGGATTTTTCTAATAATTTAAAGCAATTAGAAAATATAATGATGAATATATTAGGGAGATTGATCAAATAATCAAATACCATTAGTCCCATTAGATTAATAAGAGATGATGATTTCAATCATAGGGATACTCAATTCATATAGGAGGTAAAAAATCAAATCCAGGGTAAAATAGCAGAGGACAACAAAAGGATCTTGGACATGATCCTATCTACAAAGGAAAATATTGGTGATGCTAGAAGCATCAAGGAAGAAATGGATAGAGATGAAAAATACTTTAGAGTCCTCATAGATCAATAAGAAGATATTTTTATGGAGCCTATCATCAACCTCAAGATAATTGATGAATAACTTAATAAGGCAATGAAGATGTTATAGCAATGACAAAGGACTACAATAATATATGCTTCTCAAAGTCAAATTTATTGACTCAAGTATTATTTTATAACAAAACATGTATATTATTTGAAAATAGAATATTCTATTTTGTAAAAGCATGTGCATCTTGTAAAGAACATTGCATATAGGTCAATCCATTTAGAAAGTGCCATTAGTTTTAGGATGGTGTAAAAGGATAATTGTCCTTGACACTTGTAAAATTATAATTTGATATGACTAACCCACATACCTTAAGGTATTTTATAAAAGGGGTATTATAATTTTTAAAAGGAGGGAGTTTTTATGTAAATTTTGGAGAAAATTAATGCTAGGAAGGGAATTTTTCAAAGATTGTCTCACAATTGTTTGTGTATTTGTTATCATGGTTGCTTCCTCAATTATCTAGTTTTGATGTTCAGATTTTAATGGTTTTCATGGATTCTAGATGTGCATATATGAATGTAGAGTCGTCAATTTGTTTTTATGATAGGTTGATTGAAGTATTTTAGATTCAGTTCATTTTACTTGCTTTTCTTGTAGACGTGCTAATGTAATTTGATTGTGGAAGTAAATATTTAAATTGAATATGCTTTATTATTTACATTATTTCAAGTATCCTTAGACATTTTCTTGGTATATGATAGGATCTGTGCATTGTAAATTTCATGTTATATATTGGTTTAAATGCATGTCTTTAATGAAATTTAAGCTTTGTCATAATGTCTAGACTAGAGACCATAAATATTCACATTTTCTACCCTACCCTTCTTTTTGCTCATTTTTTATTCAATTCACGATAGCTTAGCTTTTCATTCTAAATATAAATACTAGATTAGGCTTTAGACTTTATGTTTTTATAATTGTTCACTACTTAGTTCAAATTACTTTCATATTTAATAAGTATGATTTAACACCACAATTGATCCCAACAACCATCTATTAATTTTATGAATAGTCATTTAGTTTGACCACTACTCCACCAAAGATATCAGGAATATCAAAATCAATAACTCATGCAATGGATTCTTTGAGTCCAAAAATAATAAGTGTTTCTCAACACTATTGAAACCTTGTGATATACTTTTAGTCACCAATAGTATCAATGATCTCATCAGGCTCCAAAATGACTCAACATTCTTGATCCAAATTTTATAATGTATCATAGGTAGATACTTGTTGTGTAATTACCCTATTTAATTAGGAGACATAAGATACTATATGTATGAGTGCAAATTGAGGTAGCTTGAACTTGTATGTGGAATTATTAATCTTATACAAGATATGATAAAGGTCCTAATAATTAGGAGAAATTTTGTATCCTTTTTTTTTATTTAATGGAATTTGCTTATATGGATGAAGGTGAAAACAACCTAATCTACCAATTCAAATTTCCTCTCACTATTGTTTTATCTCTATTCTACTTCATTAGATTTTATGACATTGCCAAAATATATCTTAGACAAGCTAGTATCTTATTTTAGAGATAAAACTCTTGGTTAAACCTCAAGGATTAGGTTATGGATGGGGGTTGACACCCATAAAAATCCACAAATGGAGACATTTTGAAATAGGTATGGAAGTAAGTATTAGTGGCGGCCATTGAACCCATCTTTCCTATTTATATAATGTAAAAAAATGAAGATATTCCTCTAGGAATATTTTGACCACTTGTGCTTTCCCATTAGATTGAGGATGATGTGACACAATATGAGCCAAACTAAATGCCAAAAAATGAAAATAAATTAGTTTATAAATTACTAGTAATGATGGGATCATGATCACTTACTATTATCTTTGGAATACCATAAACTTATTTAATTATTTCCTAAAAATCACCTACTACTATACTAACTACAAATGGCTAAGAAAAGGGATAAAATGGGTGTGTGTTTTTAACCTATCCATAATTACCATGATAACATATTTATCCTCAACCTTTGGAAAAAATGTTATGAAATCCATGGAAACCTCCTCCCACTATTAGCTAGGAATAGATAAGGGTTGTAGAATACTTGGGGTATTAATATTCACTTTTTGTTTTTGACATATCATGCATTCTACCACATATTTATGTATATCCATTTTGATTCCTTCCTAGAGTAAATATTTATTCATTTTATGATAGTTTTTCAAATATATTAAATGACCCTACTATAGGTTCATGAATATTTTTAGGTATCTTATATTTAATGGAATAATTCATGTATAGGTATAATATATCTTTATACCATAAGGCATTCCCTTTTTACTCAGAGTTTTACTAGACACTAGAATCACACTAGAGATGTTGAATCAGATCCTAGGTACCATTTTTATTTTCCAATTTTGATCTTTCCTCATCCACCTAATTTATCCATCATATGGACATTGTGTATTAGAAATCATATGTGGACTAATCCCTCCTATATAGTTTATTTACATCCAAATTATCATTTCCTTATATATTATTTTTGAGTCATACTTAGATATTTTGGTCACCAAATTTTATTTTTATTTAAATGAAAACCTTTTTTTAAAGAATTATTTTATATTATTTGATTATTTTTCACCTTAAAATACTTGCCCATTAGATAAGGTCTCTATTTTTTGAATACATAAATAATATCCATCATCTCCTTCTCATATATAGTCTTTAGAGAATTCTTACATTTTATTTGGTGACTCTTAAATGTAATGGGTAACACTTCCTACATGAGTACTACCCCCATTCCATAGTTATAATATCACATTTAATAGTGAAGGTCTTTGAAAAAATTTGTCTAGCCAAAAATATATTGGATCACATGGCCTCCTTCAAGTTCTAAAATGCCTTGGTCATAACATCATTCCAATGGAAGGAGTCCTTATTCAATAAATATTTGAGTGGTGTTGTTTTTATTCCATAATTATTTAAAAATTAATGATAATAACCTATGAGTCCTAAAAAAATATTTCAGGTTTTTGAGGGTTTTTTTAACTTGAAATTATATCATGTCCTTGATTTTGTGAGGGTCTACATTGAAATATTCATATGACATAATATGAGCCTACTAATTTACATTAAGTAATCCAATATAATACTTGAAAGTCTTGTTGTAATGTTGATGTTGTTATAGAATTATCAATATCTCACTCACATGCTACAAGGGTTATTCTCGTGTATTACTCTATATCTATATATCATCAAAATATACCAAGACAAATTCTTAAAACAAATCCATAAGGACAATCTTCCTCAAACTCTAAAATGTAGATGGTGCATTTATTAAGACTAAAGGGAATTGTCAAAAAATCATAATAGACTATAAATTTTTCTTATGTAATCTTCATCTATGATCCAAATTTGATAGTAACTTGAATGAAGATCCAAATATATAAAGTAGACAACCCCATGTAATTAATCTAGCACATAATAAATTACCTGAACAAGTAACTTATATTTGATGGTGTGCTTCTCGAGTTATCTATAATCAAGTTATATCTTTCATGTATTGTCATTATTATGCACCATTACTATATGAAATGAACATGCACTTTAGATATGCCTAATAATACCAGTATACAACATTTCCTATAACATATTCTCAATATGCTTATTATAGACATATGGGTACCTATAAGGTGTAATTTTTTATATTTGACTCCCTAGTACCTATTGAATGACCTAATTAGGTTCCCTTTGTGGTGGTAGTGTGACAACCCCAAAAATCAACCCAAAAAAATTTAATAATTTTAAAGTTATGTTTAAGAATTACAACACCAATCAATGCACATGCATGTTTAATAACATTAGTTTAAATGAAAGACTTATTCATGATTGTTAAAACACTATCATGGTAACCATAAGAATGCTTTACCTACTTGTAGATTAAGTGATTCTTAAATTAGTTTTAATAATATCCTCATATTTATATTCTTTGTCTAAAAACCATCACTCTATTTTTGTGATAAATTTATATTTTTCAAAATAATGACAAAAAGGAAAATCAATATATCCTCCTATTAGACATAATCATGAAAAGAGATAAAATTCATTTTTAAATTGGATTAACACCATTTAATCTAAATTGATAGCATCTTCCCTAAAGTGATGTCTCCAACTTTCATTAAATCACTGTAAGAGTTTATATTAACTAACTTTCTAACAATTTATAATTTAAATGAGTTACATGCTCAAGAAAGATTCTATAATTACATTATCTCATATTATAATACAATTTTAAAGTGACTATCAAAATTTAAAAAAATGTGTTTCATATAATTTTAATCCTTATTGATGTTAATTATTACACATATAATCTCATTTGGGTATAATAAATCTTTAATATTAGCTTATTATCCAAGTTAGTCATAGACTACACTATCTATGATGATTTATTCTCAATTCCACTAATTAGTAAAAATCATTATAAGATTATTATTAAAAATTATTATAAGCCTTACAAGAGATTTTAAGATTTTTATTTCATTCTCAAATTTATTCTACCTTAGTTCATTTTAAAGTCAAGCACTACATATATGATAGAGATAATTTTAGTGGAAAAATTTAAAGTACTTTATTTATTTACACAATCATTACAAAGCCTAAAATATTAATATTTAACATGAGTGATTAAGTAAAATGATTCCAAGGAGTAATTTGATTTTTTCAAGATAGAATCTTTAATCACACATTTAGGTCTTAATAAAACTCAAATGTCCTTAGTTTCTTAGTAGCTCATGATGACTTATAGAATTTCATCCATAGATTTTTTTAATCACATACCACATTGGGGTTTTGAAAACTTTAAATATTAACAACACACTAAAAATAATTAGTCATAATTTTAGTCAATTGCTACAAAGAAGTTAAATGGAATACAATAATTTTAAAGGATTTACCACTTTACTTCAATAATTCAAGAACCTTATTCAAATAGGCAACTTATGAAAAGAATGATAAGAGTCCAAACTCATATTTATTGATTAACACTTAAACGTAATCAACATACAATAGTAAATATTATAATCATACAACATTTAAAATAGTTTACCATCCATCCATCTAATATTTATTTCTCAAAATATTCCTTGTTTCCATATCGAGATATAAAATTAATGGGATCATAATTTTATAATCATGTTACCACTTTTTAAAATTTCACTAACTTTATAAAAAGAGATTGTACAAATTATCATAGTTTTACTGTCTAATGCACCATCTCATTGATGTAGTTTTATAGTCTAATGCACCATCTCATGAAAGCTACCTTAATTTAATATACTTACCAGTTACATGTGCATTATTTTAATTTGACATCTAATATTATAAATAGTCAAATTATGGTTCTTTATTATATTCAACTACAAAAATTATTATTATTGATTCATTAAAACTCAACATATTTAACATCATTATTTTGTATTTATGTTCATAAAATATTTTAATAACTAGTAACATGAAGTTTATTAGTATAATTTATATTTCTACTTACTTACCAACTACTAAGTTTATAGTGACAACAAGAACAACACATTCTACATCAAAACAAATAAAACATTACTTATAGTGTCTTGTCAGTAATTGGAAACATACAACCTTGCCATCTGATAATAAATCATTTCTATTTTATTAATAATTACAAAACATAATTTAATTATCAAGTCAAGATGACCAAAATTATAAGATTATACATTTGGATAACAACACTATATTTTAATCTAATCTAAAAAATTTATCAGACTTGATTATAAATAGATGACTAAATTCATAATTCCAAGTTATTATGCTTTACAATCAAATTCAATGAGCTTATCCATGAAATAAATATAAATATTACATTCTCTGTAAACATGATACATAACAAAAATTAGTAAAGACAAAGATATTGTATAGGTCTACTAGGATATAATTCATCATGCATAGTATAACCAAGTAGAAATCATTCATTCCTTAATATCTAATGTCCAAATTGATCAACCAACCCAATTTTCCTAGCTCTATACTTCACTAAGTTTCACAAAGTTAACATAACCAAACCAACTAAATCATAGATGAAAGTAATTACACCCATGCACCCATGGTCAAACTAAACCATGATGTCACTTTTAATTCATAAAAGTATTTTATAGCTTCATTTTATAACTGAATTCAAACTTATCGTCATTTTAATTTCAAATAAAGGGTACATGTAAATAATCAAATAGTGACTACATTTATACCTTCCTCAAAGTAATAAAATAGACTACTTAATAAAGCCAACCATATCCTTATTTATACACATTCATATTTATGAAAATATATAAGAATTATCAAAATGAATACTAAATAGTATAACTTTATATAACCATTTTTATCATTTCTTGATATAAACAAAATCTCAGAGTCATATACAAGACCATATCTTTAAAGGAAGATTTATAGTTTTAAAACACAATTAATGATAAGAAAAAACATCATATAATACCTTATACAAGTGATTATAAATCCTCAAAACCATATATTTCATTATTTACAATAATTGGGAAAGAATACATTAATGAAACTATTCCTTAATAAGAGAAATATACAATATTACAACATAGAGAAATATAATGTCTACCATTTTAATCATCTAAATCAAGGAGTAATATAAATAAATTAATATAATAAATATTCCTTCTATAGGTTTTAATTCAATAATAAAAATCTTCTAGATATACTAGTGCCTCAAACATCATTAACATAATCAGAAGTCCACTTTAAGTAAATAATGACCATGGAAATGTTATCTAAATGCATAAACAATAAAAATAATGTGAAACTTGAGCCAAACCATTAAATGGTAACCCTATCCATCCCATCCATCAGTCTGGCGTTGCAATAGGTCATCAAACAAATGCTCAAAATATTAAAATCATGGGATAAATAAGGTTTAAATAGAGATATATCCAATACACCACTATGAGGTTTCATAAAAGGGTAAACACATAATAAATACCCAAGAAAAAAAATTAGACATGATTACAAACCAAATATTCACATTGGAAAAAATATACTAAATCAAATTAAACATTCTTATAATAAGATGCTAAATCAAATAAGTCATTCTAAAGATAGGATGCTAAATCAAATAGATGATTATGAAAACATGATTCTAAATTAAATAACACATTTTCACAACATTAAAACATTAACTACATATATGTTACATCTCAAGGGTGAGATGTATTTAAAATAATAATACACATAAGTATTTTTCCAAACAAACAACCACATTATCTATTCAAGGAATATTCTAGTTTAACCTAGATTGATATAGTAACTACATGCCTAAAACCACTTACATGGTTATGGGGAAGTTCTAGATAGAGAAAACCCTCCATACAACTTACTAATATTCCTTGGATTTCTCAAAAAAAAAATACATAAACAACTATACAATAAATATAACCATAAATAAAATTAAATTGCTTGTAAAAATGGAACAATCAATGTTGATTTTCATATCTTTTTTTTCCCCCTTTTATACATCTTTTCTATTATTTACTATTAAAATATTTGGTTTACACAGTCCTCCATGGCACTCTTAACTTACTCCATTCTAATACCATTACATGAATGAAACTCAAGTAGTGGTACTTAGAAAACCTCAATGATTTCCATGGTTTCCATAGAAAACCCTATATTTTATCCCCACTTATTTAAATTCCTATACAATGGTCCAAATAAAATGACTTTAAAATAGTAATGAAATGATACACAAAAGTTTCCACCATGTAAACCTCATTCGAATTATTATGTCAATCAACTTAAGTTCAAGGTTAAAAACATAATTATGCCACTTAGGTCCCAATATGATCTTTTTAAATAATTAAAACACATTAGTCAACGACTTATCAAAGTGTTTCTAACCAAGATTTTAACATATATTTTAAGTCCTTTAGGTCCTCAATGAAAAAAAAAATCTAAGGTTATACCTTCTCTTGAATGCATTATTTAAAAAATTAAGGTAACAACCTTAAATATCCATGATTATTATTATAATATTAAATTTAATATGACAATGCAATAAAATTTAAAATTAAAACATGTTATACTTTTCCAATAATGAAAAACATCCCTAAATACATAGTAGAATAATTGGTTTCCAACTAATGATGGACCTAAATTAAACAATTAGATAAATATGCATAACACTAAGTATTCACATCATAATGAAACGTGAAATACATGGTTGACTGATCATATCTCCAAATTTTGCATTAATTTTCCATATACCTATATTAATATATTGTGGTTGTCTAATGGTGTATTGCATGCCAAAACCTAGCTAGATTCATATAGTTGTTACTCTCAATCACCATGTGACATCAGTGGTACCAACTTGAAACATACTATGGTTTGTATTGATACTAAAAATAAAAAAATATTTTTAATATAACTATAATATAATGGAAATGTCATAATGAATGAAATAATCATTCATTGAACTAGATATAAAATGTATCATTAGTCCCAAAATGACTCAAAAATATAGTAAAAAAAAAATTATTATTGCATATTTGCATGAGATATGACATCCACCCCCATAAAGGTAGGCACCATATCAAGGCCTAAATAAAGAGGTAAGAATAGTTCTTCCTAAATAAATTTTTTCCTTCTTAGGTGCCACTTTTATCACTTAACTAGTATGATTAGACCAACACTTATTATATATCTTTGTTTTATAGGTTAATCCTATAATGAGTCAAGATCTTGATGGGGTTCATCTAAATAATATTCTCATCTACCACCTAGATATTATTCAAATCAAAAATATGATATGGATCAAAAACATAATTTATTAAAAGAGAAGCATGAAACACATCATGTATTATAAATAGAGAAGGAATATCTAGGTGGTATATAGTAGGGTTAATCTTTTTCATAATGTTAAATGGACTAATAGAATATGGAACTAGTTTAGATGCGTTGTCAAACTTGATATAATGTTTCTAGGGTATTACTCTAAAAACTATCTTATCTAACACTTAAAATTATCTTGGTGATATCTTAATATTAACATAGTTTTTTTGTTGATCAGAGGCAACTTTCAACCTTTATCGAATGAAAACCATTTTCTAGTTATACTCTTGTTATATCTTAAGACCTACAAATATACAATTTTCCAAACTATCCCAATCAAGGGGAGTTTTGCACTTTTACCCATACAAGGCTTCAAAAGGTTCCATTTTAATAACTAAATTATAGGTATTATTTTCTACAAATTTAACTAGATGGAGATTATCCTCTTATTTAGACTATTATTTCATCACATATATCCTTAACATATCTTCCACCACTTGATTTAGCCTTCTAATTTGACCATCCATTTCTAGATTATAAGATGAACTATTTATTTTTCTTAATTGAAATCATCAATGTCTACCATAATCTAGAAGTGAACAACTTATCTCTATAATATATAATCACTTTAGGAACACCATGAAGTAAAAATTTTCCTTCAATAACTTCTTAACAAGAGTAGTAGAATCATCAATAAGACTATCTAAAACAAATTGAGAAACTTTAGTTAATTTGTCAATTATAATCAAAATTGAATCATGTATACCCTATGACTTAACCAATTCTGATATAAATTCCATATAGATTATTACCCATTTTATTTCTATAATAGCATGAATATACATAAAAACAATAGAATGTCAATGTTTAACATTCTAAACATTTTGATATATAAGTAGCCATATACTTATTTAGAAAAGGCTAAAAATAAAACTTTTTAACTCATGAGTCATTTTTGTCACACATGGATGAACAAAATGAGGTAAAGTATGCAATTATTCAAGCACTTGTTCCCTTAAATTTATACAATCATCAACATAAATCTACATTTCTCCCTTAGTCTTAAATCTGAGTCAAAGGAAAAATCAACTACACAATTATTTATTATTCCATTAGTTAAATCAACAATTTTTTTATACATTCAAAGTCAGTAAACTATTGATTTAAAATGGAATTATTAAAATTGGACCTCAAAATAGAAATTATAGTAATATATGTCCTTATACTAAGAGCATAAAATAATCTAATGTATTTACCTTTTATGGTAACAATATCAGGATCAAAATTATTGATAAATTCTAACCATGTATGTTGCATTGCATTAAACTCATCTTGATTAAACAAATGCACTAAGCTATGATGGTCAAATTTTACCTTAAAATTCTTCCTAATAGAAAAGTGTTTTCATTTTTTGAGTGTGTGAACCACTTTCAAGTTTAATTTCATGATTTGGGTAGTTTTTCTCATTCATTTTGAGGTTTTTAGACTTAAAAGAAGCTAATTTTACATCTTGGGTCAAAATAGCCTCAATGCCCACTTTACAAGCATAAACCTAAATATTGAAATATCCATTTGCATCTAGAATAATAAGGATAAAAATAGAATTTAAAAATAATTTCAACCTTTGAAAAGATGTATTACATTGAGTCTAATTTAACTTCTTTACCTTATTATTTAAAAAATCAATAGGGATAACAACCCTTGATAACTCCTCTACAAACCTCTGATAGTAACCAACCAACCCCGTGAAGCTACACACATCATGCAAATTTTTAGGAGAAGACAACTCACTAATAGGTGTAATTTTTTACAAGATCAATTTTAAGACCTTATTTTAAAATAACATTCCCAACTAGTGGATTTTACTTTGGTAAAAATCATTAAGAAAACTTTCCATATAAATTATGCTTTATTAGCCCTTGGAAGACTAAGCATAGGTGTTTCTCATGTTCCAATTAATTATTAGAAAATATAATAATATCATCAATAAAAATTGGAAAATTTTGATCTAATAAATCCTTGAATACACTATTCATTAAGCTCATGAAGGTAGCAAGTGAGTTTGTTAAACAAAAATTCATAATAATGAACTCATAATTTCCATAACTTATTCCAAGATATGTCTTATGTATGTCTCTATCTTTGATGCAAATTTGATGATACCCTAATAAAATATCTATCTTGAAAAAACACAAATGTACCCTTCATTTGATCAAGTAGATCATTAATTCTAAAAATTGGGTACTTATTATTAATTGTGACTTTATTTAACATGTGGTAGTCAATGCAAGGTCTTAAGGTACCATCCATATTATTTATAAATATAATCGGGGCTCCCCCAAGGTGATACACTTGGCCTAATCAGTGTATTCGGTTTATTCATTAGGATCTCATGAAATCCTATCTTGAACTTAATTACCTTAGTTTCATTGTCATGGATGTAGTTTACATAATGTACAAGGTTGAGAAACTTTTTATCATATTCCTAAATAGTCATATTTCTATGTTCAATAGTTAGAATTATATAATATTTTGTTCTTTAAAGTTTACACTTAGGGATATCTTCCTAAATCACATCTTAAAGGTCTCCCAACAAAGAACCATTAGATCATAAACATTGATTATCAGTTAAGTGGTTCCACCACAAGTAAATATCTCATAACAATGGGTAGACTCTTATATGATCTTTGATATTAAATCCCAATTATGTAGAGTGAAGTATTTATACTAATTCACTAACCATGCCTATGTAGCTTCTCTATATTTATAACTATAATAGGATGAGGTGGAATGTTTTAAAGATCCTTAATGATATAATCCATAACATCATTGGTCTTAGGTGTTTACGCCTTTTCTCATCCCATTGTACTTCCTCTTTCTCACTTCATTATTTAAGGTTTTTCATGTTGACCAACCTTTGGCCATATTTTCCATTTGGAATTGGAAGATAGGAATTAAACCTATAATGTTATCTTGGATATAATTATCACCAACTTGGTAATTTTTGGAATTATCACCAACATTATTATTATCATCAACATTGTTCATGCCATGGCCATTTCCAGTGTCATTGTCATCATGACCATATAGACTATGGTTGTCAACAACATCATTGTTAGCATTTATATTACCCTTGTTGGCTTGTGTCCTCCCCATTTTGAGAAAAACCAAAACACTTTCAACCCAATAGTTACCCAAATTAACCCTATAGTATAACTAGGCTTTGATACCACATGATAGCCAAAAAAATTGACCCATAAAATTCTAACCTTTTTATAGTTATGTTTCTAAATTTTATCACTAATCAATGGACATATATTTATAATACCATTAATTTAAACTAAAAACATATGCATGATTTTTACAACCTTATTGTGGTAACCATAGGAATGTTTTACTCATACATTTATTGACTATTAAAAAAAATCCAACAATAACCTCACAATTATATTATTTGTCTGAAAACCATCACATTATATTTTTGATATTTTTAGCTTTTTGAAAATAAAAACTACCACAAAGGACACTTAATAGATCTACTTAATAGACCTAATCATGAAAATGGATAAAGCCTCAATTTTATTAGGATTAACACCATTTAATTAAAAATGACAATTTTTTATCTAAATTTATGTCTCCAATATTTATATAATCATTGGAAGAGTTTCGATTAACTAACTTTCTAACAATTTATCATTGAAACGAGTAACATGCTCAATAATTATTCCATAATTCCACTATCTCAGATTAAAATAAAACTTTAAAATAATGATCAAAGGAAAAAAAAATCATGTTTAATATATTTTTAATCCTTACTGATGTTACCCATGAATCATATAATCTCCTTTAGGTAGAATACACCATTAAGCTTATCTTACTTTCCAAGTTAATAATAAATTGCACTACTCTTGACAATTCATTTCTAATCCTAGTGATCAGTCCATCATTATAAGATTATTATTAAAACCCCTTATAAACCTTATAATATATGTTAAGGTTTTTAATTCATTATTAATTTTATTAGACCTTAGGTCATGTTAAATTCAAGAACTATGTATTCATTGAGGTAATATTAGTAGAAAATGTGTATTACTTTAGTTACTCAATCAGTACAAACCCTAAAATATTATTATTTATTCATATTTATCAAGAGTGAATCCGTAATTACACATTTAAGTTATTATAAAATTCATATTCCCTTAGTCTCTTAGTAGGTCATGATGACTTACAAAAGTTCATCCATGGATTTTACTGATCACAAATTACATTTGGGTTTTGACAAGTTTCTATATTAATAGCCCACTATTAGTAGTCATTCACAATATTAATAAATCAATACAAATAATTTAAATGGAATGAAATAATTCTAAAGGATTTACAATTTTACTTCAACAATTAAACAATCTTATTGCAATAGGTAACTTAAAAACATATTGATAATAATACAAACTCAAATTTATTAATTGACACTTAGACTTAATAAACATGGAATAGTATGTATTATAATCATAAAACATTTAATTTTTTTTCCTAAACATAAATTTAATATATTTTTTCACAAAATATTCATTATTTTTGTATCGAGATATAAAATAAATGGTATCATAATTTTATAATCATGTTTCCACTATGTACACTTTCAATAAATTTATAAAAGAGAGCATACAAATTAATTATAGTTATATAGTCCAATGAACCATCTTCATGAAAGATAAAATACTCTAATATACTTACTAGTTACCTATGCATTATTTTACTTTTCCAACTCATACTATAGAGATTCAAATTAGGGATCTCTTGTATATTAAACCACAACAATTATTATTCTTGCTTCACTAAAACATAACATAGCATAATTAACTTGTATCTATGTTAATAAAATATTTTATAACCATTAACTCATAATTTATTAATAGAATTTATATTACTACCTCCTTACCAACTACCAAGTTTCTAGTGACAACAAGAACAACATAGTCTATAGTGATATAAAAAACATAACTTCTACAAACTTGTTAGTACTTGTAAACATACAAAATTACCATCCAATAATAAACCACTTACATTTCATTAAATATATCATAACATAATTTAAATACCAGGGAATAACAACTCAAATTACCAAATATGAATTTGAAAAAAAAAGATATATTTTATGCTAATCCAAACATTTTGTCAAACATGATTCGAAATAGATGAATAAATTCATGCTTATTATTTATTATGACATAAAATAAAATTATATGAGTTTATCCATGAAATAAATATAAATAATCCATTACACTATCTCTAAACATGATACATAACTAAAATTAGTAAAGTGAGATATATTATAAAAGTTGTTAGGACATAATTCATCATGCATAGTCTAACCATGTAGAAACCATTCACTCCTTACAATATAACAATTTTAAAATGGAGTAACTAGCATAAGTTTTCCATATTTATTATTCAATATATTTGACATATTTAAAATAACCAAACCAACTAAATCACAACTAAAATTAATTACACTCATGCATCCAACTTTAAATACAACCATAATGTCACTTTTGTATTCATAAAAATTATGCTGAAATTTCATCCTAGAACTAAATTAAACTTAGATTCATTTTCATTTTAAAAAAAGGGTGAAATTATATAATCAAATAGTTATTGCATTTTGACCTTCCTAAAAATAATAAAATAGAATACTAAATCAAAACAAGCATATCCTTCTTTATACAGAGTCATAGTTATGAAAATAAATATGAATGATCAACATGAAAACTAAATAGTATAAATTTATATAACATTTTTCATTAATTATTGATAAAAACATACTCTTGAATTCATATAAAAATTGGAAAAACTTCTGAGATGTGGATCTTCAAGACCTAAGAACTCCTGGATCTAGAGAGGGAAGTTGAGGAGGAGGATAGAAGGTTCAAAGAGATTTGGTGGAAAAATAGTTAGAGAAATAGTTACAACTAGGATAGGCACTTTATTAAATACAAGGTTTTGGGACCAACATACCCCACTCATTAAAAAATTAGGTACCCTTAAGAGACTTATGTATCCAAGTTTGAAATATCTAAACATTGAGGTCCCTTTTGAAAGAATTTGAAGATCATCCATTCATAAATGAAACACATTTGTGTATTTTTCAAACCTCTTGTTCTGAGCTAACCTGGATAATATATGTTACTTAATTTGGTGTACGTTCCTTATAAGTTCTAGGATTTGGTGTTCTCAAACCCTAAGTAGCCTTTAGTTTAAATTCAAATATTGGTAGGAGCCAAGTCGATGGGAATGATTAAATAAATTGGTTAACAAAAGGGTTTATCATGTTTTTTAACATGACCTAAGCCTTTATCCATTCCTTTCCCCTTTCATTTACCTTGGGTCTAAATTAACATGTTTTATGTAGTCCCTTTTAAAATTCACCTAACTTACACTATGTTATTAATATTAAGACCCCAATATATAACTCAACCTTAGTCTTAATAATCTATCCTAAGTATCTATGTCCTTGGGACTAATGGTTACTCCTCGTGTCCTTTATAGGATCCAATGATGATCACTCGGTCACCAAATCTGATCAAATAGAGTGTATTAACCAAAAATTTCATACTTAATTAATGTGCATCATAAAAATATCAATGACAACTGCTTACTCATTGGATTTGATCCAACGGCGTGAGGCATAGGGGAAAAGGTCAAAAGGTACATAAAGCCCTAAGAGGTAGACATGTGGTAACTTGCTAATCAAAGGAAGAAAATTAAAGGGACCCATTTAATAAAGGTGTTTAATTAATGACTGAGTTCACCATGAATATAAATGGTGATCGCTCACCCACTAGATTTGATCCAATACTACAAGAGGACCTATACTCAACAAAAGGGCCCATAAAGATCGACAAAAATAACTTACTCATTGGATTTGATCCAATGGTGTGAGGATCCTAATGAATTTTAAAATCTCCATGAGCTCAAAACATGGCCAGCCCATGATTGAGATGGAAACTGACTAAGATACGTAGTATGAAGAGATCTACGAGAATGCCAAGTGTAGTAACTATAAGCCTAAAGATTGATGAGTTAATAGGAGTGCAAGAGCTCAGATTTAGATCAAAAAATCATGTTAAAACCAAGATATTGATCCAAAAAATTGAAATAAAGGATGATTTTAAAATATAATGGCTAGTATCCAAAGGGAAATTATGAAAATTTCCACAAAAGTCTAGAATGCTACGATATGGACTCCACATAAGCATAAAAGGGAAAAATCAAAGATCTTTTGAGATCAAAAATGAAAAGGGCATGAAGAAAAGGGTCCCATTAAATCTAAGGCATGTATGAAGTTAATTCCTAAATAAATATGACATTAGATATCAAAACCGTAAACCCTTTATAAAGAGGATTCAAGTGGACTCAATTAACTTCACCTAGGCAAGATAGTGTAACTAATATTTGAGAAATAAGTGCCTTAGTGAAATCATTATAAATCCTATTAGGATAATTCTATATCATCAATATTAGGAAAACAATAATTAAATATGGAAGCTAAGCTCTATCTGACCTCTGACAATGAAGGAAGGGTTTTCCAGGATATAGAGTTAGACTTGGTGGCCCTAAATGTCCATAAAGTTAAGAACTAGTCAGAATTATTCTTCCTTGTGGAATAATTACAACCCATCTCTTATGAGGAGAGGAGAAATGTTACTAAACATTAAAGATATAATGATATAGTTTTAATTCAGATGGCAAGCCTTCACCATGCAATAATAAAACTAGGGATAATGCATTATATCAATGTCCTTACTCCTATTTTTTTAGATTTTAGAATAGATGGGGAGTAGATTATTCAAGAGGGAAACACCAAAAGTGTTGTGTGTATTGTCCACATGGCCTTTGAAACCTATTATGATCTTCCCTTTCCCCATCTCAAGCTCCCATCCATGAGATATTGGACTAACACCTAGGACCTCAATTCAGTCCTCACACCCTATTTAATCTAAGGATCCCTTGTTTTTAGGTCCCCTAATGGAAAAATTCCTATTTTCCAATTTAGAGTGGCTATTAAGATATTCATTACCTTTCTAAATATATCCCTTCATACCCATTCCACTACTTATGTGAACAAAGTCTGGGTATCCTAT
Organism: Torreya grandis; assembly: GCA_037957365.1. NCBI lineage: Eukaryota > Viridiplantae > Streptophyta > Pinopsida > Cupressales > Taxaceae > Torreya > Torreya grandis. Next base: position 679,383 of record JARHVA010002192.1, on the reverse strand, counting down.
GTCTACTTTATTCTAAGAGAGAAATTGACCCATCCTATGGGAGACCTAATAAGGTTTTTCCTAGACAAATAATTCATGGCCATTAAAAGAAGGACCTTCAAGTAATTTTATATGATGTATTATCTCTTGGATTCTCTCCTAACCTCTATGACCTTCCCTAGCATAAAAAAATGGTCCCCTGATGGCATGACCACAATCTCCCACCGTTACTCTAAATTGCATATATTCAAGTACAGGAACCACATGTAATTTATTTATGATGGTGTTTTCCCAGCCATTTATGAGGCAATCATAGGCATCCCTATACTAAGACTACATCCTCTTATCAAGAAACAAATGGAAATCATGGGGGATGTGTGGTACCACCCAAATTACACCATGACAAGAATAGAGGGGATTCTAACTCAACCTTATAGAATACTAATTCATGTCCCCAACAATCTTGCAAAATAGGAAATTGCCTCTAAAATTGTTCAAGGTGTAAATAGGGTATGGAAAAGAATAAATATCCAGTCCATCCTTTCCAATTAGATACTGGCAAAGTCATAATCAAAGATTAGAAGTAGTTAGAGGTCATGGTGGTTCATAGGTATTCATTTGATTTTTAGTTGGATGACCTCAAACTATAGGACCTTAAGAATGGGGCAATCAACCACATCTAGGATAGAAAGGCCCCAAAGATTGAATATGGACATCAAGTAGGTGTTGGTGATGACATCTAAATCAGAGCCAAGAATTTCAAATAATTACTTTCTATAATTATAGGTCACAACCTCCAATTAGAGCATAGGTTGGTCAAGGACAATAATCCCTTAGAAGAAAGATGGCAACTACGCCCTTTACATTATCATTTGTTGCCTATTCCATTTGATACTGCTCATCAAAAGCCACCTATTGAGGGACTATCATCTAACCCTCAAAAAGTGGAACCCACATGACAAGCCCAAGTTGAGAAACCTAAGGATATCAAAGGAAAAGGTAAATCTATGGATAAAGAACCAAATATATAAGAGAGACATATAGAAGGCTCTACACCTTCATCAATCCCATAAATACCTTCTTCTTTAGTGGAATTCATTAGCATAGTTGCCCTTAAATAAGGAGAAACATTGGAAGGTGACATTATTGACATAAAAACTACATATGATTTTGATAGGGAGGAGGATCCCTCTAGTGAAGTAGGTATAAAATTAATCCTAGTATATATGGAGAAGATGAAGGTAGAATTAGCCTTGGTGCTTATGGCTCAAAGAAAAAGGCCTAAGTTAACTTTCACTCATCCCACTAGTGAAGTCAATCTTTTTTAGTGATGAAAATACAATTCATGGACCAATCATCCCTCACTAGTTCATCTATGGAAAGGTTCAAAAAATCCCATCCCTCTCCTCTTCTTAGGCCTTGATATAGATTGGCTTGATTGAAGATGACAAAATCAAGCCATGTATCAAAGATATAGTTTCAAAATAGGAAGAGAGAAGAATGCAAATTCAACATATTCAAGAAAAATAGAGAAATGGCACCTTATGAGCCTTTAGGAGTACAAGTGTGGAGGTTATTAAGCCTCAAAAATTAAAGGAACTAGAGGTTAAGGTGTAATTTCACCTAGACATAGTAGCCTTGGAGAGGACCACAATAAAGGTAGCTATGGTGAGCCAAGAAGAGTTCACATTTCAAAAAGTGGATCCATTTACAAGGTTAAACCCTATTGGAAGATAATAACTTGGTAAATATCCCATTCATGAGGAGGATGTTTTAAGTTGAATTGAGGATCAATATCAATAGGCTAGATCTGGTGTCCAAGGATTAGAGCAAAAAATTAAGAACTTTAAGGAAGAAAGGAGAATTTATAGACTCAAGTTGTTCTCTCAGTTCTAGACTCTATGATCAATATGTTGGATGGGTCATTTTATGAAATGTTCAAAGAATTAAATTCCATGAAGTCAAGGTAGAAGGCCCTTCAAGATCAAGTTGCCTTAGCTAGGGAACTGGCTACTCAATGGCAAGCCTTTGAAGATAAAATTTCTTATCTCTTTAATATCTATATTAAGAAACAAATCCCAAACTTCAAGGCTATAAATATGGGGCATTTAAGTTTCATATTGGGGATTATTGGAGGTAAACTTGAGGATTTGAATGATTGGTTTATAAAAGTTGAGGATATCATAAAAGAAGAAAAGGAGCTCATTGGTAGAATTAAAAAGCTCCTAAGCATCATGTTTGAGGATCCTACATAGACTAATACCCTAGGGAATATAACTGATGAAGAATTACATCACAAAGCCACCTTGGTGACTCAATAAATCAAAGGCAAGGGTCAAGGAAAATAACTAAGGGATAAAAACAGTTTTAAACATGATATTTATTGTAAGGGAGAGAATCAACAAAGCTAGGACCATTAAAGAAGCCTTGTCTAGGAATGATAAGGATTTTGATGAGCTAGCAAACCAATAAGAGGAGTGCATCACTAGGCCAGTTGTAGATTTAGGCCTAGTAAATGAACAACATAAAAAAATCATGAGCATCTTGCATTAGTGAAGGGACCCACCTCTAAAATATTAATTATGGCTTACCAATAAGGTAACCCATTAATTTTGTAAAGGCACATGCTAGTTTGTTAGTGTGATTGTCTCTAGGTCAATAGGATTGTAAAAGATACTTGTATTATAGTTTTAACAAATACAATTATCTTTTGTACACCTATAATTGTAAAACTAATTGGTATATTACCTGGCTTCCTATAAAATCGCATGTGTTGCCATTTTTAAAGAGAGAGGATTTAAGATATTTGTATAATTTTGAGTAATTAATACAAGAGATAAAATAATTCTACAAAAATTATCTAGTTTTGGCATGTTTTAATTTATAAGTCTCTCAATTTATTTTTCTATTTTGAATATGAATGATATCAATAAATACTGAGCAAGATTATTAATTACAAGGTTGCTAACTTGTATATGATAGATTAGTTGAAAGAATTGAATTAGCTTCATTTCATTTATTCTACAATAGAGATGTGCTTTAGCTATCTAAGTGTAGTGTAAAACCTTAAATAAATTTCATTCTTACTTTTATTGTCATTCCTCCTTTTAAATTAGGCCTAGTTTGTGGTGAAACATGAGCTTAGACTGAATTACACTACATTCTAGTTAAGATCATGCTCAAAAAAGATTAAAGTCTAATCAATATGTTCATAATACAGATCAATAATCACTATTTTTTTCTTAACCTACCTTCCCTTTTACTTCTTTTTAAATAAATCATTTTATCTTAAATACATTATTTATAACCATTTTAGTCTAGTTAGTAGTCCAGATCTGGGTCAGTTTATACAAACTTTTAAAGAAAGATACTAATATGGCCCTACACCATCAAAATTTATAAATATTATGGAACAATTCATGTTGCTTTATCATTATTTCCACCAAAGGCATCTCAATTGTAAAATACCTACAAATCATGCTTTGAATCTTTAGATTCTAAAATGATAAGTGCTATTTAAACTCTTAAAATCACTTATGGTTCATTTAGAAGCATCAACAAGAGGGATATGGTGCTGCTATAAGGAGGCCATCCTAATCTATATTCTTGATTTGTTGTAAATTTGACTCAAAATTGGAAAGGTCACATATCTTTTCCTTATTCAAAGCATTTGAGGCTACTATAGGCTAAGAATTGATTTTCTTGAAGTAGGGATGCATTAGGATAAGACATATTCATGAAATTAAGATCTTTAAATGTCACATTGGAGTTGCCTAGGATTAGAACAAGATCACATTCAAAAACATGAGAACCTTGGCTTAAACTTCAAGAACACAAGAGAGCAAGATAGGACAAAGTAGATGCAAAAAATATAAATCCCTCTAAACATCACTTATTCAAGGTACATTTTATTTTGACCCTTTTATGAGAATGGCTTTGTTAGGTGATTCTTCCACCAATATGCCTATGGTGGTCCATGATCTCCCATGTAATCTAGAGAAATATTTATGTGTATTTAGTCCCATGGGTATAGTAACTATTTAAGAACATATAAAGTATTTCAAGGCTACCTTAAGATTACTCAATGTTGTGCATGAAGATGTAGCATGTAGGTTGTTCCATTTCACTTTTAAGGATGTTGCCTATGAATGGATTTTAAACTTGCCTAATAACTACATTACTAGTTGGGAAGATTTTAATAATGTGTTCATAGATCAATTTAGAAAAATCATCAGTCCTTAAATCATTTATCATCAATTTAAAACTATTAGAAGAGATGTACATTATCCTATCAGGTCCTTTAATGCTAGGCTTAAAAATATTTTTAGTAGAACCATAGATCTATACAAGCCAGATGAGATTCTAACTTTAGAGATCTATAAGGATGCAATAGACCCTATGACCTTAGTGATCTTAAATATATCCATATCAGCCATAATATCATTAGAAAGGGATTATTTAGAATTTTTAACTATTAATGATCAAAAACAACCCCATGGACAAATGGCTTAGTTGGTGTCAAATGTTAACCCCCACATGCTAGTGATGAACTTGTTTCCTAACAATAGTCAAAACATGTCTATTGTGAACCAACTTCTAAACCTCACTCAATTACCCTTTAATAATATTTCACCTATTCAAAACTTAGGATTTATGAGCCATCCCACCAATAATGACTTTAGAACAGGAGATCAGTTGTTGTTATTACTAAGTACTAATGTTAGCAATAATTAAGTACACAATTCTAAGACCCCTAAAAGTGAAATGAATCTATAGTAAAAATAGTTTAGAAGATAATTAATGGTTTCCTATAATTACAAAAATAAGTGGGGAATACTATTGAAATTTTAGGAAGGAACTTTTCATTTCAAAGATATAATAGGCTAGGCAATAGGTTCCAAAATGATATACTCCATAATAATAGAAACCATGACTGCTCCTCAGAGAATAAAACCATGGATATCAACCTCAAAAATATTAAATTACCTAAATATTATAGGGTACATTGCATACCTAAGCATGGGGTGATTGATTGCATTGAATTCTACAAGGCATTTGAAGCATTCCAAGAGGAGTTGGACATGTTTGAGGTAGTTCCCAAGAAGGATAAAAATGTATATACATCTATCCCAAAGCCTTCTAACTAGACTTTCATGGTAGAAACCTTTTATTTTCCCTTTCAAGAATAAAATGAACTAGATGAGATCCCTAAAGAAATCCATGCATTTCAATAGTTCCTAAAAAAGACTTACTCATTGAGGAATAGAGAATAGAGGAAACCCTTGACTACCTCAACCCCCCACTATAGGTTTAGAATTCCTCTAGATCCTTATTCAAGTAATAAAATTGACCCCTCTCAAGGGAGAATTCACAAGCACAAAATTGAAGTCCCTAGTCCTCCCAAAACTAGTAACAACATAGTTGAGGACATGAAGAAGATAAAGGCTAATATCACCTTGCATGAGTTAACACAGATCAAAGAGCAAAGGGATTTATTGTTAGAGTCCTTAAAGTTTATCAAACCTCAAGATAGATCATGATAATGTAATATTACATAAGGCCAAAGTTGAATCTCCCCCTTTCTTGCTCATAATTAGAATATTTGGTAAAAACATACACAATTGCTTATTAGACTCAAATGCTTCTACCAATATTATGTCTACTAGCATATGTAAACAACTTGGCTTAACCCCCATCAAGTTTGATATGATTTTCACCCAATTCGACAAGTCAAGGGTTAAAGTGGTTTGAGAACTTTTGAATGTCCATATGCAGATAGACTCTAAGCCTAAGGTACAAAAATTCATTGATATTTAGGTAGTAGATATGCTTGATGGCTATGGGTTGATATTAAGTAGAGGATGGACCAGATCTTTAAATGGGTATGTGTCTAATAATTTTTCCCACTTATGGTTACCTTTGAAGGGAGTCCCAAACCAAATTAGAGTTGAGAGGGAACCAAAGATGAAGCATATTTTAATAAATTACAATGCTATTAATGAAAAGGTCAAAATATTTGACTCAATCTTGGGATTTTTCACCCTAGAAGATAATAAATTAGACGATCCTAAGAACATGGAGGCTCCTTCTAGGATATGGAAATTACACTTTGATTATTCTAGGTGTAAGGCTAGATCAGGTGTTATCATTGTCTTAATTGATCTAGCCAATAAAATGTATCATGCCTCTTACAAAATCTAATTCCCCTAAACTAATAACCTTTCTGAGTATGAAGCTCTCATCCTTGGTTTGAAATTTTATATCAAAAATAAATCTAAAAATCTACTATTTTTTGGAGATTTAGAACTAGTAGTCAACAAGGTTAGGAGTAGGTATCAATGTAAACTATCATACCTCAAGAAGTATAAGATTAGAATCTAGGACCTGATTGAGTCTTTTGACTTAGCATCACTTCCATTCCCTCAAATGAAAACCAAGATACCAATGAAATACCATCAGTTGCATTGAACCTCATGCCTAGTCCAAACTGCCATGATTTCAATATTGAATTGTTCTCGTGTCCATCAGTGCTTGATAATGTTAACCATTTTCAAGTCTTTAATGATGACCAATAGATATTAGATTTCTTGACTAATTATATGAAATTTTAAGCCCATATCATTGATGAAGCTAATGAAAATTCAACTGGACGGAATAATCTTGATAACAAAGTCATTCAGCTAAATGATGACAAAATCCCTAAAGGAATGATTTCTCTAGAAATATTTTTTGATAAAAAAAAACTAGTTGAGATTTATAAATTTTTCAAGGTAAGTGGAAAACATTACAATATTATGGATCTTAGTTCCTAAGGGCAACCCCAATTATTAAACATTGGAAAGGCTTTTACAACTTCTGAGAATAAGAAGGCCAAAGAACTCCTTACCAAATATAAGGATATTATAGCTTGGTCCTATGATGACCTAAAAATATTTGATCCAAGGGTTATTACCCATACCATACCCATCAAATAGAGTTGTAAACCTTTTAGATAGAAACAAATACCAATAAACCTCATGTTGGAACCTGTGATATTCAAAAAATTCAAAAGGTTACTAGATGCAAGGATAGTTTTTCCCATTAGACATTCAACTTGGGTGGCCAATTTAGTGCTAGTTAAGAAGAAGAATGGTGATATTAGGCTATATATTGACATCAAAAATTTGAAAAAATCATTAAATAAGGACAATTATCCCCTTCCTTCACTTGATCAAGTAATTCAAACTATTTCAAGTTTAGTTATGATGTCCTTCCTTGATGTATTGTCAGGATATAACCAAGTACTGGTTGACAAAGAAGATAGGATGAAGACAACATTCAAAATAAAGTGGGGGACCTTTACTTATAAAAGGATGGCTTTTGGATTGTTCAACATAGGATCTACATTTCAAAGAGATATGGATCACACCTTCCAAGGCTTGATTGGTAAGTGCATCATCATTTACATGGATGATCTAATAGTTTTTTTGAAAACAAAGAAGAACACTTCATACACCTATAACACATTTTTCAAATATGTAGAAGGTATGAAATTTCTTTGAACCCTAAGAAAATAATATTTTTTGAAATTGAAGGAAATTTTTTATGACACATTATATCCAAATATGGCATTTCCATATACCTTGAAAGAGTGGAGGCCATATCTAGAATTGAGCTCCCTAATAGTAGGAAGGAACTAAAATCATTCTTTGGTAAAATAAATTTTTTAAGAAAATTTATCTATAGTTTTATATAAATTGTCAAGCTAGCGAATGACATGCTCAAGAAGGATGCCAAGGTGATTTGGAAGGAAGAATCCAAGAAGTAATTTAATCGCATCAAGGAAGCCATTGGCCAAGTCTTAATGTTTATAAGTCCTAATTTCTTAAAGGATTTCTATCTTTACTCTTTTGCATATGATCATATTATGGCTATTATATTGACTTAGAAAGTTGATGAGTGTGATAAACCAATAGCTTTCATGAGTACCAATTTTAAAAATGCTTATCTAAATTATTCTATGATTTATAAGCAAACATATGTGCTAGTAAAGGTAATAAGGAAGTTTAGATACTACATCCTTAGAAATAAGGCGCATGCCATCCTACCTGACCCTGCTACCAAACTTATGTTGAGTCAAAATAAGTTGGTAGAATTCAGAGGTAAGTGGATGTTAGTTATATAGGAATATGACTTGGAAATGAAGATAGAAAATATGGTAAGGTGCCAAGTTTTGATCCAAATTATTACCAATGCTAGACCTACACTAAGTATCATGTAATTAGACCAACAAATTTTTCAAACTAGTGAATGGTATGATTCAATCATATATTTATTGATCAATGGTGTTTGTCCTCTAGGCTTATCTAGGGAACAAAAAGGGTCTTAATTATTAATAAAACTCACTACCTAATCAAAGATGAGGTATTTTATAAGAGGAAATTTTAAGGAATATACCTAAGGTGTGTCTCACAAGAAGAAGTTGCCCAAAATATGGCCACCTTCCATGAAAAGCTAGGTAGTGGACATCCCTCTGGAAGGACTACTACCCACAAGATATTAAGGTCTAGCTATTATTGACCCACTATATTCAAAGATGACCACAAGTATGTAAGATAATATCACTCTTTCTAAATTTTTAGCACCAAAGAGCCAAAACCAATCATGCCTCTATTACTAGTCATGATTGACAAACCATTCACATAGTGGGGTCTAGACTTCATTGGAGTGATCAAACCTAACTCATTTAAAGGAAGAAATTATGTATTAAATACCATATATTATTGAACTAGGTAGACAAAAGTAGTGGCTACCAAGCAATGTAAAATGGAGGAGGCGATTAGCTTCCTAAAAGAAAGGATATGTGCTAGATTTGGGACCCCAATCTCTCTAGTATGTGATAATATATTTTCATTAATTTTAATTAAAATGATTGAATGGGCCTAAAATAATGGGATCACCCTTAAGTTTACTTCCAATAACTATCCTCAAGTAAATGGTTTTTAGAGTCCACAAATAAGAACCTACTGAAGGAAATCAAGAAGTCTATTGAAGACAAGCTTAGAACTTGGCATAAATTACTCAAGTTTCCACTCTAGGTTGACAAAATAAGAATAAATCAAGATTTAAAAGCTTCACCATTCATGTTGGTGTATGGGATAGAGCCCATCTTCCCCATCACCCTCAAATTTCCTACATATAGGTTCATGCAATAACGCATAGAGGATAGTCAAGAACATGTAGCTTCTAGGCTATTAGACCTCATCCAAATGGAAGATGACAAGGAAACAAATTTTTCTAATTTTAGTAGACACTAGGCCAAAATAAAAATATGGTCTGAAAAAAGGTCTAAGATCAAGGTTTTCAGGCAAGGAGACTTAGTCCTACTTTAGTACAAAGCATCTGAACCCAAAGGAAAGCATGGAAAATTCACATCCCTATGGATTGACCCATATCATATTATTTAAATGTTTGGGAACAATACCTTAAATCTCAATGATTTATAAGGGGTAGAGTTAAAACTACCTACTAATGGGAAATACATTAAGCATTGCTTCTCCACCACCCCTCCTGGGGTCTTTATAGAGTAAGGTGTAAGGGGATTAGATTAGATTAGGTAGGCTAATTAGTTTTATTTATGTATCTTTTATTTCTTATCCTTGGTTTATACATAAGTTTGTTCATATTTTTTTAGTTCATTTATTTTGCTTTCTCTTAATTTATCTTGTGTGTTGCTTATCCTATGGTTTTCCCTTGATCTCAGATTATTTTGGAGTTATCCCTAAATCTTGGAAATTATGAAATATTATGAAAATGGCACCAACCATAAAGAGAATATGTGAACCCCATGTAGAGGAATCTTTGGTCTTGGAAACCAACATCATGATACAATTTTGAGAATCTGAGTAGAGATAGATAGAGAGGAAGTCATTCCATAATATTTAAGTTATGACCCTAGATCCACTAGTTTTAAGAATATTTGTACTTATGATTTAAGACATAAATTATCAAGAGCATGGTAGTGGATAGCACTTAATCAACATCCTTACATAGGATAAGAGTTGTATACCTAAGTGATCCTTCTAAAATAGATGTTTGACCAAATCCTAAAACTATCAATCTTGGTTCCCAACCTTATTGAAAGGATAAAACTACAAAAATACAAAAAAAAATTATAAGAATATAAGGCAAAACTAAATATTTCTTAAGAGGGTGATTCAAGCAACCTCCACTAGGGATATGGATTCCTGGTTGGTAGTGGAGCAAGGCAATGAGTATATCTAAAGGCATATATGTGAAGGATATGGATGCCTAACTATCAACAAAGTAATGCCTAAGCCTTTCCTAAGTCAAACCATGATTCAAAAAATAAAAAATGTTCAATATACCAAGGTTAACATAAATGATTGAGGGAAGAAAGCTAAGGAATACTTATTGAGCCCTATGAAAAATATTAATTAGAATCAAAGCATACACATAGATCAAGTTTGTCTTGATATTTAACCTTAAATCCAAAGTTCAAGGTTTTTTCAACAACAATTAGATCTATATGGTAATTTCTTAGGTCAAATGGAATGCTAACTTCAATGTTTATCTAAAATCAAGGTCTAAAAGTTATAACACATTTCTACGTTTCCCCTAGAAGTCACCATTTTTTGGGACTAACATACCCCACTCATTGAAAAATTAGGGACCCTTGAGACACCTATGTATCCAAATTTGAAATATCTAAACATTGAGGTTGCTTTTGAAATAATTTGAAGATCATTCACTCATAAATGAAGCACATATGTGTATTTTACAAAATTCTTATTCTGATCTAACATGGATAATATAAGTTACTTAATTTGTTGTAGGTTCCTTGGAATGTCTAGGGTTTGGTGTTCATAAACCTTAGGTAGCCTACAATTTAAATTCAAATATTGGTAAGAGCCAAGTTGTTGGGAATGATTGAATAAATTGGTTAACAAAAGGGTTTATCATTTTTTTTAACATGACCTAAGATTTTATCCATTCCTTTCCCCTTTCTTCTATCTTAGATCTAAATTAATGTTATTTATGTAGTCCCTTTTAAAATTCACCTAACTTAGACTAGGTTATTAATAATAAGGCCCTGATATTTAATCTCAACCTTAATCTTAACAATCTATCCTAAGTATTTATGTCCTTGGGCCTAATGGTTATTCCTCATGTCCTTTGTAAGATCCAATGGAGATTTCTCACTCACAAAATCTTATCCAATGGAGCGTATTAACCAAAAATATTTTGCTTAAGTAATGTGCATCATAAAAGTATCAATGACAATTGCCCACTCACTAGATTTTATCCAATGGTGTAAGGCATAGGGAGAAAAGTCAAAAGGTACATAAATCCCTAAGAGTTGGATACATGGTGAGTTGCTAATAAAAGTAAGAAAATTAAAGGGACCCACCTAATAAAGGTGTTCAATTTATGAGTAGGTTCACCATGAAGATCAATGGTGATCACTCAGCCATTGGATTTGATCTAATGGTGCGAGAGGACCTCTACTCAAGAAAAGAGCCCCATAAAGATTAATGGTGATTGGTTTCTCACTATATTTGATCCAATGGTGTGAAGAGCCTAATTATTTTTCAAATCTCCATGAGGTTGACACATGGCCAATGTGTGACTGAGATGAAAATTGACAAAGATACATAGTACAAAAAGATCTCTGAGAGTGTCAAGTGTCATAATCATGAGCCTAAAGATCAATGAGCCAATGGGAGTGTAGGAAATTAGATTTTTATTAATATATCATGTTAAACCCAAGATATTGATCTGATAGAGTGAAATAAAGAAGGATTTTAAAATCCAATGGCTAGTATTTGAAGGGTAATTATGAAAATTATCGTGAAAGTCTAGATGCTACCACATGGACTCCATGTAAGTATAAAAGGGTAAAATCAAAGATATTCTATGCTCTAAAATGAAAATGGAATGAATAAAAGGATCCCATCAAATCTAAGGCATGTATGAAGTTAAGGCATGAATAAATCTACCATTAAATCTCAAAACCCTAAACCCTTTATAAAGAGGTTTCAAGTAGACTCAATTAACTTCACTTGGTCAAGATAGTGTAATTAAGATTTGAGAAACAATTGCCTTATTTAAATCCTTGGAAATCCTATGAGGATAATTATGTATCATCAAATGTAGTAGGTATAAAAAAATTAAAGATGGAATCTGAGCTCTATCTAACCTCTAACAATGAAGGAAGGGTTTTCAAGGATATAGACCTAGACTTAGTGGCCCTAAATATCCATGGAGTCAAGAACTAGTCAGAATTATTATTCCTTATGAAATAATTAAAAACCATCTCTTAGGAAGAGAGGAGAAACACTAATACACAAAAAATATACAATGGTATAGTTGTAATTTATATGGTAGGCCTTCACCATGCAACAACAAAACTAAGGGCAATGTTTTGTATTTATGTCCTTACTCCTATTTTTGTGGATTGTAGAATAAATGGGGTGTTGATTATTCAAGAGGGAAGTACCAAAAGGGTTGTGTGTATCATCCACATGGCCTTTTAAACCTATTACAATCATCCCTTGCCCCATCTCAAGCTCCCATTCATGAAATATTACACTAACACCTAGGACCTTGATTAAGTCCTCACACCCTAGTTAATCCAAGGATCCCATGTTTTTAGGTCCCCTAATGGAAAAATTCCTATATTCTAATTTAGAGAGGGTGTTAGGATACCCATGACCTTGATAAATAGATCCCTTAGTGCCCATTCCACTACTTATGTGAACAAAGTCTAGGTATCTTATGTCATATTTATGCTATGAGAGAAATTGACCCCTCTTATGGGAGATATGATAAGCTTTTTCATAGCCAATAATTCATGATCATTAAAATAAGGACCTCCAAAAAAATTTATATTATTTCTTATCTCTTGGATTCCCTCTTATCCTGTATGACCTTCCCTTGCATAAGAAATTGGTCCCCTAATGGTAGGACCACAATTTCCCACCATTACTCTAAATTGCATATATTCAAGTACAGGAACCACATGCAATTTATTTGTGATGGAGTTTTCCCATCCATTTATGAGGCAATCACAAGCATCCCTATGAAAATACTATATCCTCTCATCAAGAAACAAATGTAAACCATGGGGGATGTGTGTTACCACCTAGATTACACCATGATAAGGATAAAGGGGATATTGACTTAGCCTTATAGATTACCAATTCATGTCCCCAACAAGATTTCAAAATAGGAGAATACCTCTCAACTTATTTAAGGTGTAGACAAGGCATGTAAGTAAAATAAGAAAGATTAAGTCCATCCCTTCCTATTAGACATTAGCAAAGTCATAATCAAATATTAGAAGTAGTTGGAGGTCATGGTGGTTCATAACAATTATTTGATTTTTACTTAGATGACCTCAAAATATGGGACCCTAAGAATGGGGCAATCAACCACATTTGGGATAGGAAGTCCCAAAGATTGAATATGGAAATCAGGTAGGTGTAAGTGATGACATCTAGATCAAAGCCAAAGATTTCAAATAAGTACTTTCCATAATTAGAGGTCATAACCTTTAATTGAAGCATATGTTGATTAAGGACAATAAGCCCTTGGGATAAAGATGGTAACTATACACTTTACATTATCAATTGTTGTGTGGTCCATCTAGGACTACTCATCAAAACCCACCTACTAAGGTATACTCATCTAAGCTTCAATAAGTAAAACAAACAAGACAAGCCTAGGTTGAGCAACCTAGGGATATAAAAAGAAAAGGAAAATCTATGGCTAAAGAAATAGTGATAGAAGAGAGAGTTGGAGAAGGCCTTACACCTTTAACACTCCCTTAAAGACCTTATTCCCTAGTGTAATTCATTGGCATGGTTACCCTTGAAGAAAGAGAAACATTGGAAGGTGACCTTATCAACATAATAGCTACATAAAATTTTGATAGGGAGGAAGATCCATCTATTTAATTAGGTAATAATTAATCCCACTACATGGGGAGAAGAGGAAGGTATAATTGACCTTTTTGCCTATGGCTCCAAGAAAAAATCCTAGGTTGACTATCACTCATCCCAATAGTGAAGTTAATCTTTTCAGTGATGAAAATCCAATTCATGGACCAATCATCCCTAACTAGTTTATCTAAGGAAAGTTGAAAAATATCCCATCCCTCTACCCTTCCTACTCCTTGACATGGATTGGCTTGATTGAAGATGAAAAAATTAAGTCATGGATCAAAGATATAGTGAAAAAATAAGAAGAGAGAAGAATGCAAATTCAACATATTCAGGAAAAATTGATAATTGGCACCTGAAGAGCCTCTAGGAGTACAAGTGTAAAGGTGCCTAAACCTACAAAATTCAAGGAAATAGAAGTTAAGGTGCAATTTAACCCAGGCACAATAGCCTTAGAGAGGACCACAACAAAGGTAGCCATGGTGGGCCAAGAAGAGTTCACATTTCAAAAGGTGGAGCCATTCATAGGGTTAACCCCTATTGTAAAATAACAACTTGGTGAAGCTACCATCCATGTGGATTATGTGGTAGGTTTAATTAAGGCTCAATATCAATAAGCTAGAGCTAGTGTTCAAGGATTAGTGCAAATAATTAAGAACTTGAAGGAATAAAAGGAGAATTTGTAGACTCAAGTTGTTCTCTCAATTCCAAACTCCATGATCAATATGTTGGACGGATCATTTTATGACATATTTAAGGCATTAAAGTCTATGAAGTTAAGGTAGAATTCCCTTAAATATAAATATACCTTAGCTAGGGAACTAACTACTCAATGGCAATCCTCTGAAGATAAAATTGTTTAGCTCCTTGATATCTAGATTAAGAAGCAAATCCCAATCTTCAAGGTTATCAACATGGGGCATTTAAGTGACATATTTGGGATTATTGGAGATAAACATTAGGCTTTGAATTCTTGTAATTTCAAAGTTGAGGATCTCATAGAATAAGAAAATGAGCTCATTTGTAGAATTTAAAAGCTCTTAGGTACCATGCTTAATTATCTTACATAGACTATTACCTTAGGGATTATAATTGAAAATTAACTCCATCACAGAGCCACCTTGGTGACTCAAGATATCAAAGCCAAGGGTCAAGGATAATAAAAAAGCAATAAAAATAGACTTTTGAACATGATATTCAATTTAGTGGAGAGAATAAATGAAGCTAGGAGCATCAAATAATCCTTGGCCAAGATGATAAGGATTTCGATGAGCTAGCAAACTAAGAAGAGGATTGCATCACTAGGCCAGTCATATATTGAGGCCTAGTGGATAAAAAAATACAAGGACCATGATCATCTTAAATCAATGAAGGGACCCAACTCCAAAATCTTAATTATGGCTTGTCAGCAAGGCAACCCATTCATTTTGTAAAGGCACACACTAGTTTGTTAGTGTGATTGCCTCTAGGTTAGTAGGATTGTAAAAGATACTTGTATTATAGCTGTAACAAATATAATTTTATTTTTTATACATTTAATTATAAAACTAGTTAGTATACTACATGGCTTCATATAAAATGGCTTGTATTACCATTTGTAAAGAGAGAGGCTTTAACATATTTTTATAAATTTGAGTAATTAATATAAAAGATAAAAGAATTCTATAGGAATTGTCTGGTTTTGACATCTTTGAATTATAAAGTCTCCAAATTTAATTTTCTATTTTGAATATGAATGATATCAAGAAATACTGAGCAAGATTATTAATTACAAGGTTGCTAACTTGTGTATGCTAGGCTAGTTGAAAAAATTAAATTTACTTTGTTTCATTTAATCTACAATATATATGTGCTTTATCTATCTAAGTGTAGTGTAAAACCTTAAATAAAACTCAAATTTACTTATATTGTCATTATTCCTTTTGAATTAAGGCTAGTTCATGGTGAAACATGAGCTTAGACTACATTACACTACATTCTGGATAAGATCATGCTCATAAAAGATTGAAGTCTTGTCAATATGTTTATAATATAGATCAAAAATCACTATTTATTTCTTTCATTACCTTCCCTTTTGATTCTTTTTAAACAAATAATTTTAGCTTAAATACATTATTTATAACCATTTTAGTCTAGTCAATAGTCCAAGTCTAGGTTAATTTATCCAAATTTTTAAGGAAAGATACTAAGATGATCCCTACCATTAAAATATATAAATATTATAGAACAATTCATGTTGCTTTGCCACTATTTCCACCATAGGCATCTCAATTTCCAAATACCTATAACTCATGCTTTAAATATTTAGATTCTAAAATGAGAAGTATTCTTTAAACACTATAAATCACTTGTGGTTCACTTAGAAGAATCAACAAAAGGAAAAAGAAGAGGAGGAGGAAAAGGAGAATAATGGTTGGCCTATAGTAGAAAGTTTTGTGGAAAAGGATCATGAAATTTCCAAGGTAGAAGGGTTGGTGGAGAAGGATTATTTTTGGTCAGAACTATTCTTTCTAGGGGAGGAAGGTGATTCTAAATATTCATGATGAAAGAAAACATGGAGAGGTGCCTTCTTGAGTAGGAATAAAAAGGGGAAAAGGAGGAAAAATCTTTTCCTCCCATAGATAGTTTGATAATAAGGATTTAGGACTTATCTTCAGATGAAGGGTTTGTGAAGAAGATAATAGTGATTGAATGGACATACTAGAATCATGACTAGTTACTCAGTGGAAACTCAACTAGATAACCAAATTGATAATCTCTATTTGGTCAACTCATTAGAATGAAGGGCTATATTTGTAAAGAGGTTATCAACACTTAGTTTTTTAGGAATTATTAATTCCAAGGATCAAGAATCTATGTTTTTTTTGAAGTCATTGGGCATTCTCAACCTTCAATGGGGAAGTTTATTTAGGACCTAGGCATTTTAATGTCCTATAACATGGACCTATATTAGATTTGGGGAGGAATGGAAGTTGGATGTTCTAGTTTTATGTCCTCAATTGTAAGGTTTCCCAAAAGGTTTCTCCTCTACCAAACTTTAATGATAAAATTAATCTTGTATCCTTATGCTATTCAAAAGTGGGATAAAGGATGGATTGATAAATAGTCTCATGGAGTTTTAAATTTTTAGTGTTGGCTTGAAGATAATGAAAATATCTATGAATATCAAGTTTTTCTAAGAGTCATTTTTGTTGTTTAAAAAGGAAATGACCCCCTAGATTCGATCTTGAATTCTCTAGCTAAGGAAATTAGATACCACCCATTATTAGTAGTTGGGTGGAAGAACTGGGGTCTAATTCATGATTCATCCAAATTTGGTTGGAATCTTTACTTTCTATGATCTAGTGGTTGGGGTGATTGGTTTTGTTATTTAGAAATAAAATTTGCCACCCCTATAGATAAATCATATTTTGGAGGTATGGTACACAATAATAGCTATTTGGTTTTAAACCAGTCTATCCTAGTTAGGATGATAAGACATGATCCTATATATATTTTGCCCAATTTTGTTCCTTCATTTTAACTTGATTGGATGGAAAATGAAGATGATAGCATTTATTTGGGAAGTTGGAGATCTAACCTTTCCTCAGCTCAGTTAATTAAAGTTTATCACTAGTTTTTTACTCCTTAGATGGCCCCGGGTTCAATCATACCACATCCTAGTTAGAAGTCCTAGTGGAAATATGATGTGAATGAATGGGATTCAAATTTATTAGCTATTGAATTTGGACTATTGGATTCATTATTGGTTGATCATTTGGTTGTTGGATCAATTTGACATTATTGATGGGCTTTGATTTTGAGAATTTAAATTCTAATCTTATCTGACTTTTTGGTGTTGATTATTATCACATCCACCTTGTTGGACTTGGGTCATTAGTTTTCAAAATATGGATGATGGGAATGATCATGTATGCATAATTTTTTTTTTCCAAATTTTTGGATTCTAATTTGGTGTTATTTATCTCTATTTTTCTATGTTATCCTAGGGCCCTTGCTAGGCTTGGGTTTTTTAGGGACCCTTTATGGTTGCACTTTCTCTTTTGATGGTTCTAGAATTTTGTTGGACATTTATCTTGTAATAAAATCCCCATGGGGATCCTTTATCAATTTACAACTGACTTAGCCCCCCTTGTGCTAAGGAAAAAACTGTTTTATACTTTGCTTCTTATTAGGCTTTACCAAGCTATGAATCTTAGAGTAAAGATAAACCATCTCACTGTAACTATACTATATGGAGGCTATGTAGAAGAACCTAATGATGGAAGAGATCCCTCTTTGGTGGACCTTATAACATACACTACCCTCTAAAAATACATGATGAAGGGAGATCACCCTTCGAGATTCACTTTTTAGCAACTTCTTTATGTATTGTAGATTGCAGGACCTTAAAACCCCTAGTTGTGGGAACCCTTAAAACCCTCATATTCTCTTATCTCACTTTGGTTATGGGACCTTTAATCCACTTGTAAATTTTGGGGGAGCCTTCAAACCCTCTTTATTTTACTTTTAGGTTATGAGATCTTAAAAATCCTTGGTTGTGGGAATCCTTAAAACCCTCATGTTCTCTAGTCTTGCCAAGGTCATGGGTACCTTTAATGAACTTTTTAAATGTTAGGGAAGACTTAAAACCATCTCTAATATTATTAATTGTTAGGGGGTTCCATTACCCTCTTTTTTTCTTAGATATGGGTCCAATTGTCAAAACCCTCACTTACCCAATTCATAACTCAATTTTCAAACACATTTTACCCTATCAAATAAAATATATATAATATTTTATATTTAAATAAATATTTTTAGTTAGAAAAGATAAATAATTCCAAGGTAAAAAATAAAAAAGGACCTTGTATAAGTAATTCTAAATCTTAAAAATAATATATTTCATTATTTATAATCATTGGGAAAGAATACATCCATGAAACTATTCCCTAATAAAATCAACAGATAGTATTAAAACACAAATAAATATAATGTTTAACATCTTAATCATCTAACACAAAGATTAAAATAAAATTTTAATATAATCAAGTTTCCTTCTATAGGTTAAAATGTACTAGGAAGAATCTGACAACTATACTAGTGACTCAAACATCATTCACACAAATAGAGGTCAATTTAAAGTAAAAAATGATCATGAAAAAATTCTCTAAAGGAATGAAAAATAAAAATAATGTGAAACTTGATCTAAACCATTAGTTCAATTTTGGAATAGGTTATTCGACAAAGGATCAAAATAATTAAAACAAATGATAAACATGGTTTTGAGAGAGATATATAGTCCACCACTATAGGGTTTCACATAAGGGTAAACACACAACAAACACACATTAAACAGAGAAGAATTTTTAGATAGGATTCTAAACCCAATATCCACATTGGAAAACATGATGCTAAATCTAATGAAACATTATTTGAATAAGATGTTAAATCAAAGAGTTCATTCTTAGAATAAGATGTTAAATCAAATAATTAATTCTAAAAACATGATGATTAATAAAATATCACATTTTCACAACATTAACACATTTACTACATATATATGCCATCTCAAGCATGAGATAAATTTAAAATAACAATACCCATCAGGGTTTTTCCAAACAAATAACCACATTATCTATTGAGTAGCAATCTGATTCAACCTAACTTGATATAATAGTTACATGCCTAAAACCACTCATAGGGTGATGGGGAGGTTCTATAGAGATAAAAACCTTCCTATAAATTTTTCATCTACTTTGGGTTTCTCAAAAAAATCACATCAACAACTATATGAGATATAGAACCATAAATAAAACCAACTTACATGTAAACATGGAATGCTCACTATTGTTTTTTCTCTCTTCTTTATTTTTATTTTCCACCAATTTGCCATTCATTCTCATTGAAAAATGTGTTTTCCAAAATTCTCCAAGGCATTATTAACTTCCTTCATTCTATTTCCATCAAATAAATGAAACTTAATTAGTGGTACTTATAAAACCTTCACATTTTCCATGGTTGTCGTAACAAACCCTATATTTTATTCCAACTTCTAGAAATTTCTAGTCAACATTACATAAAATAAAAATGATTTAAAATAAAAATGAAATGATTCACAAAATTTTCCACCATTTATACCTTAATTTAATGATTATGTCATTCAAATAAGGTAAATTTCAACAACATCATTATGCCACTTAGGTCCTAATATGACCTTTTTGAACAATAAAACACCCAAATCAAATACTTATAAAAGTGTTTCCAATAAAGGTTTGACATAAATTTTATAATATATAAGTCCTTAATTAAAATAAAAATCTAATATTTAACATTTTACTTAATGCATTATCCACTAAATTAAGTAAACAATCCTAAATGTTTGTCATCTTTATGAAAAACTTTAATTTAATAACCCAATACAATAATATTTTAGAATCTATCAACATGTTATAGTTTTCTAAGAATGAAAAACATCCCTAAAGACATAGTGTCACAATTAGGTATAAGATAATGATGTACCTAAAGTAAATAATGAAATAGATATGCACAACATTGAGTATTTACATCACAAGGAAATAAAAAATACATGGTAGATCAATCACATCTCTAACTTTTACTTTATTTTTCCATATGCCTATATGAATACATTTTGGCTATATGATGGTGTATTCTAGTCTTGAAACTAAATATATTAACATCATTTTTACGTGAATTCACCACTTGACATCAATAGTACTGAATCAAAACAAAATATAGATTGTATCAATATTGAAAAAAATAAAACTATCAATAATATAACTGAAATATAATGAAAATGTCATATTGCATGAAATAATACTTAATTAGATATGATATCATAAGTCTCAATAGTCCAAAATCATCTCAAAAAATTATTAAAATAAAACACATTATTCCTAAATGCTTGGGTGGGATATGGCAGGTAATATTCTTGGCATTTCTCTCAAAAAAATTAGTGTTTATCAATTACATTTTGTACACTAGGATGTATATACGTATTTTTTGGTTTTACTTATGATCATATTAGTTGTGATAAAAATACATATACCCAATTTTTTATATCCTTATGCATTTAAGTAATAAAAAAATATAAAACTTTTGCATTTAATCCTTACAATTCAAATGTCCTACCATCAGAATAAAAATGAATGAAAAACTCATGGAAATCAATCTCTATAATGCCCAACATTGTGAGCCATTGGAATCCCAATACTATGTCAACCTCACCCATGGGAATAATAAAAATGGGATAGTATATATTTTATTCTCCAATGGAAATATTGATTTTGTGGAATTTCCTTGAACAAATGACTTTGTTGCAATCTAATATCATGATCTAAAAAAATTGAGCTGGATAAAAAAACAATTCCATTGTTCTTTCAACTTATTTTTGTTGAAGTTATATGTAATAATTGATTAAATCAATAATATCACCTTTTATTTATTGAATAAATATAAAAACTTAAGGGTTTATGGAGTGTTAATACCTAAAATTGCGTGGAATGAAATATTGCTTGAGAATCTTCTAATTCCTCACCTGGTTCCTCCTCACCTAATAGTTTATCACCATCTGCTTCATTATTAGACCTTTAAATGAATAAAAATTTACTCACAACATGTTTATGCATTCTTATATATTTTATATCATATTTTAAGCATAACCTTTTTTCTCATTTCTCTTTAATTTTATGAGCCAATATGGTAGGATGAGGGAATGATTGTGTTGGAGTAATTCACTCTATATTGGTAGTGAAATCCCATTTTTAATGAGATATATTTTATTTTAATTTCATGTGAATACAATTTAATCTAATAATAAACTTATATTACGCATCTAAACATCAAGTTGGATGTTATCCTTGAGCCCAACTAAGAATATGTCATTCAAGTTGTCTTTTATGATGCCATCCACCTATAAAGATAGGTTCTATATTTTTTAAATATAATCTTTGGTAGACCCTAATTGTTTCAATATTTATAACTAGATGAAATAGTTTTCTATAACACTATTATAATGGTGCATATTTATCTCATTAGTAAAAATGATTAGGTAGTAATGAGGCCATTATTTTTATTTTTATTTCTCAACCATGTATAGCAAATGGACTGATTTATTTCCAACTATAGAGGTGCCATGACCACCTTATGTGAAAATGAGGTTTTATGTAGATGAAATAATTTTAAATTTTATTTATCCAAGTGTCTATGATCCTTACCATCAAAATTGTGCCTTAAATTTTTGGTAGCATGTTCCTCAAAATAACATTTGAGTTTTGATTGTTCTCATTGGGAGAACCTAAGTGACCCACTATAAAATTATCAGATAGTGAAATTTATATAAAATGATCCAATATTTTTTCCAATTTCCCACTCATGGTGATCAAAATTTAATTCATTACATACATGCCCCATTTTACCCCACACACACACACACACACACACATATATACATGTATTGTAAATTTTCATGGAGTTAGGTAACTGACCTAGAAACACATGATTCAGACATTTCAAATTCCATTTCTAAAGTGTCTTACCATTTACCATGGCCTAAAGTGTTTAGACCTACCATGACCAAATTATATGGTTTAGGGTTTTTGAATTTAGGGTAGAGGGTTTTTGGGTCATAAAAAGTGTACTAGAGACTTATATTGTTATGATTATATCACCAAGATGAATATAATGAATCATAATTTTCAAAATGGTGTGAATAAATTTATATAATTATTTTTTATCTAAAAAAACTCAATAAATATTGCACTAAGGGAAAAAAATTCTTCCCTAATCATGAGTTTATCCTTTACCTCATAGACACTAGATCTAGAAAAATAAAATTGTGTCACAACCTTACCCAAATCTAATATGTTTTAACACTTTTAATTAAATTACTTAGATTGATCAATAAAATTAAAAATAATAGATATTAATTTAAACATCATGAAAAAATTAAAAAATATATATTATGATAACAATAATAGAATAAATAGATCAATAATAATAATTGACAACATAGGATAATACTTGATAATTAATATTGATCCAATTTTGAAGGGGGAAACCTCTATAACCATGCACTAATAATATAGTTAATAATATGATCCTAAATTAATAAGAAAAAAATAATATATATACCCTAATTAGGCTATGGTTACTCTATGTGTCAATTCTACTAATAATATGAGAACATAGAAAAATGTGACAAGATAAGATAAAATATGATGTATGCCACATTTTATCCATAAACATATATAGAAATGATATATATTAAGGGTGTCGAAAAAACACTTGGAAGATTATTTATTTATTTTTATGGGAAGTGAATAAGACTAAAATAATCCTTGTCTATTAGGATTTAGTCAAGTTATGACCCATTACATCTCCACTCTTCAGAGCATGAGCACACTCTGTGAGTAGTATAGTATTGCATGTGTATAGTTGTAGTTTTTGTTGGAATATATTTTGATATATTATTATAAATATAATTTATTTGGAAATAAATTTATTATATTACATACATAATTTATTATATAAATACATGGATACTGTGAAACCTTAGGGAAATGAAAGGTACAAGTTCATAATCACCAATATAGATTTGCATTATCTTTATCCTTCTAAACTAGTATTTGTAGTTATATCTAAATACTATATTAAATTAGGATAATTTGTATATACCCAAATTTGGTAAAATCTTTATTTTTATAATGTTTTACTGGAGTTTGAATTTATATATTATTAGTTATGAATAAGGAACTATTCTTTTCATTAATCTTTGTCTTTTATCATCTTAGTGGATTTATTTGACTATGTAGTAATTTTTTATATCATTTCTATATTCATTTATTATATCATAGGGATATATAGTCTTGTTTTAATTAACATTGAGTTTTCCTTTCCCTTTTGATGAATCTATAATGTATGGATGCAAACATATATAAACTTATCTAGGAATTATCAAAATGTATGAGATCATTTTTCAAAAATGTTTTGGTCATTTTAATTTTGTAACATTTATTTCACATGTTTGATTATTATATTTCATATTTTTATTTCCAATAGTCCCCCAATTTAGATTTGATAAATCTATATATACAAATCCCTTTGAATTCATTTCAAGACAAACATTCATTATTACACAATATTACATTAAAATTTCACACTAATATTATCTCATTGCCAATTAAATAATCTAGAGTTTCTAAGGTCATTTTATATTTTACACACTTGTATTAAATAAGGGCCTAATAAAAATAACATATAAATTGGCATCCACATGAATAGGAACATACTAATATTAAATTGAAAACTATAATTGGTTTGATCACTCTTTGGATTATTCACAATGTAAACAACAGTCATTTGGTTGATGATGATTGGCTAAGTCAGTCCAACCCAAAATAATAACCCTTTTGTAAGGTTTTATAATAAAAAGTACAAAATATATGGCTTAAACAAAGGAGATCAAACATGGGGTTATTTTTGCATGTTAGAAGGTGATGAAACACAAAAAGTGAAGTCACAAGCATAGGTTCATAGCTTAAAGTATAAATAGTTGACCTCTACCTCCTAAGAAAATTTTATCATATTTATAAGAAACCTTGAATCAATATAAAACTGCTAGGGAGTTTTAGACACATCTTATTTAGTTGTTGTAGTACATTTTTAAAATCTAAAACTACTCAAATTTACAACAAATTTATTTTGATAGACATCAATAAAATCAAAACATGGAACAAGACCAAAAATAATCTAAGATCTCATTACCCCTTAGATGCTTAATCATTTATATATTTACCATGTACAATAAGCTAGAGGTATCATTTAGTTTTATATGATTTTTTATGTACATTATGCAATCTGATTATCAAAGGTGTTTTTATATAACATGAATAAAAAATAAGGTAATACACTTACATATCAGATATATAAAATAAGTGCAAAAAAGAATACATTTACATATTATCTAACACAATTATGGGTATGAATAATAAATATAATAGTTAATGATCAAGGAATGGAACAAGTAAATAACACTACACAATGAGATCATGAAAATAAACCATTCAAAATAATCATGGGATAGATACATCATTGTGTTTTATATATTTATTCAGATGAATATGATGCATAATTATTAATTTTGAGTGGTGGGTTATATAATTTTTACACATCTCATATGACCATTTTTAGGTATGCCATTGGTTATTTATTTTACGTACATATATTGAGTTGAAATTATATATCATTTTATTTATTTTAATCTAAATATTAAAAAAATTATTAAAATACATAAACTAACTCAAAATAATTGGCATCATCTCATAAATAAAATATGTAATTATAAAATAGATCATGGAATATAATATCATATATATATCTCAAACAAGTGTTTGTAATAACAACAATATCAATAAATAATGGAGGAAAGGTATCCCTCCTACTTGATATCATCCCTAGACATAGGACCTCTAGAAGATGATGTACCACTATCTACATGAGGACCTTAAGAATGAGACATACCACATATAAATTGATCCTCATAAATGAATAATATATCTTGAAACCCACATGCTTAAGGAATAATATAATATACTCTATTTGAAATCATACAAACTTTGTCACTACCATGTTTAACTAGTGAAGGCATATGTTATCCACAATAATTCTTTAAGATCATCATTTTATAAAGTTTTAGTATGAAAAGATATAATAACATTAAAAATAATGAAACATGGGCATGTGAAAACTTGTAGCATCATCTACTCTCTCAAGTATCCTACCTCCCATTGTATCATTTGGGATGTGGCTATATCAATTAATTATTTCTAGTGGTCATCCCTTGAATATCCATATGACATTTATGCATGACATTAATAATCACTAAATAAAGTATAATCAAATACAAAAAACTAATACACGTTTACGATTACATATATCCATAATGGATGCACTAGGATTCCCCACCACTTGGCCTTATCCTCCACCATATCTAACTTGAGCTTAGGGTGCATCTCCAACTCCATTAGCCATAATAGGATATAAAAATAATCATCAATTCAACATCTAATATCATGTATACTCTAAAAATATCCCACATCATTTGTATTATCTATCACTACTATGGGATCTACCTCTCCCACAAGATGTGGTGCCAAATATGCATCACTAGCATGGTCTTGATATCCTATACATCAATCAAATCTATGGGTTTGAGCCCATGCATGTGTTTTTTTGGACATATCCTTTCTAATCTCAAACTAACATCTTACACACTCATAATAAAATATATCAAACATTCTATAAAATTGGTAATGAAACCACATACTAATGCTCACACTCTTTCCATATGTTGATCAAACCTAAACTATTGCATATGCATATTGCCCTATAAAAATAAAAAAATATATTCATATCAAGTACATATTTTTTATGAAAATGAAAAATCATAATTAAATTTCAATAGTCAAGGACTCCTTTGTCATAGAGTATACCCCTCTGTAAAGCACCTTCATCAACATTTGTGATGGATTTTAACATATTTGGACACTTCTTCCATGGAAGGATACCTAAGAAATGTTTAAAAACTACCTAAAATGCCTAAAATTTGAAAATTTTAAAAAATCAAAATACTATAAATTACTCAAAAAATTGATATTCCTACAAAACACTCTCCAATTTATCAAACCACATTGAAAAAAAATCATAATCAAGAACCAATCAAATGAATTTTCAAAATTAAAAAGTCATCCTATTTATATTTTGTGATTTTGTACTACTATTTTTAAAAAATTAGTTGTTAATTAGTATATTCCAAACACTATATACATGATATATTGACACCATCATATAAATTTCAATGCTCTTTAGTTGTGTTGGAATACATTCAAGATATTCTTATACATGGTAATATTTCCATGGTCATTATGATAATTTATAAGATACAAAATTTGTGAAAAATATATATTTTTTATAGTTTTATCATAAGTACTATTGAGTATGGGATTAATCATACTCATATGGAAGTATAATAAATATTGCCTAAGGAAATTATTCTTTATCATTTTATGAGATTTTTTTTTTGAAAATTAGTTATTAATGAAACTTGAGTACCCATTTAAGGAAATAAATACCACACTCAAGATATAAAATTTAAAATGCAAATTTCACATATTTCCAATAAAATTACCAAACTTAATAATTCACAAATTTACAAATACTAACTTCCAAACAATAATTGTATTATATTTTATGGGTAAACATATTTTGATATGATATATTTGATAGTATCATATCTCATATTAAATTGGGTTTTCTCCATTTTGGCACATATATTCATATTGATATATATTGAGATTATTAAAAATATTTGTATTTATAAAAATATTTATATTGGTTCAAATATTTTAGATTAATATAAATATTTAGATTAGTTTAGTTCATTCTCATTAGGGGCATGAACATTGTTCATACATTCACTATTGTAGTTTTATATGTTGGCATAAATTGGATAAGATTTGGGGCATGAAAGTTGCTTATGCATTCACTATTTTTGTTTCTATGTTGGCACCAATTAGATTAGATTGAGTGGATGAACACTATTCATGTGTTCACTATTATAATTTTATATGTTGGTGTTTGATTTTTTTGTAATTAAGGGTAAATAAAATATCCTAATAAACTAAGAATAATAAAATTATAAAAGTGGGCCAATTAAATTATTTACATTCCTAATATATATTTTGATATAGTTCTAAACTATATAAATATGATAAATATAGAAACTCCAATGCTAAAGCTATAATTAGATTGCTTAAACATGAAGAAGTAATCATAATTAGGTTACTTAATAATGCATAAGTAGATTTTATAAGTGTAGGTATAAAAATAGTTAGGATGATTCTCAACTATGATTCATAAGATTTTATAAATTAGCTCTTTGTTTGCTTAACACCACCATAAATATAGTGACACTAGCTTTGATGCTTATGTTCTAAAATTAACACTTATATCTTTAGTGAAGTATATGTCATTTTATTTTCACACATATGATGAACACAAACTATCTAAGAAAAATATCAATACGCATAAATTCAAAATTTTCATGAAATCAAACTTCTCTACTGATTCTCATTGAATGAATAAAATATTAAAATAAAATCTTTAAATAAAGCTTAATTCAAAATTAGAGTTGACATGCATAATTTAAAAATATAAATAAATCAAAATCTACCTAAAGCTAATTGACCCATGAAATTTTTATAAAAATACTATTTGCAGTAACTTCCATCTTATCGTAATTTTTCAACCGCTATTTTTAGAAGTTTTTCATAGAGGCTCATATGGGCCTAAAAATCTCCACATATCTTTTAGAAACTAAAGTTAACATAATGGACAAGTTTTAACTAAAGTTCATGTCTAGGTATAAAACTATGCTATTTATAAAAATGGAAATATCTTTAAAAAATATTAAAATGTGTATTCAAACCCTCTTAAAGTCATGTATGGCTTGTAAAAAGTTATGAAAACATCCTTAACTAGATAGGATTGGTTATGGATAAATTAAACTTTTTGAGATAGTCATTTTGGCACAAATGAGAGCTAAAATTGAGTTATGGATCAATATTTATGTCCTCTAAAATTTTGGTCTCCACATCAACTAACACCTATTAGGGTTCCTTATCACCTTACATATTGTCTATTTAGATTATGTTCATAGATTATGAATAAAATTATGTAGCTCAAAACCCTAGATAATCCAATTATGGCATGACACCTTGAAAAATATGGGTTGGTAGGCTCAATTAAAGTTAATTTGAACTCAAATATCCCTCTATCAATGAGTATTTCCTACTAGGGAATAATATGATGAGGGCCTCATAATGGTGTAGTTCTTTCCTTATGTGGGCTTGTGTGTGAAAAATTATGCAATATGATATATGTGAGTGCATGTAATGATCTATATTTTAACTTGTAAATTAATTATCATGGGATTATATTCGTATGTTCAAAATATATAAGAATATTGATCCTATGATTGATATGAAAATAAGAAAGACTAGGGGAAAAAATCAATCTTAAGAGGTGTTTCTAGATAGATGTGTTCTTAAAAAATACTTGATATTGATTCATGATAATGAATGGTATTTAGATTGTATTTATACAACACATTTTGAAATTTTCTCATGGGAGAGATAAAATAAAACTATAGGCTAACCCATACATGTTTAAATATTTGAAAATATGAGTGTTTATAGGTATATACACTAGCATTAAAACTAGGACATTAGCATCAATGTTAGTGTCCTAATATATAAGGTAGTGTATAGGATAATAAGAAAATATTGAATATTTATAATTGAAATTAAAGGATATATAAGGTTTTAAGCATATTTTGGGATAAAGGTAATCTAGGTAATCATAATATCAGGGTTGAAATATAAGATAAGCATTTAGGGACAATGAGATGGAGAACACAAGCCTTTTAGTAAAAATAAGGACCTAAACTAAAGGGTTAATCATTTATTGATATTTTACAAGTTAAAAAGGCTATTTTTATCTTATAAATCCATATTTTAACATCTACATTTGCCCCCCTAAATCTAAAAATATATAATGATGAAATTATTAGGTTAAATGAAAAGAAATGAGTACCTTGGTGTGTAAAAATTAATTTGAATTGAGTGTTATTTTAATTTTTTATTTTTTTAATACCTTTAACCAATAGCATATCATAGTGTAATTATAGCATATAATCTAAAATTTTAAAAAAATTATATGCTTGAAAAAAAATAGAGCAAGGAAAGAGTACACCTATGTTTTGATGCAACCATATTATCCCTTGGTAGTTTAATTTTGTATTGATGATTCGTATTTGAAGCATTGGAGAGATAGAGAGAGATATTAACAAATTAACCTTAGCGATGGTAAGAGGATAATTGAAGGGTGATCATACCCCTAATTTGGTACAAAGGTGAGTTGTGATAAATGCCATGGATTGTGATGAATCTCAATCACAAAGCTTAAGTGTATACATAATATAACCAATCTCACCTAGATTAAATTTTTTAACCATCTCAACCTAAAAAATGGAATTAGTGTCAAAGCCATTTATTACACTTAATCTCGATCACACTAATCAAGGGATCTAAACTATCATAGTGAATAATCTCATAACTAGTGCATCTTATCAAGATTAGCACATAAATATGTATCTATTAATTGGTCTATTTTCATGGAATATGCACTTTTAATGTGTCTCAATCTAAAATATTTTTCAAAATTTAACCTATGATTTATAAAATGTCTATAATTTTTATCACAAATATGAAAAAAAATTGTCCCAAAAAATTGAAAATTGGTGCCAAATGCATAATATTATGACCCAATTTATATCTAAATCATGTAAATTTTATTAAAATCTTCCAATTATTCCAATTTTGTATATGTGGACTCATGTCTCTATGGAATGCCCCTATTGATATCCCTCACCCTCTTTGAGGTTAGGGGAATGCAATATGACAATAAACTTATCTCAAAAGGATAAGATAACCATGTTATATCAGTATCAATAATGTAATAAATAAGCAAATAGTGGAATCATGTCTAAGTAGATGTATCAATAAAGCTATTGGTATACAAACATAATAATCCCTAAGATGCATGATATGTAATGTGGAAACATCTAGAAGTAACAAGGAAAATATCAAAAAAAATTCAAGAACACATGTAATATCACTCAATGTCATGGAAAATGGGTCTAAGGATATTGTAAACAAGGGACATGTTAAAATGTCATACTAAAATGGGAGGACATGTTCAAATATACAAACGCCAATGAAATAATTAATATTAAGGGAACTATGTTAAAAAAAAATGAAAATGTTAAAATGGTCTAAAATCAACACAAGGAAGAAAACAATAATTACACTTAAGTAAGCCATATGAAAAGATGAATAACTAAAATATATAAGTAGCTAACATAATAATTTCATACTAGTCCCTACATACATGTGTTAATTTTAAAGTACAATAGTAAATTAAATACACTTTATAAGATATAATAATGAGTCTAGACATGTGTAGTCATTAGTATATAATCTCAACAATATAGTGTATCACATGGATAGAGGAAACGTCCAAAATTTATATGTGCATGTATCATGGACCTTATATATTCATGTATCACACTAAATTAAATATGAACCTATGTTTGTATAGAGATAAAATTATATGATATGTACTAAAATAAATTAAACAACACAAGGAGAAGCTATTAAACTTGTGAATGCTAAATATTTTTGTATTTTTGATTTATTTGAATGCTTTTGTATTTTATTGATTATTTGATTTTATTTTTATTTTTTTGAATATTTAAAATGATAATTAAATAATTTATGTACAAGGAATAATGACACCATTTGGGAAGGATCACATTAATTGGGTTCATCTATGAAGGACATTTATCATTTGTGTGCTAACCCTCAATTATATTTCCATATTCATCCTTCATATTAGTTATGTCTTTCCAATCATATTTTGCATAACCATAGCCATAATAGGAATGGAGTAACTTGTTAAGTTATACTATAACTTGTGATAAGTCCTTTTAATCATATATATGTATATCTAACTATGCAATTATTTCATATTGACTATTTTGGTTCCTATTTGTAATATGTATTGTGTCATATGCATCTACTGATATGACACTACTTGTATCTATCTATATATTATCTCAAGATATGATCTCTTTCTATTTATTTAATTTATCTTCATATTGTGCCTTCTTTAATTTTTTTTATCTATTATTTCCTTTTGAATATTTTCTTACTCTAATTTTTCCATTTTAAATAATTTTTTGCTTTGAATTATCCTTTTGTACCCATGCTTCTTCTTTTTGCATTTGTTATTTAGGAGACTCACTCATAATGTAAATGGGTTGGTTGATTTATTTTTATATTATAGTATCATCACTATTAATTTTATTTTGTATTTTCTTCTTCAAATCCAAACAATAATATGTATGATGTCCATGCATTCTATAATATGCTTATTAGTACATTGATCTCCTTAGAGGATGTAGAGGGGGTAGTTTGATCAACTTATTTCTAATAATTTCACTTATAATTTCAATTTAAATATGAATAGTCTTTTTTATCTTTTTTTAATCACTTGTTATAGATGAATTCTCTTTTATCTTATTATTTTGATATGAAACCTTGTTGGGCACACAAATTCTAGATGAAAATGTAAAATGTGATTAACAATATCATATTATGTATTTTTCATGTATGTGATATGATATTAAAATGATGTGATATTTAAAATAAAATTATTTTTCAAATCTTATCTTATCCTTATCATAGGGATGATTTGATATTTAAGAGCTTCATAAATATAAACCCTAGGTACTTTAGATTGAATATGCATGCACTGACCATCTATAGGACATGTGGGAGGTGGAGAGGTTTAATGAAGGGTGTGTTGGTTACCTTGTTTTGGAA
Organism: Torreya grandis; assembly: GCA_037957365.1. Classification (NCBI taxonomy): domain Eukaryota; kingdom Viridiplantae; phylum Streptophyta; class Pinopsida; order Cupressales; family Taxaceae; genus Torreya; species Torreya grandis. The sequence goes on along the minus strand of JARHVA010002192.1, from coordinate 646,958 downwards.
CTATATAATGGGATACCTTACAACTTGAAATAGTTATAACATGTACCTCATTATAGGGATGGTAACTATCACCATCTAGAGAGTTAAGAGGAGGCTTTATGGGATCTTAAAGATATGATTGCTCTTATTCCCATGTCTTATTGGGTTTGAAATAATTTTTAATTAATGAATATTATATAGAGATTTGTATAGTTACTACATAATATCCATAAAAAATATCTATGTCATTCATAACTAACAAATAAGATAAATTATAATGGTAGAAACAAAAGCATGGAAAGTATGGACAATTACTATTTCATGTCAGGTTCACCAAATATTTTACCCATTTTTAAATTAAAGATAAATATGATATCCTAATAAAATAATAATAATACTATTCTATAAACAAGCCAATTAAATAATTCATGTTCATAATATATATTCTGATATTGTGTTGAATTATGAAAATATGCTAAATATAGAAAGTATAATGTAAAACTAATAATTTGATTTATTAAACATGAATTATGAATAATAATTAAATTATTTAATGATGAAAAATTATATATAATAATTTAAGGTACATAAATAGTTAGGTTGATTATTAACTATGATTTGTTAGATTATATTAATTATCTCTTTGTTAGCATAAACAATACCATCAAAATAAGGACACTAGTGTTGACAATTTTGTCCTCAAATTGACACTTATATCCATAGTGAATTACATATAATTTTATATAAATTATACTATTTATCTTTATGGTTCTATGTCACCATGAAAATTATTAGTTTGGATTGTGTGCAAAGGTTTAGATTATCAATATGTAGCTCAAAATCCTAGCTCCTCCAATTATGGCATGCCAACTTGCAAAACAAGGTTAGTGAGATCAAATGAAGTTGAGTTGATCTCAAAGACTCCTATATCATTGATCACTTCATACATATAAAATATTTTGAAGAGGGCCTCAAACTAATGTAATTCTGCCCTTACATGGGTTTGTGTGTGAATAATTGTGAAATATGTTATATATGAGTGTATGTAGTGATATAACTTGTAACATGAAAAATAATTATCATGGGATTATTATATTTTTTTACCTATAAGAATATTAATCCTATTACTATCATGGAAATATGGAAGAATAGGGAAATACTACAATATTGAGAGGTGATTTTAGATAGATGTATGCTTGAAAAGTTCTTGACATCACTTCATGATAATTAAGGGTATTTGGATCATACTTATACAAAAAAAATTGAAATTTTTCATTGGAGGGTTAAAATAACATTATAATATAACCCATAAATGTTAAATATTTTCAAATTTGAGTTTTATGAGGTAAAAACACTAACATTAGAATTGGGACACTAGAATCAATGCTAGTGTCCTAATATATATGGTAACATCTAGGAGAATAGGAAAATGTTAAGGATTTGTAAATGATAGTGAAGTATACATATCAGGGTCACAACATACTATGGGATATAAGTGACCTAAGTAATTATAATATCAGGGTGAGACTATATGATAAGAATTTAGGCACAATGAGATGGTGGGTGTGAGACTTTTGATATCAATAAGGTCCTAAATTAAAGGGTTTAACCTTAAGTGATATTTTCAATGTGTAAAATACTAGTTTATCTTATAAAATATATATTTTATCAACTAAATTTGGCACTGAGTGGATCAAATTTAGCCATGAACATTATTCATGCACACAATATTATATTTGTATATTTTTTATTATGGCATTGATGTGACATTTATGGTATTAAAGTGAATCTAAAATTCAATTAAAAATGGTTGATTGAACCTATATGATACTAATATATGTTTCTAATTTAATATTTAGGTACAAGATAATTTAAATTAATAAATGTGTTAAAGGTTCTATGTCACTCAATGATCGAGCACTTCTCCCTAAATTACTTGGAAACTTATTCAATTTACTAGCCAAAAAGTGAAAAATACTAAAATCACCTTTATTAAAATGTATTAGGTCACTTTATTATTAATTATTATCCAAACTTTATCCACATATATTAGGTTAACAAAATAATAATGGCATATCCACTCTTTACAACATGACAATAATATGTAAGCGACATAGTACCATGTGCACATAGGTGTATTTTTAAAAAAATTTATCCTTATTTATTATTGTAACTATAATTAATTTTATGAAAAAAATTTACACTATTATATACATCATGTATTTAAAAAACACATGGACACTATATAACATTAGATCAATGAAAATCTTAAGTTCACAATCACTAGTGCAGTTTTGTGTTCTCCTTTTCCCTTTGAAGCAATATTTGTAGTTACACTTAAAATATATATTAAATGGGTAAACTTTAGATGCCAAAATGTTCTAATATCCATGTTTAGATACTGATTTCATGTTAATTTACATATATATGTCCTATCATCTATCTAATTTTCACCTATAATAAGGTTGTTTAAGCCCTCATAAATAGATGATAGCTTGGGAACAATCCTAGGTTGGGGGTGACCTAAAGAATGGATTGAGCCTCTAGATAAGGGATAGATACCTTCATATATCACTTAGAACCAATAAATAAATACTAACATTAGAGTAAAAGTGGAGAAATAAACTATGAACTAAAAATGGAGGTGATACACCAAATCTTATAACCACTACCACTAATTTTCATGTGCACTAATAAATATAAGAATGCAAGAAAAATACACTTATCCTAAAATAATATATAACATAAATTATTTTAAAATATGCAAGATAGTTTTATAGTATAAGGTAATATGTTTCCCACTTATAATCCACATGAAACCCCTGATGAAACTCTTCACAACCTGCAACAATTAATCAAACTACATAAAGTTAAAATGAATGAGACAACAACCAAGATGAACTCAATCTATACTTGATCATATCAATCATTTAAGGTATAAAATACATACATACATACATATATATATATATATATATATATATATATATATATATATATATATATATATATATATATATATATATATATATATATATATATATATATATATATATATATATATATAAGAGGAGGTAAAATGAGTCATCTTATTGATCAATAGACATATAAAAGAGTAGGGATATTCCATACTCCTAGTGGAAGGATCTAGTACAATGACAAAATCATGCAAACATATAAAAGATAATGAGGAGAAAGAAATTGAATGTTGAGAAGCCTATAACAAGTTTCACTTCATGAATAAGCAATTTACAAACTATAAAACTACAAAACAATAGTTTAACATCATATTATTCACAAGTATTTCTTAGTGTGATGATAACCTTATCATAAGTGGCATAAGAGATGTTTCATTGCCTTGGTGACTCATCCTTGATCTCTTGAAACTACCCATTATCATTGATTATGAAGTGACAAGTCATTTATTAGAGTCAAACTACTTGTATTTGTATTTTATACTTTTTTAATACCTACACACAATCATCTTTCCACCTTCGTTCTACCTTTTCATTCATAACTCTCACATTTGCCTCTTTGAGGGATATTCTTTGTAACCCTATTTTGACATAAATATCCTTGGTTTTATTTATTAAAAAAAATTATATGAAAAATCAAATCATATTTTAGCACCCTTTATCCCCTTCAAGATTGACCCAAAATTTTAAGACTCAACTCCCGATGTAATCATACTATCCCAACACTAATATTTCCTAATTAGGCCTAAAGCAAGCCTATATTACCATTGATCATACAATACCATACACTAATGATCCAAAAACAAAAAAATAATATAGGTTACATTAAATAAGATCATATAGAAAAATTTTAATCAATTTCATGGGTTGGAACTTGAGTTATTTAAATTAAAAGTTTCTAACCCTAGGTTGGTCATGTCACATGCATGAATAGGCTAAGATCAAAGAAGAAGGCATGAGAAGAGTTTTAGTCCACTTAAAATCAGATAAATATCTGTGTGATTTATTCCCTAACCTCCCTCAATGTCTCTAAAAATAATTTTTCCTTGAACAACCTTTATACCTCACTAAAAGGCCAAGTTTCAAGGTTTTGCATGCATTTTAGGAATGTTAATTAGACTATGGGTTTTGTCCTTAATTATCAATATCTAAAAAAATTTAACATGCCCTTAGGTTCTATAATTGATTACATACTCCCTAATTTCCCATATAAACTCCAAACTCAATACAACATTACATATTCTTCAATTCTTGGAAGTGAACTTGCATTCTCTATCAGCCCTATATGTATGTGATCAAGATAGAGATCTAGAGGAGAACACCATTATGATCTTAATCCTTGATTATAAATTATTTATTATAACCCTATACCATATATATTATGGTGTGAATATTACCTTACCCTTCATACCAAGCTTTAACATGCTTATGATCCAGTCTTTATACCCTGATTTAGGCCTGTAAAAAACAAAATTAGGCCATTTAATTCTTTATTATACTCCAAACATGCAAATATATATATATATATATATATATATATATATATATGGGACATAAATAGGTCATACAAGTGTTTTTTGGCCAAGGTATATGAATTTTAAGTCATTTGGAGAACATAAATAGTCATTGGGTATTTCTAGCCTTTCTAGGCAGCTTAGGAGGTGTTTATCTTATTAACCATTATTCATAGAGTATAAGACTCTAATCCACATACTAGTGACACAATAATGGACTAAAAAGACCATTTTAACATATCTAAACACCATTCCTAACCATTCACTTTCTCTTATATGGGCTAAGCAAAATATTGAGCTGTTTGAGCTAGCACACTTGTAGGTTTGAACCCAGTTTGAACTTTTTAGAAAACATATTCATTATGATGTCTCATTTTTATTGAAAAATGATCATCAAGGTATCAAACATCCTTACCTAAGTTTTAATATATTTTTATTTGGGTATTGCTTCCCATTTAGCTTTGGAACTTGGTTAACTCAGGCCTAAGATTTTAGGCTATTCCTTTTGTTTTGACTCTAATCATTATTATTTAATGTTTCCTAAATATTCCTAGAGTTTAAATCAACCTAAAAAAATTCTCTATGGTCCTTCTTACATCACACAAGTCTCTAACTTCTATACCAATTATAAAATGCATGCCTTTGATGTCTTTTACAGGCAGACATGTAGGTCTATGTTTAGGCCTAACACCTATCAAATCTTTTTGAATGCCTCTTTTTATGGGATATTATTATTAAATTAAATTAAAAACCTTATTATTTTATCCTTAATAGATACATAATTCATTATGGGTTCTAGGTCCCAATCTAAACTCACAAAAGCAATCACTCCATCTACCTCTTGGGTGTAGACTTGTAGGTCCGAATTTTCTATCTTAACACCACTCCCAAACCATTATTGATATGTATTTTTACAATGTATCAGATTATCCATGATATTTTTTATTGAGTATCATATATTTTTCAATGAAAAAGATGTTCTTCTTCTTCAAGGTTTCTCATAGTCTTGACATAGTCCCTCTAGATTACACTATTTCCTTGCATTCTTATTGTAGGTTATTTTTACAACTCAAATAAGGAGATGTGGTACTTATATAAATACCATAATTAGAGATTTAATGTAGTGAAGGTTATTTTACAATACTTCTCACACTTAAAACTACCTTTAAACCTCATATTCATCATACAAAGTGCATTTGAAGACAATATTCTGGGTAGACATGTAAGTGCATGATAGTCCCTCTCAATTTATATTTTGATCATGCATGGTCAATAATGGGTTTTTAAGTTTATTAGGAGGTGATAAATAATGTTAAAATATTTGATATATATTGAATACCATCTTGCAAAACTTTGTTTTCACCTAAATTCTTCAACACTATAAATCTCTCAAGAATAATGAATCAAGACCTTCTCAACTATACATGAGTATTTCAATCCTTCATACACAAGAGTTTTGGCTTGGAGATGGTATTATGTAAGTCATTAACCTATTTTAAAACTTTCATACCTCATTATCACCTTTTTATAACCACTTCCATGTGGAAAATGTTGACCAAATTTGAATTTTAGGTCAAATTAGGGCACCCCTAGGTAAAAACTTGACTTTTAAGTGTTTTACAGGGTTTAATATTTGGTAATAAGGTATATCATAGGTAATTTAATGTTATTCAAGGTTATATTAACCTTGGTCACTAATTTTGTTAGCCAACATGTCCTTTTGAGTCATTTTAAGGATTAAAATTGAGCATTTAATGCCTTGTATAGATTTATAGGGAAGTGTGAAGGTTCTAAGAATTTTTGTCACGTGTCATGTGTCTTAGGAGGTCTTTGGTAACTGTTACTAACTAAAAATTGGTAGGTTCCTTACAAAAGAGTAGTTTTCTTGAGAAACTTGAGAATTTAATGAGGTTTTAAGAATTATATGGCTTCATATACTTTTGGAAATTTAATTAATGTCCCTTGCTATTACATACACTCAATTTAGTGATTATTTTGATCATAAACTCCAAATAATGAATAAAATCACTTATCTCTCCTTCCACTAGGCTTAGCAAGCAAAATTAGTCTTTAGGTTTGTACTTGGTATGGTCAGCATGAAAGGTTTTAGGAAAAATTATCTTAAGGGTTTCTTCTATACTCAATAAAATTCCATTTTACATTTTTTTTCAAAGGAATGGTGGTCTGAGCTTTATGAACCATTCCTAAGAAGTTGAATTTTCATATCTACCTATTAATCTTTATACCCTATAGGGTTTGCCTTGGTTTGAGAGATTCCATAAAATATATATATACTAATATTTATTATAAAAAATGTTAACATACTTATCTAATGATCACCATATGTGGTTTCACATCTCAAGGTGTTTTTATGGGCTAATCACCTTAAGTTTGTAGACTATCCCCATTATATGTTGTTGGTAGGGTTTTATTGTTGGCAGTGCCTTCATGCTTTGGTAATGGTTTTATAATGTTAAGATAGGTTAATTATCATTTTATGAAAGTATTTTCAATCCCATTACCTTTAAATTTTATCCTCTAAATCATATTTATCCTTGAAGTTGTAATCATAACCATACATACAACCAATCTTCCTTATGACTATCATATACAGTCTGATAGGAACTCTCATGGAGGATTAAACATTGAATAGGAGCTTATGAGTTTATAAATTTATATTACATGAAAATAATCAAATTTTAATCATTGGAAAATCTCAAAAGTATTTTTAGAAACACAAACCACGTATTCTACCAATTTGTTAATCATGTTTGCTTGCACTATGAAAAACTACCTACATGAAGCTGAATATAGACTAAGAATTGTTGAAACATAATTATAAGAGTTTTTTGAAGATTTATAATGATATATAAAGGCTGGGGTGTAAATTTATAGTTGTGTAAATAGGCTTATAACCCATCTAATTCCAATTATAATTCTCACTACCCATACTATTTTTACTACCTGAGTGTGGAAAAGTCCACCTACAGGTGGCTTACCACAAAGAGTTAAGATGCCTAATGGAGTGTTGAATGAATGTTGAGGTTAGTTTTTTTACCATAAAAAAATAATTTGGAGTTTAATATTGTAATTTCTAATCAAATAAACTTTCAAAACACAAAAATGACAAGTTCAGGCCCACTTCCTAAAAATTGCAAAATAAAGCACCTAGTGATTTTATGGACACTTCATAACATGGTTACAGGAGCCTTTGATGCATTTTTTTAGTTTTTTATTGTATTATACACATAGGACATGAACCTTGAATTTTTTTGAGGGAGGATGAGAAATGGAGATTGGGTTTAAGATGGCCCAAACTTGTCAACTTATGCATTGATAGTAGGTAGTGAAACCTACAGACCTGAGTCTAAGAAGGACTTTTCTCCATCCAAAAGTTGAAAATTGACCTTTCTACCATGTTTTGAATGTTTAAAATAGTTTAAATGGGTAATATTAATATAATATACAATATATAAGTGGATAATAATTGTTTTTTACTTCCTATAGTACTTATAGTCCATACATAGGCTTGAAAAAACACACCTACAACCAACTTTGAGTGACTGAGACAAATCGTGACCCAAGTATGAGGTTTTGAGAGTATTTTAGCTCATAAAAAGTTAAATTAAAGTATTAAAAATTAATATGTGACCCAAAGTCCGAAAATAAGGTTTTGAAACACCATGACCAAGATTATTGAAGCTAATATATGCACCTACATGAGCCATTCAAGCAGAGTATCTTAGTAAGGCAAGGAGGACTTAATTTATGAACTTGGAGTGTATATGAAAGGATAAGAGAGATTTTAATGATAAATAAAGTATTTTAACACGTTAATTAATACTATGATAAGCTTCATAAGATACAAACAAGAGATAATCAAACCTACTTAGTCCCCCAAAACCCTTGTATGTACCTACAATGAACTATGTTTGACTGTCTAGGTAGTGAACAGAGAGATAGTGTTTTGAGTGTGAAAAATGCATATAAATGACCCAAAATGTTTCAAAAAAGTCATGATATGATCATATGAGACCCTATAATGATCTATAGACCTTGTATCAAGCTAAAAGAGGCATTTATACATATAAGTATCATATATAAGGGGAAAATATAAATAAGGAAGTGTATCAGTCCTGACTAGGTAGAATGTATGGAAGTGAGAATGGAGATTTGAAATTATAATAAAGTATAAAACACATAAAATGTGATTTTTATACATTTAAAATTATATATATAATAAATACAAGCAAAGAAAGGAGTCCACAAGCAAGTATATGCAGTCTATTGAAAAATCCTACACATAACCTTACCTAATACTTTTTTTGGGTTTTTGTGATTTTGGAAGATCATATGAGATGAAAATGAGACAATTTTTTTTATATAGGGTCATTATAACCTCTAAAAACCCATGAAATACTTTTTTTTCCTATAAAAATAAGGGAAGTTCCCTCTATTTTATCTCAAATAGAGGGCACTTCCCTAGGTGCATAGCCTTATAGTCTTGAGGTTTAAAGGCAAAAGGGTAAAAAAGTGTTGATTATAAACCATAGATAGGTATTAAAAGTTTTTAAATACATATTTAAATAATATAAACATGTCATACATTTTAAAATCCAAGAAGGATACTCTAAATCATCAAATTTACAGATAGGTATACTAGATATGGCTAGGCCTAGAGGCCAAATGAAGGGTCAAAACCATTTTTAGCATAAGATGAGATTCCAAAATGATTGAATAATTTTTTGGGGACCATTATGGATTTTATAAATCCTATCTAAAGTAGAGGAATAAAAAGTAGGTTATATTTGGTATTTGAAGTACAAACAATCCTACTAAGAATGACTACATCTATAATCCAAAGGAGGGAACAACTTCATATACAGCCTTATATGGTCACTAAAATGGATTATAACATGATTTTTTGGTCATAATATAAATTTTAAATATTATTTAAATTAAATAAAACCATGGAAAATGTTACTCTTAGGCTTTAGGACAATTAAGGCTTGTATAAGGGGAGAAATGAGCTCAATAAGGTGATTTCATGTGTTCATATCTATTTTGATGCTATGAATGTGAATAAAATGATTTAATATGAGTTATAATAGGTCTATAAAAATCAATTTGTGGCATTATATTTAAATTCCAACATCAAACTTTCATGAACAAACCTTAAGAGTTCAAACTGGCCTAAAACCCTTGAAACCCCTTACTAGTGACTCGATGATGGAAATGGAGCTATAAATATGATATAATGGAATATTTTTACCATTAAACATATTTAAAATTTTATAGGACTAAATCAAGATCCATCTCATGTTTTTTAATTGTATGAACTTATAAGGACGGGGTGAGAAATGAGGTATTTTTGAACATTTTGTGTATTTTTAAGGCTAAAAGAGGAGTCTAAAGATGAAATAAAGTTTAGATGGAAAATTATTAATTTTAATAAATTCATATGGTCATTAAATTCCTTTAAAAAACTTATAATGTTTCAAATAATAGTTCTCATTTTAGCTTGTCAAAACTGGCATAGTGGACAAGCTAGTGAGAAGGGTGGATAACTTCAAGTGATCTCATTTAAAGGTAACCCTAATGATTATAATTAAATGTATGGTATTGAAACTTATAATAAACTACCTTACACATATTTTAATGATAAAATAAAGATAAATTTTAATAAAAGTGTGCAGGATGCATGAAGAAAGAGTTTTTTAGATTGTAGATAGGAATGCTTAAGACCCTTAAAATTATATAAAAATAATTTTACCTAGTCTTAGTTAGTTTTGAGGTGTTAAAATAGGGACAATCATGAAGGAAGTTTTTCTGAGCTGACACAAGGAGTTTCATGCCACTTTTCATGAGGTTTATTCCTTGAATTGACACTTATAATTCATAACATTTCATAGTTCATCCCATATCATCTTCTCATGCATAATTAACTAATTTTATTAGCTTTAAAATTATTATTTTGACTCTTTGACTTCGCTCTCTCTCGCTCTCTCTCTCTCTCTCTCTCTCTCTCTCTCTCTCTCTCTCTCTCTCTCTCTCTCTCTCTCTCTCTCTCTCTCTCTCTCTCTCTCTCTCTCTCTCTCTCTCTCTCTCTCTCTCTCTCTCTCTCTCTCTCGTTATATAAGAGATAGCCATTTTGGAATTATACTCTATGTTCCTCATGAGTTTGGTGAATCCCTACACATTTTCATACCATTTGATCAATAATAATACTAATTTTTATCTCTTACTTAATGTTTGTAAATGTGTTTTTCTTCGATGACATATCTTTCTTAGTGAAGACTATGGATTCTTTAGCATGTTGTCTCATTCTTTCACCTTATTTCTAGTTGGAAAGCTTCTTATTGTAGGGAATATGAAGTTTTATATTAAATTTCAAGGATTTATTGATTTAGTATTTTCATTAGTTTCATTTAAGGCATCTTGTTTATTTATCCTATCTTTGAACATTCTTCCATAACCTCATAATGTAACATTGATGTGAGAAGATGTAAATTAAAGGAAAGTATGTTCAGTTTGTCCCTTTATTTCATATGTAACATTCATATAGTTTGAATTCATCATATATTTTGGTGTATCACCTCCCTTATGTTAGTTTTCTTTCATTTATCTCTCTCCCTTTTCACACCCCAGAGTTAAGTGTAGTTGTGATCCAAAGTGATACATCAAGGGAGCTATCCCTATCTAGAGATTCACCTCATATTTAGGATACACACAAGCCTATAGGTTTTTCAATTCTGAAACTTGGATGAGGATATATTTTCCATGTCATCAAAGCATGAAAATCCAAGTGACAACATAAAACACTTCACCTTTCACTAGAAACTTGCCTAAACCTAGAAATCTTGATAAAACACCACATTATTGGCATGGGTAGACCTAGACATTCATTATATGCATAAAATTATATGACTTAAGGGATAATAATATACTAGAATATATTATTTCACCTTTCATTTTCCTTAAGGAATATTCACATCATTCAAACTAGAAAAATTGAGCCTGTAGCATTTTACATGGGTTTTAGAAGGTCCATTATCTTAATGATAGTTCATAGAGCACAAGATATATTTATGAAAACAAATTTTATGGGTTTATAGGGAATAGGAATAACTCTCAAACACTTAGTATCACTAGTCTTGAGATGCATTCTTCTTCATGAGTGATCTTCAACAAAATTTCCTTCTCAAGCCTTTTAAGAACCCAATAGGGAAGATGAAAGGTTTTTAGCCTCTTTTTGGACATTTAAATCCTAAAAACTCATGGTTTGAGTATACGTAAGGTATAATGAGTCTTATATGTGTTTTAAAATCAATTCCTATCTTGGAAACCTGAAATAAGACTCTTATATACCCCTCTAGAAGTAAGAAACTACCACATTTTGCCTTATTTTCTTACTAGAGTAGTGAAATAAGTGTTGATAAAGTCCCTCATTATTTTTATGGAGGTGGAGAAATGTGAAAATATATCCTCATGTCAATCCCCACCATTTATTACACCATATTATTCTTTCAAAGTTATATAATGAGAAAGAAGATGCTTTAAGTGGTGAGTAACATTAGAAGAATGAGTTTTAACACTATTGGGATAGTTTTATGAACTAAAGGAGTGTAAATATGATATTTTACATGTGTGTCATGACCTTAAAACAATACCTCCTAAACTTGTATCACCTTTGAACTAACTTAGACTTGACATGGAGTAACTTGAAAAATGACAAGACAAAATGAAATAATTACTTTAGCTTCTCCAAAATTACCTTTAACTATGCTAAACACCTTATAAAAGATCAAGCCATGAACATTGGTTTAAACAACGTAGTGTTATGACCAAATTTTTTGACTATGCCACCCTAGAAGACACTAATCATCACTAAGAATAACACCACATATTTATCATGATAATATAAGCTATGACCTAGACTAGAATCTTGAATGGATATCAACAAAGTTAAAAATAACTAGATAGCAAGTTTTTAATATCACTTGCCTATGGTAGATAATTTTGGCTAACATATTTGGCAACCTCCTAGGATTGAATGCATGATATGAATTTAGACCAATTTTCTTATTCATCCATTGGCATATAGAGTCACTTATTACTCAATTTTAAACTTGATTGAACCTTGAACCTGATTGTAAATACCTTGAAATAAGGATAGATAACTAATGATGCCTTCAATAATAGACAAAAACAAGAAACAATAAGAACACATATAACAAAGCAATAAATAACTAGACCTACTAAACACTACATTGAAACAACACTTTCAGGTAGGAGATATAACTAATATATCCTATAATAACCTACTTTAACAACTTTATAAGATCATAAACAAAATCTTTAATTGGTAGATCAAAGTAGATACTTTTTTACCAAGCTCATGTGACTAGCAAGTTTGATAGAATCCATGAAAAAATATAAGAGGGGTATTTGTATGCTAACCTTTACATTCTCTTCTTTAAAATAAGACTAATACACCTCCTCTACCTTTCTTAAAGCATGAGTAATCATACATATATACTTATATTGATCTTAGACATGTTTATGCTCATCTTAATGTTTTAAAATGAACATCATAGGGAATAACTCCTCCTTGTTAGCTTCCAACTAAGATAAGTAGATTATAAGACATGATATTATAGTGATATAGAACTGATAAATTTTCCACACATGACAAACCTTTTCCTCCTCAAAAGCTCATGAATTAAACTAAATGGCTTGAAATGCTTCTTGCAACATACATAGGGAACCTCATTCAAGAGGATAGTTTTCTTGATCTTTGGGAATTTGAGGCCAATAGATATTTAAATTGTATTTTAAGAGTGAACAATTATTTGGAATTTGATTGAGATGTTGATATCCTACTTTTAAAATATCAAACAAGTCCAAGTCAAATGAGGTAGCTTCTTGAAGTGACAAACTTGGAGAGTTGCCTTCTCCATCTTTGTTGGTTTGTTTGACAAAACTACCTTCCTTAGTCTAAATAAGACCATAACTTCCCTCTATAAGAGTATAACCTGCTCCTAGGACTTCAAACAAATCCTCTAACTGAACTTCACTTGGTTTTATCTAATTTAGACTTTCTTATAGCTTAACAGGTGTTGGTATAGAGGTATTCACAACTAGAATTGAAAGATAATTAAAGTCTATACCTCTTTGATCATGTTTTTGGGGTTAAAAATAATACTTAACCAATTTTATTGAACCCTTAAGAGCTTCTTCTTCTACTACAAAAACCTAATCGAAACCTTATTCACATTGGGGAAGATACTTTCTTTTAAGTTCTACTATCATATCCTCATCTACTCATTCATCAAGATCACCTTTCTCTTCATCTTTGAAGATTGATTTTCCATTATCTTCACCAAGAAGTGTTCAAATTATTTCATCATATTCACTCGAAGTACCCTCTTCATAACCTTTATGGGTATCACTTATAGCTTCAACTTCATCTTCTTCATTTTCTTTCCATAGAATATGTTTTTATTGAAGGATGGGTTGATCAAGCTCATGGATAAGATTTGACTTTTTGAGATAAATTATCTTATCATTATTTTATTTACATTCACTAATCAATCCTTTATCTCTTGATATGCTTTGGTCTTCAACATTATCAACAAGGACTTCTTTCTTATTTTAAATGCATTCTTAGATAAACTCCTGTGATGGGGAGGTTTAGGTTATTGAGGAGAGATGGATGGGGATGGTGTAGGAAAATTTTATTTAGCTTCAATTTCCAAATCTAGGCATTTCTTATATTTCTTTCCCCATGACTCTACTAATTACTTCCAACTTGGAATTTTGAACTTAGGAGCTTCCTATAGAAGGTGTGTTGCAACTTGAGTGATGGATGAAGATCTTAGAATATTTAAAAATTTATTGGATTGAAATTTAACACCTATTCCTCCTTTTTATTTTATATGGGCATGGCAGGATGTTCTTGAGAAAGATATTACATAGGCATATGATCTTTCTTAGCTTCAAATTTTTAATGATATATTTTAGCTTGGAGGAGGTTTAGAATAAAAGAATACTGACTTGGGGTTGGAGAGGGTAATATAGGTTGATGGGATTGGACTTCTTTATTCTCCCATATTAAAACCTATCTTCCATGTATTAACTTAAATCTTCTATTCCTATCGTTTCATTGGTTATGACATGTTGGTTTCCTTCCTTAAAATTTGGCCACTCATTCCTTGAAATATGTAACGAGTCCATTAAATTTTGAATGAGTTGAATAGGGACAACTTTGCCAATATATAGTCTTGTATCCATATTTCTCATTACTATTTCATTCTTTAACATTCTCATCAGTAGCTAAGATTTTTTCCCTTTCCTATCTTCAACTTGCCTAGATATATACTCTTCGTTATACTTTAACTCTTGTTGATGTACAAAGGCTTGATATTGAATCTATCATTTATGCCTATTATAATCTATTATTATATATTTTTCTTTCATTTTTATCTCAAACTCAAGTCTTACCTCTCTAAAAATTTCTTCAAGTTGACTAGGGGAACAATGAATTTGCCAAGATTGATTGGGAGAATGAAAAGGGGTGGGAGGGGGAATATAATATGGATTAGAAGCTTAATTAATTTGTTGAGGAAAAGATTAAGGATAATACTTTGATATAAAGGTTATTCATATGTGTAAATAGAGTCATATTGGGTGGGGGCAAGTAGGGTCATTTTAGGACTGATATTACTTAGCATGGGGATGATATGGCTCATTATGTTACTAATAAAGATCATAATGTTGATGTTAAGGATCAACATAGGGCTAATATGGCTCATCAACTTGAGTAAAATTTAAATCCTCTCTAAACTCATCCATGAAACTTCATGCGAAAGAAAAATGCTAAGTGTACTTACTTGAAAGAATACTTGGGATACTAAAACAAGGTAAATGAACTTAGAGTCTCCATTAGTTCTTATGTTCATTCCTAAAAGGTATATTTTATTGAAGAGAAACACCAACAAATATTCAATGGATGAAATCTCTTGTCCCATCAGGTGTGTCAAAAATTTTATCTATCTAAATTTCACCCCTAACAAGGTTTTTCAATCCCTCTTAACTAGATATATCATGGGAATAATCTCAGGTTATGGGTGACCAAATAAATGGATTAGATCTATAGATAAGGGCTAGCTCCCTTGATGCTTCACTTAGGACCAATAAATAATATACTAGCTTGTAATGAAAGAGAGGAGAAATAAACTATAAACTAAAATGGGAGGAGATACACCAAATCTTATGACCACTACCACTAATTTTCATGTGCACTAAACCTATAAGATTACAATAAATATACACTTATCCTAAAATAATCTATCACATCAATGATTTAAAAAGAGGTGAGGTAATATGAGAATATAAAAGAAGATGTTTTCTACTTATAATCCACATGAAACCCCTAATGACACTCTTCACAACCTACAACAATAAATCAAACTATATGAAGGTAAAAGGAATGAGACAACAACCAAGATAAACTAAATATATACTTGATCACATCAACTATTCAAGGTATAAACTACATATATCAATAATAGGAGGTAAAATCAATCATCTTATTGATTAATAGGCATAAAAAAGAGTAAAACTATGTCATAATCTTAGTGGAAGGATCCATTACAATGTTAAAATTAGGCATAAAATGGACATTGGAAAATTCTATGACAATTTTCATTTTATGAAGAAGCAAGTTAAAAAGAAAATAACTTCAAAAGAATAGTCTAATAGAATATTCTTCACAAGTATTGATTGGTGTGATGATAACCTTCTCAAAGGTGGCATAGGAGATGCTTCATTACCTTGGTGACTCATCCTTGAGATCTTGAAACTACCCCTTATCATTGACTATGAAGTGATAGGTTATCTTATTAGAGTCTAAATACTTGTATTTGTCTTGGAAACTTGTTAAAGACCTATAACTAATCAACTTTCTACTTTTTTATGTCTTTTCATTCATAACTCTCACATCTTCTCTCTTTGAGGCATATTCCTTGTATCCCTATTTTGACATAAACCTCCTTATTTTGAGAGATTCAAAACACTTATATAAAAATTGAAATAGTTTTTGAGTAACCTTAATCCAATTATAGCTTCAACCAAAATTTCAAGTTTTAACTCCCAACATAGACTTAGTAACCCAACACCAATATTTCCTAATTAAGCCTAATTAAGCCTAACTAAAGTAAGCCTATAGTAATAAAAACCATATAATACCATAAAATACTAATCAAAAACCACAAAAATACTATAGGTTGAATTAATTAAGTCATATGGAAAGTTTTCATGCAATTTTATTAGTTAGAAATTGAGTTATGAAAAGTTCAAGTTTTTAGCGTTAGGTTAGTCATGTCACAAGCTTGATTAAGCTGAGAGAAAATAAAAATGCATGGGGAGAGTTTTAATCCACTTAAAATCAGATAAAGACACATGTTAGTTCTAATCTGACCTATATTAATATATTCAATAGTCATTTGTCCTTGAACAACCCTCATACCTCACTAAAAGGCCAAGTTTCAAGGTTTTGCATACATCTTAGGACTACCAATTAGTCTATGGGTTTTGTCCTTTATCGTCAATATAAAAAAAATTAAACATACCCCTAAGGTCTCTAATGAATTATATAAACCTTAATTTCCCATCCAGACTCTAATCTCAATACCAACATTGCATATTCTACAATTCTTGGAAGTGAACTTCCATTCTCTATCAGCCCTGTATGTATGTGATCAAGACAAGGTTCTAAAGTAAAACCATTATGATATTCATGAATTATTGTAAATTATTAATTATAACCCTATAATATATATATTATTTTTTTTAATATGACCTTACCCTTCATACTGAGCTACAACATACTTATGATTCAGTCTTTATACCCTAATTTAGGCTTGCAACCTATAAAATTAGGCCATTTCCTTCTTTATTATAATCCAAACATGACAAAATTTTATATCAAATAGGTTTTTATGAGAAATAAATATTTAATAAAATTGTTTTTAAGTCAGTTTATATTCATTTATAGTCATTTGGATAACATAAATAGTCATCAGGTCTTTCTAGCCTTTCTACGCATCTTAGGAGGTGTTTATGTTATTAACCATTATTCATAGAGTATAGGAATATAACCCACATCATAATTATATAAATTTTTAGTACATATCAATTTTTAAAATATTTTAACACCATTCATAACCATGCACTTACCCCTATATGGGTTGACCAAAAGATTGGGCTCTTTGAGCTAGCACACATGTAGGTTTGAACCTAGTCAAAGCTTTTTAGCAAAAAGAGTCATTTTGATGTTTCATTTTGACTTATAAAGGATAATTTAGGTATTTAACATACTCCGATAGGAATATTTATATATTTATTATGGGTATTTCTTCCTATTTAGCTTTAGAACTTTATTAACTTATGTATAGGGTTTTAGGATATTCTTCTTGTTCTAACCTTAACCATTATTATTTAATGTTTCCTCAATATTTATAGTGTTTAAATCACCCTAAAAAACTTATATAGGTTCCTTATTTCCTCATAAAATACTCAAAATTCTGTATCAATGAAAAAATTCATGCTTTTCCAATATTTTGCAAGCAGACCTATAGGTCTGTGTTTAGGCCTAATACCTATTAAAACTTTGAGAATGCCTATTTTTATGGGATACTCTTATCTCAATAAATTAAAAAACTTATCTTAGTATCCTTAATATTGACATCATTTTTTATGGGTTCTATGTCTAAATCTAGAGTCATTAAATCAATCACTCCATCCACCTCTTAGGTGTAGACTTGTAGGTCTACATTTTCTATCTCAACACTACTCCCAAGCCATTCTTGAGATGGGTTTTTTCACTGTATCATCTTCTCCATGATATTATTTACCTATTATAATCCTATACATATATTTTTCAATTTTAAATAAGTTATTCTTCTTTAATTTCTCTCATAGTCTTGACATAGTCCCTTGTAATCACCTAAAAGTGGTAATTAGATGTTAAGAGTGTTGCTTAAGTTACCATATTCCTAGATTAGTCCTATAAATATCCTATAACCTTAGACATAATTTTATAGTCACTATGTATGATAAAATCACCTATAGCTAGTTAAAATATAGTCTATGTACTACCTTTGTAGATCCCAACCTAACCTACTCAACAGTCTTCAAAGTGGACATTAACACCACGTTTGGGACACTACAACCACATGGCACTAGTGTCCTCAACTGGGAACTTTTGTCCTTATAATTAACTCTTTCCATTTGATAATTTTTAAAATGTGTGCCACTCCTAAGTTTGGTCTAAGCATATATTTTTATCTTCACAAGATTCATAATTTTATAATTACAATTCTAATTGACTTCCATTCAGGAGATGGAAAATATATGCAAAAGCATATTCAAACTAAAGACAAGTTGAGATAAATAAATATATTTGATCCCTATTCTTCCCTAATTATGCATACTAACATCTATACCAACCCTAAGCCTAGTTTTCAAATATTTCAAAGCTCAAGCACATTCAAGGCATACAAGTCCACATAACATATTCACTTGCACTTACATCAAGCATTAGGTGGGAGAACTACATTGGTCTTTATCCCTATTTGGATTATTGGTATGTAAGAAACTCTCTTCACAATAGGGTGTTGGGGATGTTTAGCTTATCCTATTAACAAACCCATAATTATTTCTCATGAAATAATTTAAGGGAGTATTAGGGTTTGCACACTAAATCAAGTTTTATAGGTACAACATAGAGCTCTAGGTTTCATGCATGCAAGAACATGACTTAGGCACAAGTGCTCCCAAAAAATAAGAATAATATTTTAAAGAGTACATTAGAGCCATAAATAGGACACTACATAAGCATGAAACTACTATCCATATGGGGTACTACTATCTAGTGAGGAAATAAACTTCAGAATCCTATTGATGACAATCAGAACTATCAAAAACCTAGTTTTTAGAACCCAAATCATCCATGATAGTCATTATATAGATAAGTATTTGTTTATGACCATTTATAAATTTAAAGGAAATCAAATACATAACAAATTAGTGATTAATTATTACATTTATTTAACTCATTTAGACATATCAACCCTTTAATTTAAACATAAGTTTTACATAATTAAACCCTAAAAAGTTAAATCATTTGGTGAACCTGAATTGATTTTAATATTAATTTAAACCCTATAACATGTAAAAATAAAAAAATTCAAATATTTCAAAAACAATTTTTTTTATAGATTGTATGCATTGCTATGTTTACACTTCTACTACTTGATAGATATTGCATATTGCTAGTTATCCTAGTACAGTCAGTTTTATCATAGATATGTGCTTAACTTGTTCTTGTTGAGTGCTTGAAGATTTTAGATAGGACTCTAGTCAAATAAAATAATTTACACAAGCTATCATCTACCCATTGGGAGCATTTACACTGATCTAGTTTTATACATTGATACATCCGCCCACTTGGGGGCATCTCATACATAATTTTTATAACTAGGTTCTATATTTACATATTATACATTCCATCTTACACATTTATTTATCTACATATTTTTCATTTCTCCTCATTTCTCATATTTTTTATATACAATCATTAGTTATAATCAATATATATGCATCATATCATTTACATAAATTTGTATTACATAGTTATACATGCTTTCATTTCTGGTTTTTCTAGATTAGACATGATTATGTTCCTATATTTCTTCCATATTTGAATTCATTTGAATATGACATTTATCTTTGTCTTTATTCCAATTCTCTATTTTTATGCCTTGAACATGTAACCACGTCGCTTGTGTGTACTTTATTGCTTCTATATATAGACATTCGAACATGTCCTTATCTATGAATTTACACCAAATTATTTGTTAATTTTGTATGAGGACATTTGAAAATGCCATTGTATGTCTCCATACTCAAAGTTAGTGATATGTTCCCATGTACCTTGTTTTATGTCCCCTTGCCCTATTGTTTTCATGCCTCATGTGCTTGTATGTTTAATTCATCATATGCTTCTACACCATGACACTCATGTTTACTTGTTACATACACACCAATTTTTGATGCCATAAAGGACCTCATGCATCTACACTTCCTACTTGGGAGTCATGATGGATATCATGCCCCATGCCCCTTGGTATTTACTCAAATTTTCTACTTCACTCAATGATATATTACAACATACATCTTACACTACCTACTTATGCTCATATTCATTTACATTTTGATGTTTTGTTTATAAATTGTATTGGCATATCATGGACATGATCTGACATTACACATTTTGAAGAGTTACTTATTTAGAAGGTAGACATTACACAAATTTCAGAACTACCCTAAAAAGAGGGGGCTTTCATAAGGGTTTTTCATAGATATTAGGATCCTACATTTCTACTCATAGATACATTTCAACACACATGCTCAGTTTCAAACATCAAAATTATGGAAGACACATAACATAATAGATTCTCAAAAGTTAGTTCATATCACTTACAAATTAGACTATGAAGACATTATCACTTATATTGGGACACTAACACCACATGGTGATAATATCCAATACAAGCCACTAATATTCAATATGCCTAACTTTAGGATAGCTTAGACCATTCAGACTAGTACACTAGTTATATTATATATTTGCATAGATATAGTTATAGGTTTAATAATTATGTTTGTATTTTTATCAAATACATTCATTTCAACTCAAATTCATACTATTTTCTCAAATTTGGTTGAATCATGCATAACATGATCACTCCCACATTTAATTTAGTTCATAATTTAGTTATTACATACTCAGTTTAAATTTAGTATACTCAGATACCAAATTGGGGGCATGTGTGTGGCACATTAGTTTCCATATACTCAGCTACACATAGGTTGATCATATTGAATGGAAAACTCTATGTCATTATATACATTGTATACACTTGATATCACATTTTAGGTTGTTATCATATTCATACCTTACTCCATCTATAGTGGTTAGCATTATTGAGTGGCTCATAGCCATCTAATATACTTGAGTGGCCATAAAGCTAACATACATAGTTAGATTTACTCAATTGTATACTTTCAACACTTTATGAAGTTTAGTTATATATGCATATAATTCACATGGGTGGGAAATGATGAAGTCATGGACTGATTAAGTTCTTAATCCACCTTCATGAGATATTTAAACACACTTATAATCTTATCCAAGTTATTCATAGATCAAGATCCACTGAGCAAGAGTGGGAAATGATGGATTCAAAATTGGATTGAGTTCTTGATCCACCCATCTAAGGATTGATCAAGCCACTAGCTCATTCTAATATATCCAATGATGTGATCACTATGTACACTCACACACACAAGTTGTCACCAGGTTCATTCATTAGTTCACACACCTAATGAGGTGTATTCATTCCTTTCATCTCTCATTACTTATCTTTACTTAGTCTCATGATTTTATCATAGTATTTTTCTTTTGATCATATCTTAATTAAGGATTGATTTTTACATGTTTCATTGTAGGACATTTAGTTGAAACGTGTTATACATACACAAACATAGATTTTCATACTCAAACTCAACTATGAAAGATTAACTATCAAGGTGAGTTTAGGTATGACTCTTTTTCATTTATACTAGTCATTTCACTTTACTTTATTGCATTACTAGCATAAAAAGGGGGCAAATTTAATCACCTAAAAGTGGTAATTAGATTATAAGAGTGTTACTTGAGTTACCATATTTCTATATTAGCCCTAGACCTATCCTAGAGCCTTAAAAATATTTTTCCAATCATTATGAAGACCAAAACCACCTAGATTCAATGAAAACATAGTCCTAGAACTATCTTCCTATATCCTAACCCAACTTGATCAATAGTCTATCAAGTGGACATTAGTGTCAGATTTAGGACACTACAGCCTCATGGTCCTAGTGTCCCCAACTAGGTGTTATTGTCCTTATCCCTAAATATTTCCAAAAAATAATTTTTAAAATGTATTTCCCTCCTAAGGTCAGCCTAAGCATATTTTATTATCCACACAATCTAAAAAAACACTATAAATACAAGTCTAATTGACCTCAATTTAGGACATGGAAAATAGATGCAAAAGTACATTCAAAACAAAGACAAGTTTATCAAAATTAAGGTATTTTATCCCTATTCTACCCTAATTATACATATTACCATCTATATCAACCCTAATCCCAAATTAAAATATTTCAAATCTCAAGAAAATTCAAGGCATCTAAGTCCACTCTCATTCTATCATTCACTTGCACTCACATTAAACACTAGGTAGGAGAACTACATCGAGCTTGATGCCTCTTTAGAGTATTTGTATGTAGGCAACCCTCTTGATAGTGGGGTGGTGAGTATGTCCAACATATCCTACTAATAAATACATAATTAGTATTCATGTCATACTTGTAATGAGGATTAATATTTGCACACTAAATTAGGTTTTCTAGGCACAACACATAGCTCTAGGGTTGATGCACATATGAATAAGATCTAAAAACATAGGTATATGTGCTATTAGAAAACAAAAATAGTCTCGTAAAGGGGACATGAGCTCCACATTAAGGAAACTACACATTCATGGTACTACTATCCATATGGGTGTTACTATCTAATAAGGAAACAAAATTTATAATCTTGTTGATGACACTTAGAATTGTCAAAAATCCATTTTTAAAAACCTAGATCATCCATGATAGTCATTATCTAGATAAGTCTTTATTTATGCCCATTTATTGATATTGTTAAAAATTAAAAGGATGTCAAATTCCATAATAAATCAGTGCTCAAATTTTTTAATTTATTTAGACATCTCAGCCCTTTAATCTAAATATAGGTTGTACATAGTTAAATGCTAAAAGGTTAAATCATCCCTGTAAATTATAGTATCTCCCTACATTCTGACTGTAGGATATTTTTCCAACTCAAATAAGGAGTGGTCCTTCTATAAATACCCTAGTTATATCTTTAAGTTAGTGAATTTTATTTTTGATGACTTGTGACACTTCAAAATACCCTTAAACCTCATATTCATCATACAAAGTGCATTTGAAGACAATATTATGGGTAGGTCTGTAAGTACATGACATTCCCTATCAATTGATATTTTTATCATGCATGGTTAATTAGGGGTTTGGAGGTTGAGTTGGATATCATAAATAATGTGAACATTTTGGATATATATCAAATACCATCCCTTAAACATCTGATAGAACCTAAATTCTTCAACACTAGATATCTCTCAAGAGCAATGAATCAAGACCTTCTCAACTATACATGAGTATTTTGCTCCATCATACACATGAGTTTCAGATTGGATATGGTGTGAAGGAATTAATTGACCTCTTTTAAAAATCTTTTACCTCATTAGCACATATTTCTAACCCATTCCATACTGAAAACACTTCAACCTTCATAGGGAACTTGCCTAGACCTACAATTATTGATAAAACACCATATTATTGGCATGGGCATACCTAGACCATGGTTATATGCATCAAATTAGATTTTTTAATGGATAAAAATATCTTTTAAATAGACTATTTCACCTTTCATTTTCATCAAAGAATCTTCAAATGGATTTAAACTAGAAAAATCAAGCCTACAAGGTTTTGCGTGGGTTTGGAGGGTCCATAATCTTAACATATGTCATAGAGCACAAGGAATCTTTATGAAAATAAATTATATAGATTGAGATGGAATCGGTACCCACTAAAATACCTACCATTTATGTTATTTAGATATTTCTCTTTCATGAATTATCTTTAACAAAACTACCTTCTCAAGCATGTCAAGCACCCAATAGGGAAGATGAAAGGTTTTTCTTTTTTGGACCTATAACTCCTCAGAATTATTGGTTTGAGTCTAGGTAACGTATAAGGAGTAATGTATATGTTTTTAAATCAATTTTCATCTTTGAAACCTATAATAAGACTCCTATATACCCCTTTAAAAGTAAGAAACTACCACATTCTACCTTCTTTTCTTGCTAGAGTAGTGGAGGTGTTGATGAAGACCTTCAATGCCTATACAAAGGTGGATCAAAATTCTAATATATCCTCATGTCATTCCCTAATATTTATTACATTATTTTATTATTTAAATGTTATATGGTGAGCAATAAGATGCTTCAAGTGGTGAGTAATGTTATAAGAATAAGTTCTAACACTATTAGGTTAGTTGTACAAACCAAATGAGTGTAAAAATGATATTTGACATGTGTATCATCACCTAATAAGACCTCCTAAACCTTTATCACCTTTGAAATAACTTGGAATTGACATGGAGTAGCTTGAACAAGCATAAGACAAAATGAAATAATTACCTTAACTTCTCCAAAATTACCTTAAACTATGTTAAACACCTTATAACATATCAATCCATGAACATTGGTTAAATAGATAAGTGTTATGACCAAACATTTTGACTAGGCAACCCTAGAAGACCTTGATCACCACTAGGAATAACACCAAATATTTGTTATCACAAGGTAAGTTATGACCTAGACTAAAACCTTCAAGGGATATCAACAAAGTAAAACAAATATAGATAACAATTTTTTAATATCACTCACCTATGGTAGTTAGTTTTGGCTACCAAGTCCTCAATTACAAATAGGAAACTTATTGGTGAATTTTTCTTATTCTCTTATCTTCTTACTAGATTGTACTTGCCTATACAATACTCTATTTTACTCTTTCAAGATTTATTTTATTTGTCAAAAGGATCTTTTTTATTTTTTTACATATATTTAGTGCTCCTTGAATTTTAGATAAAGCCATAATTCATTGATGGATTAATATAACATAGTCATTGGAAAATATCATAAATGTTCTATAAACTTTAAAAAAAAAAATTGGGGCATGTTTATTTTTGGACTATTTATCCTAAATGTTTAGTCATTCTTGTGTTATAATCTGCATGTCACTAGTTCCCCAATTAAAAATCGAGAAATAAATATGTTGTGATTTTATTAATCACTCAAAAAATAGTATATGCACATATTGACACTTAATCCTTCTATGCCAACATATCATGTGAGTTGTCTGTGTACAATGACCGAATGTGTAGAGAGTGGTGACTAGGTTGGGTCAAAATTAGTTGAAAATGGAAAATACAAGCATCATATCAAATGCATATATTCATTATTGGATAATCAAGGTGTTACCTATATTAACATTCCATCTAACATCTATACATATGAAAAAAAACATATAAACATCATTATAATTAAGGATTTATCAGTTCAATAAGAAGAAAAATGTAAATATAATGATTGTGTTAGTAAAATAATACTATATCCATAAACAAAGAGGAAACCAATAATAACATTAATATTTTTAAGTAGTTAAAATATCATGATTACAATGTTTACAATTCACTTGAAGTAACTTAGCAATATTACAATAAAACCATACTATCTCTTCTCACTTAGACACCATCTCTCTCCTTTTGGTTAGCTTTTTAAAAATTCTAGAAGCATTTCAGTACTGTTTTATCAATGTATCTTCTCCTCTATAGGTTCCTCTACTATATATTATTTCAAACAAACCTACATTTACATAGGTAGTTCAACTACCATCAATCATTAGTTAATTCATTTTTCACCCATGGGATAGTTAAGAAGACATCCATCCTAAGGTTAGCTACCTCACCATTTGCCTTCACTTCCCATATATGTGCCAAATTCCAAACTCAATTAATAACATAAAAATTTTATCCACAAATCAAACTAACTTGGATAGTACTAAAAATAAATACAACCACTTCCACCATTTTATTGACTTCATTGTCAGGCATGTGCACATGGAATATATTTTTAGTGTGTGTCATGCTTGTTGGATACATATTTTAAGAATGTGAATGGATTGGTTTGGTTTAGTGTTTTCTAAGATATACTTTGTTGAGGTATTGCTGTTGTATTTTTATTGGTAACTACTATCATATCTAGTGAACATTTTGGTGTCAACATTACCCCACACTAACCTAGTTGACCATCATCTAACAACATTCTAGTCTCTTCCTCCTATTCAACCTTACATTCCTTAAATTTATCTTAGAAATCATGTTGGATTTTTTGTCTCTTTCCTTATTCTTATCACCTTTAATCATTTTAAATTCACTTTTATCCCCGCTTGTTCTAGTATTATCCCACCATCTGTTCACACACCTCTTGCACACTTTTCTAACTCAAACCTTACGCAAAGAATTGAATAATTGAAGAACTGATTCCACTTTATTTAATTATATAAAATAAGATAGGTAAATACTATTTTACTTCTTTCAAAGGTATTCCACCTTGTTAGTTTGCCTTGTATATTATTTATGATTCGTATGAATTATAATCCCAATCCCTTTAATGTTATAGGATGATCTTGGAGTTACTTGCCTTGCCATTTAAAATTATTTAGATTTTTGATATCTCCCATTATTTTTTCCACAAAGACACTATCCTCATCAATAGTTTTTAGTTTTATCTTTGAGAAGCACTTCTCACATTCCTTCTTCTTTGCGATTATTGTTTGGCTTATTTCTTCCACCTCTTAAAAAATATTTGTGAAATCATCCTTATTTTTCTTAGTATAAATTTGGAGGGATAATGTGATCTAATACTTTTATTCATTTTGTATATGTGCATATATTATGGTTATTTGTTGAGAGAAATAAATAATATTTATTTTGTTTTCACCTCAATTTTTTAGAGCTTATTCAATGTGTCCTCATAATTTTTCAATTTATTATAAAATTTAATTTGGGATTTCTAGATTTTATCCCATGCATCTCTATTTCTTGTCCCTTTAGTTATGATTTGTTCAATTATTATCTCTAGCTTTTACAAATTCTTGGATTGATATTTATCAACTTTTTATAGTAGGTTGGGCTACTATTTTATGACCTATTACCATAACCTCGGGGTCTTAAGCTGAAAGACACTACTTTGCACTCCACTTCTCTATGATTTTCCTACTCTTACTTTAGTGTGATATCTACTAATGAGCATTTCATTTATTCTTCCTCAAGTACTAGAGCTACTTCTAGTGTTTTTCACTTTTAGTTTTCATAGACCATGTTTTTAAGAAAAAATTACCTAGAAACCTCTATAATGAAATTTATAAGTGTTTTACCCACCTACACATCACTCATGTTCATCAGGTTGATGAAAAAATAAGTCTTTCCCCTTAGTGGACTCTTAAGAAGGATTCAATCATATTCTTGTGGGGAATTCAAACTATGGCTCATCTAAATAAGTATTCAAAGTAAAAGTCATATGCTTGTGGGTTACCATTAAATCATGGTTGGTTTTCATTTTTTCCATATCTATAATTATTCTTATTTTAGGATAATCTTGACTCTAGTTTGGACAATTTCTTATTCTTATCTTTTTTGTTCATGTGAATCTTTATTCCACCCATATATGTTTCCCATTTTCTTCCCTCTTCTTTTCTTCTTATTCTTTTCCATTTGGATATTGTTGTGACTCTTTTCTAATGGTTTTATCTCCTTTGGGTTATGTTGAAGATTCCATTTCCTTATTATGTTACATGAATAAATCCAATATTTTGTTCATCACTGACTTCAAGTTTTTTACATTATATGCTTTCACTTAAAGATTGTCTTTTATGTTGGGTTCCTATTCTACATGCCATTTTTAATTTTTTATGTTCCTTTTTCCTAGTATATGGGGAGTCTTGTGATTTATATTTTTCTTGTTTACCTCATGGTTTTATCCTTAGCTCAGTATGTGTCTCTACTTCATGGGTATTTTTTAGGGCTTGCCTTTCTTTCTACATATTTTTTGATTGATACATGTTTTAGTGGTGAAGGAGATATTGTGATAGTAGGTTATGCTTATGAAATACATTATTTTTTATTTTTATGAAATTACTCTTTTGACTATATATCCTCAAATTATTATTTCATAGGAGATAGAGGCACAAAATTCCTATTCTGTCTTTTTATTTTTAGAGGGGGAGGAATGTGAAAGTTTTAGTAGGGGTTATATATCACCTTTGCATTGTGGCCTTACACTAAAACTATTTTTATTGGGCTTTAACATACATAATATAATGTGAATCTAACCATCTATTTTAAAATTATATAAGAGATTGATGGAACACCCAATACTATCTTCCTCATCCTCTTCCTTAAATGTGGCTTCTTTGGGGTGCAAATATTTTGTGTGGAGGGTGTGGACATCTAAATATATTATGTGAACACTCATTGTTATTTTTTTAACATTGGAGATCACATTAACCACATCAAAAAAGTAATATTCTAGTCATATTCCCATTGTAGATTTGATTTATTAAGGAGTAGTGTTGTATTACAATGAATTATCTTATCCCTCCATCACATTTAGTAGTAGTCTAGGTACACACCATTCATGTCACATGGCTTTGTTTAGACACATGATCCACCTATCCACAATGGATTTATATTTTTAAAAAACTACCTCATGTAAATTATAAATATGATACTTGAGCACCATGGATGTATCATGGATGAGGTATTTCCATTGGCCTTTTGTGGAACTATTTTGTAATTCAATATAATCAAATAGTAGGAACATCAGAATTGGGTTGGATTTGAATTTATCCCCTAGTCTATGCAACTTCTCTACACCTTCAGTTATTACATCTACTATAAACTTAGAAATGTTGAAAAATGTGATTTTGGCCATTTAATGCATGATGTATAAGAAATTATTATTTATTTATACATAATGTCCCAATCCATGATACATGTTATCACAAATCATGTTGCAACCATTGTGTCTATATCTTTGATATTAAAAATGGATAAATTGAATGCACTTTAATTTAATCTAACTCCTTATCCATGCACTTGAGCTCCTTGGTGTTGGCCAGTGCTTCCTTGATATCCTTGACCAACTATACTAGCCCAATTACTTTGTGGATTTATATGGGTGTAACTTTTATTCTTAACATAGTGAATTAGAACCTATCCTCATGTATTTGTGATATAAGGAATCATTTTCACTCTTCCCCCTTACTGAAGTAAGGAACCTCATAAATTTGGATAACTACAACTTTATTTATCTATTGTTTGATGAAGTCATCAAATATAACATTTCCATTGGGGGTCTTCATTATTATCTTGAACATGTAGTTATTTATCAAATCAGCCTTGTTACCTCCTCAATGGTGATTTTAGTCCCCCAACTTACACGTATCCACTTTTGACTATAATTATTCATGAAAATCACACCCTCGCTGTATTTCATCTCCCAAAACATCATCCTTCGTGATCTTGGTTAGATTTTTATTAGTAGAAAAAAAAACATAGTATTCTTTTCCTTTCCATTGGGTGCACTCTTATTTTTATTCATATCCTTTGCTTCTTTGGATATAGTATGACTTATGTCACTTTTATGCTTTATATTTTTACCACCACTTCTTACTTTATGATGGTTGATTTCCCATCAATCTGTATGACACTTGCTTCTCCTTATAATTCTTCTATAGTGGCTATTATGGCACATGTATTTACATAAAATATGAAGGGTTTTTATTTTATACCTTAATTTTTTTTTCTCATAATCATCTTGAAGCCTCTTTGGCACACCCTCAACTTTCCTACTTGTCCAAATCCTTTAATTTTGGATAGTGTGTGGTACTTAGAATTTGGTATTATGATATGCGTCGATAAGCTTACATAATCAACAATGGAATATTTATAACTTTTTAAACATTAAACTTGATGTATTCCTCCTTCATATTTATTAAAACTTCTCAATTATTAATCCATTTGAGATGTAATTATATAGGGGTTTTGTTTCCATATTTAAAATGGCACTTCTAAGTCATTTTTCACTCAATTTCACAAGTGTTTTCATTATTCTAGCTTGATAAAGGTCTATGAGTTCTTTTAATCTCTAAAAAATGATGAGTTATGAAGTTATATTTCTCAATTAAATTATACCCCCTAAAATTCATCCTTATAATGACATGAGTTTGTATTGCTAAATGTCAATAGCATTACTTCAACACACTTCATATTTAAGATACTCATTTGGCTGATATTACCAAAATTTTCATAATTCCTCTATAATAAATGTGGATACTCATCCATTATCAAAATTATTACATCACACATGTATATTTATTGTGGCCACTAAACTACTTCCCACCTCAATGACTAGTGCATGATAACTAATTATGCATCTTTTATTTTGAAACTTGGATGACATCATATTTATGTAGTTTACCTTCTTATGAAAGCATCACTTTACTCTTATTTACTACATTATTTCAAATTTAACTTTCCTTACCTTCAATCAATTCATTTTAGCGCAATTATTCTTCATGTATTTATAGGAATTGTGCTCCATAGTGCATTTTCATTATTTGCATGTCCTGTTCATGTATCTCAATAGTTTTATTACTATATGTGACACTCCACTCATCTCTCTTTATTTACCTGAAATATATTCATGTTGAATAAACCTCAACTTCATTCCTACACTTGTCAATCTTTCATCCCATATTGTGCTTATCCAAATATGTCACTTTATGTTTCACCATTTATTACTCCCCCAGCCCACACTAAATATTTCACCTAGTCCTATAATGTATAAAATATAATTCTATAAATTCACTTATTATGTCATATGCATACAGATCAATGTAATTATGTTATAATGATATCCAAAGTATAAATAAACCTCCAAGATTCCTATCAATATGCATATATAAAACTACAAAGTATATAAAGCTAACATTCATTAAGAGAGAGGTTATAAAAAATAGGGAAACAAAAATTTTCCTAAAAAACCATATGCAAAATGAGGTTGTATGGTTTATTACAAATGACTACACATAAATATGGCATGGGAAAACTAGGCTATGATATTGCAAACTAAAAAAAAAAATGACATAAGCCTTATTAAATCATGGATCAAACATGATAATTATGGTATGGATTGATTTGGCTTCCATTAAATTGCCCATGAAAAAAATTAACTATTTAAATTGTACAACTTGCATGTGCTAGTCTCCAAAATGACATAGACGATGTAGGAATCTAGACATTAGATTTAAAGCTTCCCTAGGTGCTTCAAGTACTTAGAATCATAGAGAATAATAGGGGATAATTAAACCAAGGTCTTTCCATTAATAATATGGTCATTCCAAGGATTTTTTTAGGATTTTTCTATAGCTTGGATCAATCAAGCAATAACAAGCCTTTAATCCAAATGCATTAGGTCTTCCAAGAATGCATTAAGTGACTCATTGTCATAAAAACTATTTGGAAGAGGGTAAAAATAATGAGGTGCTTAAAAATTATTTTATAGGCCCATAATATTTTATAAACATGTTCATCTTAGTTCTTGTCTTAATATCACAAATATTAGTTAATATATTCCAAATAAAATTATTGAAGGACTTTGACATTTCATTTTCCTATGGGTGGTATGGGGTAGTAATGTGGTGAAATATCATGAAATAAGATAGTAGTACATGCAAGGTTTCATTAATGAAATGGGTGCCTCATTTATTAGTTAGGTTCAAGGGGAACCCATAATAGTTTATGATATTTTACAAAAATAAATGTGATACTATTGTGACCATGAAATTATTTGTTGGCATTGATTCAACCCACTGAGTGAAATAGTCAGTAGTTATAATAATGTAGCTATGATGTCCCTTTCTTAGGGGCTCCTTTTTCTAAGCAAAAGCTTTGATACCACTATGATGTCCCTTACTTAGGGCCTCTTTTTGTCTCTACACAACTTTAATATATAGAAAATAAAGCTCTGATACCACTGTAATATCCCCTCCAAACAGGAAATATAGCAACACAAAACTTTGAACAAAGATACAATATCTATTAAATAAATTTAGAATAATAACAATAATATACTCTCTCAATAGCAAATCACAGATCTTATTACTTGTCCTTCTAAACTATTACAATTGCAATCCCTTTCTTATACATATAAAATATGAAATACAGTCTTGAAAACCCTAGCTTGCAAATCTGGTAGTGAAACCTGAATTCTGGAAGGTCTCAACTTTTCTGTGTCGACACACAGACGCCGTCGTCGGTCAATATCTCACCGACATCGGTCACTGTCAGTCAGATTTCTGCCGACATCAGTCTTCAGTCGACCGATGTCGGTCACTGGAAGCTCTCTGTCTACTGAGGTCGGTGCCTGAGCGGTTCTGTATGAACCTGTACAGACTTAGTATGGCCACCAACCTGTCTGTTCTTAACCCCTGATTGCTGAATAGCCTGATCTGAAGATATACAATTCTAACATAGCAGATCTCTATCTGTATAATTTATTGGATCAAAACTAAATAAAGATAAATACCTAAAATATCTGTAATAACTTCTGTGTGAAGTTATCTCTCAACCCTAAAATTCTGTGATAACTTTTGGATGAAGCTATCTCTCAATTTGGCAATAAATCAGCTGATATTTCACAGCCTCTAAATCATACATAATGAAGAGTTGACGTTCTCCACTGCAATGGAATCCTGGAACCCTTGGCTCAGTCTTCACAGAAGGAATTCTTCAAAATCAATAATCAATATTCATATGCATAATCACAATGGCCTCCATGAGAAACCCTTATACCCTCAAAAGATATGCTTGCCCTAATTAGGGTTTTCTTAAATTAAAATTAGGGTTTTTAATTTAAAATTAGACAAAATAATTAATATTTGATTAAATAAATCAAATATTAATATCTCCCTCAATACATGTCGAATCAAGCCTAAACGAAAGCCAACTAGAAAATTTCTGCTAAACGAAGTCAAGCCAAGCTCCATTATGACCCTCTATCCATCCTATTAGCCTACGAAGGTCTTATAATAGGCTACCCATCAAGTCTGTCAATGTCCACGAAAAAGGGGACATGACAATCCGCCCCTCCGGAAATTGCTTGTCCCTAAGCAATCTCAAAACAATGAACTACTCGATCCACCTAGATCCCAAATGTAGTTATGCTCTGCACTACTGTGAATCAATGTGAGTACCTAAAATATCATCAGAAGTAAAACAAAGAGGAACCCATAATCAAATTGGCGAACACAACTCAACCAATCTCTGAAATCACAACTGCCCTGGATGTGTCGATACTGTAGGTTGTGTAATTGGCAACTTCAAATTCCATCTACAAAAGATGGTGTTAATCCATCCCATAACTGATCCCTTTGTAACGGTGGCACAACCAACTGTACCATACTATCAAATGTGTGAGAAGAATCAATCTGGAGACTCAACTCCACTGGTATCCCAAACTCCTCAAAATTAGGTACTCCTAAGTCTTGAATATGTGTGTGAGCCTCAACCACATGCTCCTCATAAGCAGCTATAGAAACATACTCATCACCAACACTCAGTGTACTAACATCTGAGTACACCTCCACACTCTGAATGCAAGCATCAGACTCATCCTCACTATCTAACTCCTAAGTTAGACTCACCTTAAGACAAAGCTCATCCACAACATCCTCAACTACTCCTGCCTGTGAAGATAATGCAGATAAATCATTACCTGAAGATGTGTTAATATCTCCCTGTACTGGATCAGCATGACTGTCTAACTCATCATGCAAGTGGCTACATGTCATAGGGAAAGCACTATGATCCTTGGTCCTATTAATTAAATTCTTTAACCACATACAAGCTCTAGGTGAGACATTTCTCCCTTTTGTCCAGACATACCATAAATCTTCTGCCAAAAGTTTAGAAATTTTATCCTCCTCCTCAAACAAGATTGTGAACATAATAGAGTGCATTGATAGAATGAAACTCATCTAAAATATTCCAAAATATTTTAAACATCATGCGAATTTCACCAATACAACCTACTAACATCATAATGTTTTCAAACCCATACCTTGCAAATATTTCAAGTAATCTTGCCCTCCTTGAGCAATGAGGGTCTCTCATGTTATCCAACTTTTCAAAGCTTTTTACCATGGCATAAAGTACCTCTCTCATAATCTGATCATCATAAAAATCAAAGCCAGCTATGATCCTCATGATTTTACTAATACAAGAGAGAGCTACAAGACTTACCACCTCATCATGATGTCTCAATAATCGGGGCTTCACCAATGAATTAAATGCTGGAGATAACGCTGTTTACATATCATAAGTATTTGATTGCTCCACCTCGCTCAAATAAATTTCTAACTCCTCCAAAGTTTTTAGAATGTCATCTACTTGCTGGAATGGATTATCTAGCTTCTTCTTCGCATTGTGCATTCTTTCTTCCAAATCTTTGACATCTATTAAAGCCATACTGATACCCAAACTACCCAACAGGATGGCAAGACATTGGCTCTGATACCACTGTGATGTCCCTTTCTTAGGGGCTCCTTTTTCTAAGCAAAAGCTCTAATACCACTGTGATGTCCCTTACTTAGGGTCTCTTTTTGTCTCTACACAACTCTAATATATAGCAAATAAAGCTCTGATACCACTGTAATATCCCCTCCAAATAGGAAATATAGCAACACAAAAATTTGAACAAAGATACAATATCTGTTTAATAAATTCAGAATAATAACAATAATATACTCTCTCAATAGAAAATCACAAATCTTATTACTTGTCCTTCTAAACTATTACAATTACAGTCCCTTTCTTATACATATAAAATATGAAATACAGTCTTGAAAACCCTGGCTTGCAAATCTGGTAGTGAAACCTGAATTCTGGAAGGTCTCGGCTTTTCTATGTCGACACACAAATGCCATCGTCGGTCAATATCTCACCGACGTCGGTCACTGTCAGTCAGATTTCTACCGACGTCGGTCTTCAGTCGACCAATGTCGGTCACTGGAAGCTCTCTATCTGCCAAGGTCGGTGCTTAAACGGTTCTGTATGGACCTATACAGACTTAGTACAGATGCCAACCTGTCTGTTCTTAACCCCTGATTGCTGAACAGCCTAATCTGAAGATATACGATTCTAACACATCAGATCTCTATCTGTATAATTTATTGGATCAAAACTAAATAAAGATAAATACCTGAAATATCTATAATAACTTCTGTGTGAAGTTATTTCTCAACCCTGAAATTCTGTGATAACTTCTGGATGAAGCTATCTCTCAATTTGGTAATAAATCAGTTGATATTTCATAGCCTCTAAATCGCACACAATGAAGAGTTGACGTTCTCCACTGTAATGGAATCCTGGAACCCTTGGCTCAGTCTTCACAGAAGGAATTCTTCAAAATCAATAATCAATATTCATATGCATAATCACAATGGCCTCCATGAGAAACCCTTATACCCTCAAAAGATATGCTTGCCCTAATTAGGGTTTTCATAAATTAGAATTAGGGTTTCTAATTTAAAATTAGACCAAATAATTAATATTTGATTAAATAAATCAAATATTAATATCTCCCTCAATACATGTCTAATCGAGCCTAAATGAAAGCCAACTAGAAAATTTCTGCTAAACTAAGTCAAGCCAAGCTCCATTATGACCCTCTATCCATCCTATTAGCCTACGAAGGTCGTATAATAGGCTACCCATCAAGTCTGTCAATGTCCACGAAAAAGGGGACATGACAGTAGCACACACTAGTATTTCATGTAGTTAGATATATTGGTGACAAAATATTCATATTCCCATTTTTAAAGGTTCATGGGATAGGATGGGTATCAAGGGCATCTCATCCTAGTTTTTTGGTTTTCCAATTATTTGGCAGGCATCACACATGCATGAAAATTCCTTCTTATCATGAAATAGAATAACCCACTAGAGCCTATAAAGTAGGATCTTATTTGCAATGGATTATCTAACAAATTTTCATCAAATAATATACTAATGTCATTAGTTCAACACTCCTAGTCACTCATGTGATAAAATACATCTGAACAAAAACTCATTGTGCCTGAGATTGTAGATATCCTCCCTAATGAGCTAATATGGGGCAACATAGACACCAAACATTTATTTTCCTTGGTAGACATATTATTAGGATAAATTCCAAATGTATTAAAAAAATATCATAAATATCATTTGGTATGTGTTTAAATGTGTATCATGGGCATATGTGAGTCCATATTAAATGTTATACATGTCCTCACCTATATTAATATGAAATGGGTGGTTAGGACCAAGTTTTACTTTCTAAGATAAAAAACCATACATAATTGTAACTCCTAAAATAACACAATCCACCTATAAATAATTCCATAGATAATGGACTTAATTAAAATTAATTTAGGGCTTCATGGCTATTTTTGCTTTCAAAACACACCCTAATTCTTCTAAGAATCAAGGAATCCCTCTTTTTGCCTTTTGTTCTACTCCTGCTTGTACTCATAGTTTCTTAGTCTCAACACCATAACTTGTCTTGGTGGTATGTATAATTTTTCATGTCCAATGAATACTTGAAACCATCACCATTGAAAATAACATGTATTTATGAGTCAAAATTTTAATTTTACACTTCACATGAAAGTGGGGTTATGACCTCCCAATTTGCATTTAAAGCATGACTCTCTTATATATATTATCTCTCTTAGATTTATCTAGGGGTAATATTGATATACATGACCTTAAAACTTCATAAAACTATATAATTTTTGAAACCAATCCCTAATGGAAAGTTTCATATATATAACACTTCTCCCTAAAGTGAATTTTTGTTGCACTTTCAATTACATTGCATTCTTACCTACCTACTTTATTATCTATATAAAACCAATTCAATGGGGTAATTTTGAGCTATGTTATTTTTGGGCCTATATAACCTATAACATCCTCTTCATTTCACTTATGTGGTTGAGTTTCATGTATTGATATTGGAATGAAACTGCACTTTTAAAGCATTTATCCCACTTTCAAGGTCTCCTAAATAGGTGTTTCTTGGCTTTCCTAGGTCTCTTGACTTGATTCAAAGGGTAATTTTGGTTTCCATATCCTTATGGCCTCTATAAATCATATAATTATTTGGGCCCATTATATCAAGTTTCATTTTTTTATCACCTCTCAGAAATAACTCTTGGGCCCCATTTTGGGCTTGCAACATCTTGTTGAGTTAGGTAAAATCTTGCTCTGCAAGGTAAAAATCTTGTCAAAATCCCTAGTTTGGTGTTATAAGTTCTAATTTTCATACCCATTTATAATCAAACTTATCAAACTAATTTTATTCTAAATTTTAAAACTTTGTAACTCCCTATACCTAATCAGGTCCCTAAACCCTAATTAGGTTTGGGAGGGGGATCTTATTTCATTCCTTTATTAATCAGACTAAAAGTAATGATTTGGTCTTGGGTTGGCATTTTATTTTCCTTTTTTAGTAGGGATTAAAATCCTTATTAGATCTTTATTCTTTCCATCAAGATTTTACATGTTAGGTTCCCCTTAGGGGGTCTACCATTGTAACCATGGATGGATCCCTAACTAGGTCGAGGTCCATATCCATTTTCATTTCCTTTGTTGGTTAGGGAAAAACACTTCACTTTGTTGGGGACTACCCTGACCCCTCTCCTTTTCATTATATTAATTTTACCCTAAAAAACCCTTGTAATAATGATTATAGGATTTTGGTATCTCAATACCCTAATGGATATCTTGTAGGGTTCTACCCCCCTTAATGCCTACCAATATATATACACATAATATTTTAAAACTTTATCAATTACTAATGCTTTCTCTCTTGAAATAACCCATTAAGTCTCAATATCTCTAATTGAATGCCTTAAAGGGTGCACTAGGGAAGGGGTAGGTAGACCATTAGTTCTTTACAAGATTGGTATCCCCTATACCACCACTTTATATCTACATAAACTTTCTCCTATACATTTACCTAAGATTTGACACATCACTTACACACTCCTCCAAAAAATTCACCACCTTAAAAAATCCCTATATAAGATAAAAACCCTTTTTGAAATTTATTGAAAAATATTGACTTGGGTTAAACCTATAATTAAATTAATATTAGCACATTATAGGTCTTGGTCAACCCTGATTGACCCAAACTGGGACCTAATTTGATTTTATCCACTAATTATATATGGTTGATTTGGGCTGACACTACCAACTAAACATTCAAAAAGGTTTAAGGTTAGTTTCAATTATACATACACATTCTTTTTTCCATTTATTAGAGAGGGAGATATGAGTTAATTTTTCATTCATGCTTCTTTATAATATGTTCTTCCAACATTCTACTTGAGGATTTATTTGATTAGGGTTTTATGTTCGGAGATAAGCACTTTGTTTTATGAAAGATTGAGATTCATTAAGATGTCCTTGCTTAGATTATAGTCCTTTATCCATCCTTATATTCTTTAATAATACATAATAACCTCTTGCAAAGCACCATTGGCCAATGAAGAGATTGATTCTCAATGGGTTTGTCTTCAAGTTAAGTATCTCTAACTTTATTCCTCTATTTTAGTAGATACAAAGCATAAGTAATGTATTTTGAATGTATTTATATCTCCATGATTTAGTTTTTCATCTATACATAACTTAATTATAATTATCATATGCATGTTTACTACCCCCATTTTGTTCCACAAGATTTAATGAACACTAGGTTAGATTTTACTTTATTTTGCATATACTTAGTGAATAATAGAAACCATATGACCTAATTAGGGTTATCACATCATTTTTCCTGGTTATAGTCTTTGTAAACCTCTCTACTAAGATTATTGTGGTAAGAACCCTTTGTTTAGGTTTAGTGGATCCATCTTGGTCATGAAACTGAATGTCTAAATGTATTAATAAGTGGAAGTATAAGTCTGATTTATCTTCTCTGAGCTAGGATTGATTTGTGGGTCAGCTATATTTTCCCTTGTATACTTTCTATTGAACCCAATGTGAATCTAATCCTTATAGGTTTTATTTCACAAATTCATTTTATTATCATATTATAAATATTTATCTTTATAGTATTGTATCAAACTTGTTGATATAATCTAACATTATATCAGTAGTTTTAACACACAGTCACTCCAAAATGTCTCTATTTTCTCTATGTAGGTATTTTCCAAATATAGGTGATTGTATTTATCATCTTAAAATAATCCTCTTATTTATTTAAAATATTGCGTACTTCATCAACCTAGTCAACTTTGTTCACAATTATCTTTTTTAGCATATAGGTTTGTAGGCATAGTAGGTCCAGTCAACTTTATTCAAATAATATTTTCACCACACAAGTTTTTTAGACTTTAGTGGCCCAATTGAATCTATTCATAAAATATTAAAGTTACTACTAGAGTAACACATCATAAAATTTACCAACTAAGCATCTTCAAATTAGACAAGATTCATTATTACCTTCTCTATCATATTTGTTTTTCATTTATACTCTTGTTTTTCATAATTTGAAGTCTATAAAACTATAACCCTATTATAAACTAGGTTAACTAACTTGACATAATTATGTAGCCTATATTCTCTCTAGAAGACATATTTGACCTATTTGATTGTGTTCTTTTAGATCTTGCTTATGTAGAATATTAATGACCTTGTTGACTTTA
The DNA here is from genome assembly GCA_037957365.1 of Torreya grandis. Taxonomy (NCBI): domain Eukaryota; kingdom Viridiplantae; phylum Streptophyta; class Pinopsida; order Cupressales; family Taxaceae; genus Torreya; species Torreya grandis. The sequence goes on along the minus strand of JARHVA010002192.1, from coordinate 606,919 downwards.
TTTTTTATTATTTATATATAGTGTCACCTGAACACATTATGTACTATTCACAATTAAATAAATTAACCTATTTTTCTAGTAATTAATTCACTTTCCATTTTAATTGCTTGTATGTTTACAGTAGCAAACATAGACTAATTAAGTGGTTTTTAAATTTAGTGAATTAATCACATTATTGTTCTCTTTTACACACCCTTACAAATAACTTAACACTAAAAATCATTAATCATTTTCTTTCCAAGGTCTACCTACTTGGATTTCATCATCAAGGGGAAGCCAACTTGGTTTTTTGGCCAAGTATAAACATGTGGTTGATGATAAATATTGGCAAATCACCCAACATCCTTATCTCTATGGGATTACGAAGTGAGGGGGTAGGCCCTAATACAAAGCCAATAGCATTACCAATACAGATCCCTTTTAACCTAAAATAATTGAAACTATACATATATTACATTCTAATTTCTTATTACAGCCAACTCCCTATCACATTAATTTAAAAATTTATTATAAATTAACAACATTAAATAATGACCACTGATCTCAACATTTTCATTGAAGTTTTGTTGATTTTAATTTTTTCATTGTATTTTGTATTACAAAATGTGTATTATTCAGTGTTAGTACAAGTTTTGTGTTGAGTGATACAATTACACCAACCATATATATTTGATTGCTTATGTGTTTCATTATATTTACATAACTATTATCTTGCAAAAAATTTCCCATTTTTAGAACATAGTTGTCCCTATCAGCACAATCTCATGTAGATTATTAGTATTTCTCACCTTTAGTACATATTTGTTAAGCATGAGATATACTAAGAGGGGGGGTGAATTAGTATATCATAAATCTTATAAAATTTCCCTTAATCAAATTCCACTCAACCATAAATTCAAGATATGTAATAAAACTAAAATAATAAAAACCACACAAAATGGAGAGAGACACCAGATTTAACGTGGAAACCCAATGTGGGAAAAATAATGGAGAACAATCTCAAGTATATGAATGAGCACCAACTCAAACTACAATATTCTCAAGCACCAACTTGTAGGAGCACCAACCCCTTTGTTGAGCACCAACATAAAAACTATTCATGATCACCAACTCATAGGAGCACCAACCCCTTTATTGAGCACCAACATAAAAACTATTCATGAGCACCAACTCATAAGAGCACCAACCCCTTTGCTGAGCACCAACATAGAAACAATTCATGAGCACCAACCTAAAGGAACACCAACCCATTTTGTGTATACCACACAACTATCTCTCAATGTTATTTTCTCAAAAAATGATAGCACATTACAATATCTCTTCCTCTCTTTCCTCTACTCTTTTAAACTAGATATAACAATTACAAATCATACTCTATCTCTCGTATTACAAATGGTTTCTCAAGCCTTTATTTATAGATTTCCAAATGACCTTTGGCCTTAACCCTTTGTGACCCTTCAATCCTCATGGAAAATGGTGAGAAACTTGCATGACCCTTCATATCCTTGCATTTGAAAAGTCATATAGTGACCCTTCATAAGCAAAAAGTGTCCTTTCCTCTTTTGTCTTTATCTTGGTGATTTTTTGTATTCCTCAAAGTGTCCCTTCATGAGAAATTTCACCCTTCCTCTTTTGTCTTCACTTGGTGACTCTTGAAATTATTCAAGATGAGTCTTCATGAGAAAATGAATCCCATTCTTCTTTTGTCTTTACCCTGTGACTCTTTGACTTCTCCATGGGCCCTTCTTTTGACTTTATGCAACCAAAAATATATTCATTAATATTAAAATAAATATTATCACACATTAGTGAAGATATGAATATTAAAACATAATTAAATGTAATTAGGCCTTTATCACCAATAATTCTAGACTTTTGACATCAATGAAAATATTTCCAACAATCTCCCCCTTTGTCATTGATGGAAACCTCAATCCTAAAACTGCCACATCCTAAAACTTGCACATACTATCATCTAAAAAACATACAATAACTCCCCCTTACTATAGCAACATGTACCTATTCCTTGTACCTATTTTTTCACATGTACCTATACATATTATTCTCCCCCTTTGACATCAATGACAAAGTACCTACCTGGAGCTAACACTTAGCTCCCCCTCAACTAATGTTAAACCTCAATGGTAGGAAGTAAAAGAAGTTACTCCCAAATTATCTCATAGATACTCAAATGTGTCTTTTGGTAGTGCCTTTGTGAAAATATCTACAATATGTTGTATAGTACTTATATATTCCATCTTAACCTATTGATCTGTAACCTACTCTCTCAAGAAGTGATATCTACTGGGAATATGTTTTGTTCTTGAATGCATCACTAGATTATTTGAAATATTTATAACACTTGTGTTATCACAAAAAATAAAAATAGGTTCATCATAATTTACCTTGATTTATTCCAAATTTTTCTTCATCTAAAGCACTTGAGTACAACACAATACTACTACAATATATTCTGATTTAGCTATAGAAAGTGATACTGAATTCTACTTCTTGCTTAGCCATGATACTAAGCTATCACCACGGAAGAAAGCTCCTCCACTTATACTCTTTCTATCATCCAAGAACCCTATCCAATCTAAATTTTTATAAGAAACCAAATTGAAATATCTACCTATGGGATACTGTAATCTATAATCTAATGTCCCCTTTATATATCTAAATATTCTCTTCACCAGCTAAACATGACTATCTTTTAGAGATGACTAATATCTTATAACCATATCTAATGCATTCATGATGTCTTGCCTCAATGCTATCAAATATAAAATATTACAAATCATGGATATATACAAAGATTGATCTATAATAAGGGAATCTTCATCCTTGATCACCTTATTTCCTGTACACATAGGTGTGCCAACCGGTGCACAATCCTCAAAACCCAATTTTCTTCAACATTTGCTTGGCATTCATTTTGAGATATGAAAATTCCTTTATTTGATTGAAATATTTGTAATCCTAAGAAAAATGATAATTCTCCAAGCATAGACATCTCAAATTCTTTTTGCATTCTATAAAAAATTCTTTTGTCATCTTTTCAATATTTCCTCTAAAAATGATATCATTAGCATATACCACAACAATCAATTGATGCTCACATTCTATTTTGATGTAGAGATTACTATCAACAAATCCTCTCTTGAAACCTTTATTTTGTAGGTACTTATCAATTCTTACATACTAAGCTCTGGGAGCTCATTTCAATCCATACAATGCTTTCTTCAATCTGCATATATAGTTACTAATATTTGAAAGAATAAATCCCTCAGGCTACTCAATGTAGACCTCTTATTTAAGATTCCCATTAAGGAAGGTATATTTAACATCCATATGAAACACTTTGAAATTTTTAAACACTGCATATGCAAGAAACATTATAATAGCCTTTAACCTTGCCACTGGTACAAAAGTTTCTTCAAAATCTATTCCCTCAATTTGAGCGTATCCTTTACATACTAATCTTGCTTTATTTCTGATCACTTCTCTATTTTCATTCAACTTATTTCTATAAACCCAGTTTGTTCCTATAATATTGTGATATTTCGGTCTATGCACTAATTCCCAAGTATCATTCTTTTCTATTTGATTTAATTCTTCATCCATAGCCTTAACCCAATAATTATCATGTCTAGCTTCTAAAAAAATTCTAGGCTGAATTTTGGATAATAAAAAGAAATTAACTTGCTTAGATTCATTTATCATCATTCTTCTAGTGTGAATTCCTTCATGTATGTCCCTGATGATGAAACTTTCATTATGATTTCACTGAACATATTTGGATGGAGTTTTGATTCCCTTTTTCTCCTTCTCCTCATCTTCATCTAATTCTTCAAAACCTAATTCTTTAATGATTTTAGGAGTTTCTACTGGATCATTGATTCTTTGTGTTCCATCTTCTACTATCCTGACACTTGTACTTTCAACAATTTTCTTTATTCTTTTGTTATAACATTTATAAGCTTTACTTTTGCAATAATAACCAATAAATATACCTTCATTTTCTCTGGGTTCAAACTTACCAAGTTTTTCATCAGTTCTCTTTATGAAGCATCTACTACCAATAACTCTAAAATAATCAATTGTTGCTGATTTGTTTTTCCATAGTTCATAAGGAGTCTTGTCACTATTGAATCTCAATAATGATCTATTCTAAATATGCACTACTGTAGCAACTGCCTCTCTCCAATATTTATTTGTTATCTTGGATTCATTTACCATTGTCCTTGCCATCTCCTAAACTGTTATATTTTTCTATTTAACTACTCCATTTTGCTATGGAGTTCTAGCTATTGAATAATGTCTCTTTATTTCATGATCTTCATAAAACTCAATAAATTGATCTAACATTAATTTTATCCTTGATCTGATCTTAGACACTTAATCTTCAAACTAGTTTCATTCTCAACTAATGCTTTGAATGCTTTGAAATGTCTAAAAGCTTCTAATTTTTTCTTTAAAAGCATTACCCAAGTCATTTATGACAAATCATCAATAATCAACATGAAACATTTCTCACCTTGAGTAATTTGAGTCCTCATAGGTCCACATAGGTTAGTGTGAATAAGCTCTAGCATCTAAGTGGTTGAGTACTCTTTTGTTTTGAACCACCTTCTAGCCCTTTTCCCATGCTGACAACGTTCACAAAGTGTGTAGAATGGCTTTATAATCTCTGGAATATTTTTGACTACTTGATTTTTATTGTTGTTGATATTATTTTCAAAATTTATGTGCCCAATTCTCCTATGCCATAGCCAAGTTCATTTAATATGACTCAAACAACATCTTTGACCTTTGATGTCTGATAGCATATATAAGTTATTACCTATTCTCTAAGCATCTACAACTAATACATCTTAATCTTTTCTTCTAATTTCATAAAATTCTAAATAAAAATTTAGTGTGTGCCCCTAATCACACATTTGACTTACACTCAAAATATTATGCTTAAGACCTTTAACATATAAAATATTTTTAGTTTTAGTTCTACCATTATCCAAACCTGGTGTACCTTTTCTAACAATTTTGGTAGTAGTATTGTCTCCAAATTTTATTATGCCACCATTGATCTTCTTTAAGGTTATGAAATTGATCTTGTCTCCTATCATGTGCCTCAAACATCTACTATAAATGAACCATGGATTTTATTCATTCTTTGCATGCAAAGCTATCTAAACCAACATGGAATCTTCAGGTTGTTTATTCTACCATGAACATGTCTGATCCTTCTTCTTGATGAATGGAGCCTTAAAACTTTAGTCCTTCTTGACTTACTCAAACATTATCCTGTAGTACCGAGCTATGTGTCCAAAGTTTTTTCACTTATAACATATTATGGCCTCTTCATCAAAGCTTGATAGAGGAGCAAAAAAGTTGTAGCTTCTGCTTGACTCTACATGACTTTCCTTCTCCTTATTTCTAAAACTATTAGCTATTTTTTGACATTCTAATTTCTTATGAACATATCCATTACAATAAACATAGTAACCATAAAAATAGGACATATTTTGGTATCTCTGACCTGATTTCCTTTTGTAGCTTTGTTCCCTCTAGCCTTCTTTATTTGAGATGTCCTCTGTATTCTTCACTTCTTCCTTTTTTGTTTCCTCTTTTGTAGGAGCTTCAACATATATCTTTTTCTTTTCAAATATAATACCTATCTTATCTAATATTTCCTTTTGTCTTTCTAATATCTTATTTAACATATTAGTGTTATTCTCAAATTTTGAATCATTGTTTGCTCTATCATTGATTGATTTATTTGATTTATCAAGATATACTTTTAAAGAAGAAATTTTAATAACATACCTTTCAAAGTCATTTCATACTATTTTTAACTATGCCGTTAGATCTTCTTCATTCTTCTTGGCTTCTTCAAAGTGTGCTTTTAGATCTTGAATTATTTCCTTTGATTCCTTTTTATTTTTCTTGATCTGGCACTTCAATCTTTGATTCTTCTTTTCAACAACTTCTAACTCTTCTAAGGAAAAAATGAGCTATCCTTATAGATTCACTTCAACTTCATCTTGTTATTCTTCTTGATCATCAATATTTTTGCTTGTAGAGGCATCTTCTTGTATGGAAATGAATATAATATCTTCTTCTTTTGATTTCAAAATTGAATTTGCAACCTCTAGATGATTCTTAAGATCCTAAATAAATATCTTATTTTCTTTTGATTATATATCCAACTTAGAATCCAAGATACACACCTATTCCTTAAGAGATTCAACCATAGATTTCAACTCTTGATTCTCCTTCTTTAGCTTCTTGGCCATATTGTGCTTCCCCGATCTACCTTCAAACTGTAAAACTTTTTCAAAAGGAACCTACTATGATACCAATTTTTAAGCATGTGATATAGTGATAGGGGGTGAATCAGTATATCATAAATCTTATAAACTTTCCCTTAATCAAATTCCACTTAACCATACATTCAAGATATTCAATAAAACTAAAATAATAAACACCACACAAGATAGAGAGAGACACCAGATTTAAATAGAAACCCAATGTGGGAACAACCATAGAGATACATATCAAGTATATGAATGAGCACCAAATCAAACTATAATATTCATAAGTACCAACTTGCAGTAGAACCAACCCCTTTGTTGAGCACCAACACAACAACTATTCATGAGCACCAACCCACAAGAGCACCAACCCCTTTGCTGAGCACCAACACAATAACTATTCGTGAGTACCAACCTATAAGAGCACCAACCCCTTTTGTGTATAGCACACAACTACCTCTCAATGTTTCTTTCTCAACAAATGATAGCACATTACAATATCTCTTTCCTCTTTATCCTTTGCTCTTCTAAGCTAGATATAACAATTACAAATCATAATCTATCTCTCATATTATAAATTGATTTTCAAGCCTTTATTTATAACTTTCCAAATGACCTTTGGCCTTCACCCTTTGTGACCATTCGATCTTCATGGAAAATGGCACCAAACTTGCATGACCTTTTGTATCCTTACATTTGAAAAGTCATATGGTGACCCTTCATAAGCAAAAAACATCCTTTCCTCTTTTGTCTTTATCTTGGTGACTTTTCATATTCCTCAAAGTGTCCCTTCATGAGAAATTTCACCCTTCTTATTTTGTCTTCACTTGGTGACTCTTGGAATTCCTCAAGATGACTCTTCATCAGAAAATGCATCCCATTCTTCTTTTGTCTTTACCTCGTGATTCTTTGACTTCTCCATGGGCCCTCCTTTTGACTTTATGCAACCAAAAATATATTTGTTAATATTAAAATAAATCTTAACACACATTAGCCAAGATATGATTATTAAAACATCATTAAATACAATGGGGATTTTATCACCAATAATGCTAGACCTTTGACATCAATGACAATATTTCCAACAACATTCACCCTATGTGACTATGTATCTTATTAGCATGTTTAATTTCTCCATTTTGAGTACATAGCCACCTATCTAACTCAATATCTTTTTAGCCTATTTAGTTTATCCATGTATAGTACATAGTCGACACATATGACTTTGTATATTTCTAAATTATTTCATTTTTACCATTTATAGAACATAGTCAAGTGGTTTAACTATGTCTCTTTCATCTTACTATGTGAACCTTTTCAATAAACTCTGTTGATCAAGTCAACTTTGTACCTATTAGTTGATACTATTCTATATTTTTCTAAATATATCCTTATTTTTCTTCTTTGCTTCATAATTTCAACTTCTACTTCAACCATCATGAAATTCCGTATCAGAATATTTTTGGACAATATAAATCCATTTAGACACTATATGGGATGTTCACTTCTTCCTACCTTTTATACCTAAGAGGATATTCACTATTGGAGCACCTTTTCTCATCCCTCATCTTTTGATTGCAATATGTTTAAAATCATGCCAAAAAATGAGATTATTGGATTAGATCCATCCATACTTATCAATATAATTCTCACTTATAGTCACCTTACCATTTTTTGGGGGTAATTAACACAAGACTGATAAATAACCCCATAGGAAACCTTCTCAACACCAAAAACTTACCTCCTACTAATATGTCATCTATTAACCCTCCCCTAATACTAATTTAGGGAATCCTCCTACCAACACTAAACCACTAATTGATACAACTCAAATTATTTCACAAATAGTGCAATAAATGAACATCATGAAAACATATAACACCTCTCAAATTATGCAAATACAACATCATTTGATAAACATGGCTAATTATCCTCCTATTCTTCTTCCTAGAAATAATCAAAATTTCATCCCTCTACCTCTTAAAGATGTTTTGGGAAATTTCATTCCCCAACCTATTATGTAGAATAAGATGCTTCAACACATTCAAAATGAGACTTTATCCCCTTTTATTATATCTATTGATATTGGTGATATATCTCTAACTATTAAATATGATGGGACTAAATAACTTACATCTTTTCTCAAAACATTCATTAATATTTATAAAGAGTGGATCCAAAATAATAACTTTGCCACTATCAAATTTTAAGTTAAAAATTTCATGAGTGATGTATTATAATGGTATATCCAACTTGCCCAACATTATATATGGAAACTTGAAGATTTAGTCAATCCTTTAGTTAAGTAATTTTCATAATGATCCTCCCAAAAATTATCTTAGTCATTTCATCAATGCTAAGCAACCCCCTACTGAATTAGATCATTAGTTAATCACAATGGAAATATTTATCTCACAAAGTTGATCACAACATGATTGATGATAACTTTTTCAAGCTTTTCCTTACCACCCTAACACCTTACTTCTAATACAAGGTTCGAACCTTTTCTCCCCAAACTTTAAACGATGCTCTTGACCAAGCTAAGGGATGAATTTTTAATGAAATAGTTTGAACCTAATAATAAAACCATAAAGGGATATTTACAACATTCAACCAATGAAATCTCTATAAAGCCTCCTCAACTAAAACTATGAGTAGCCAAAATGGAAAATCCCCAACCTTTCCATATGCTTCTAATCATTCAACAAATTAATCAACTTTTAGTGCCTTCTAAACCATTCACGTATCTTAATAATCCCCCTTAATGCTATGATCCCAAAAAATTTATTGGTTCCACTTAGATATAAGTCATTCCCATGAAACATGTCATTGGCTTACAAATTTTTCCATTTCTTCTATGTTAATATATTTGTTCAATCATGAAGCCATGATCAAAATCCATCATCATGATTATGTTATTGATTCTCAAAATAAATAAGATTTAAAATATTCTTATTTTAATAATCCAAAAAAATTATGTATATCCAACCCTTAAGAATAAAATAAATATACTTGTGGGATTGACATCGACTATGATCAATAATACATCAATTCCTAATACGTGAATGTAGTCAAGGTCAAATATCAATGCAAAACCACCCAAAAAGATCTCATCATAAAACCAAAGAAACCATATTTGTAAGAGAAAATTACTAAATAAACTACTACAAATAACCTACCTTTCAAAACCAATGAGGAACCACTTCCTCAATCTAGACCTACAACTACCTCTCTTTCTATTAAAAATATTATACCTTTCAAGCCTCATGCTAATTTTTCCTCTTCCAAAAGTCATTTTAATTTCTTAGAGGAAATTAACTATATTACCTTAAAAATACCTCTCATGTATTTATTTTGAACTTATCCCTATCATCATAAATTCATAATGCAATAACTACAATAAATTAAAGAACTATATTCAATAGAAGAGGAACAACCTTCTCACGATCCACCACCAATAGAAGTTCATACCATCAAAACTATTTTTCCTTCTTGAAAACCTTCCATAGAGTTCCTTGAATAAGACATGATCAATGATGAAATTATATTTCACACTAATAATCCACTCCTATTTATTAAAATAGTCATTCATACCACCATTATTGACAAAGTGTTAGTAGAAGAAGGGTTAGGAATTAATGTGACATCTCTTTGGCTCATTCAACAACTCAGGTATAACAAACATCATCTCAAGAAAATTAGTTTAACATGTTGTGGATTTGATAAGACCAATCAAAATTTTCCTAGTTTTATTTGTCCCTCTCTTACTATTGGAACCAAAACTATATGTAACAAGATTATAGTTCTTGACTTACCATTATCCTATAATATACTCCTAGGACACCCATGGAATCATTGCATGAGGGATATTACCTCTTCCATAAGCCAATGTATAAAGTTTATTTATAATGTAAAATGTTATAAATATGAGGTTGATCCTAACCCATGGAGTATTCATCTTCCCAAGCCCAATTCTCATTATTGGATCCTAACTATTCAAAAAATTAATAGTGCACCTTTACCTAAATTTATCAATATGAATCCAGACTTACAAGTCACTCTTATCTATTATAATGATAATGAGCACAATTATTTTTAAAAAACATGTAATACTACCAATTATCTTTCTTACATTTAATAGTGGCTTCCTCCTTCCTTATTAACTTGTGATCATACTATCCCTCTCATCAATGAGATCAATAGTTTCCATCCTCCATGTAATGCACATTAAGCATATTATACAAAATATGATTTCAATTATTATTATTATGGAGTATAAAGGTTATTTAAATTCCCTTTAACCATGTCACCTCATAAATTTAACAATATAGGTATATCACCTTTTGATGTTCCTTTAGAGACATAAGCATGTACTCTCTCTCTTACCTATGATGATGACTAAATTATGGACCAAGATCAATCACTAGAATTGGATGTTTAAAACTATCATCAAACCTTATATAAAATACATGCTTTTAACCATGTTCATACTATTTTCATGGATATTGAGTTATAACTTGAAGGTCATGTACCTCTAGTTAATTATCCACTCCTTGATAATCCTTGGGTTTTTGAACAAATATTACCTCTCACAACTTTAAAACTTATAGAATATTTAATACCTCCTATCATAATGGTCACTCTACCAATAATTATAAAGATCCACCTATTATCATACCAATTTAATCCAATCAACCTTCCTCCATAGTTACACTCACTCTTGAGATCATCATTGATGTTAAAGACACATATATATTCCATATACATTTTAAATATGATATCCATGGTAATAAAAATATTGATATTTAATTATATATGGAATATTGTGGACTTATATCTATGTTACCTAGCGATGAATCCATACTTGAGTTGATCCATGCCTAAGAACATCAACTTCCTTGGCAACATAACAAACTTGGGAATTTCAAACAAAAGGCTTCTTATTTTAATAACTTAATTTCTAACATTTATCCAGAAACCAATCCAATTTCCTCTCTTCACAATGCACCATATAATTTTCAAGATGTAAAGGCTATGCTAATTGAATATACCATGAGAATAGAATATGGAACACCCTCGTGTCCAAGATATATACTAGATTTCAAAGAAATCATGTCGATCGAGCATGATAATTTTAGTCTATTATTAAATAAATATCATGAGTATTTCTCTTGGTCATATGAGGATATCCCTAGTATCAATCCTAGTATATTTGTGAACAACATAATCATAGACCCATATGACAAAATTATTTGAAAAAAATAGCAAAAATTTCCACCTAAATTTTCCACCCTATGCCATAAATAAATAATCAAATTATTAGATTCCAAGTTTATTAAAATTGTGGACTATTCTAAATGTGTGTCAAACATTATTCCCATTTTCAAAAATGTTACCATGGTTATTCACATATGCATCAACTTAATGCAATCTCAACCTTGTTTGTCCTAGAGATAATTTTCCATTGCCTTGGCTAGATACCATAATAGATTCCATAGATAGATACAAAATGTTGTCACTCATGGATAATTTTTTGGGATATAATAAAATTCACATATCCCCCAAAGACCAACACAAGATAAAATTCACTATATAATGGGGCACCTATTGTTAAGTTTATATGACATTTAGCCTTAAAAATGCTAGAGATACCTATCAGTGGGATGTAAGCCACATTTTTCATGATCTTATACATAATATTATGGAAACCTCTATGGATGATATCATTTCCAAATAAAAAATTCAAACAACCCATCTCTCTGATCTAGACATCATCTTTGATTGATTAATTAAGTACAAAGCTAGACTCAACCCCTACGAGTGAGAATTTGGAATTAAATTTGGTAAAATACTAGGGTTATTAGTATCTCTTCATGTTATTGAAGTTTATCCTACTAAAATAAATGCTATATTCAACATTATAATTCCTCACTCTATTTTAGATAGTCATACTTACCTTAGAAACCTTGGGGTAATCTGATGATGCATACTTAAAATGGATTATCTCATATACTCTATTAATTATATTATGAATAAATGTAATTATATATAATTTAATGATCCTTATCATAAGTCATTTGACAACATGAAATAATCATTGCTACATCTACCTACCCTTTGACCACCTTCTAATGATTGTCCTTTGATTTTATACATTTCTTTTACTCATGTTTCAGTTAGGGAAATACTTTCCCAAAAATATGATACTATAAGAGAGTATGTTATTTAATATATTAGTCAAGGCCTTATAAATTATTAAAAAATGTTATATTAAATTATAACATGATTACCTCGCTATCTATTTTGTAGTGAAAATCTTCATCACTACATATTCTATAAAACAACTGATGTCATCATTCATTATAATCCACTTCATCACTTTTTATCCAAAGCATGTTTACCTATAGATAAAAGTGGCATGTGGATGGTTCTCTTAATGTAAATTTACCTTCACATCATAATGTAAAAATATGTCAAAGGGTAATTATTTACCAACCAACTTACAATAGCAACCATACCCACTATAAATCACCTTCAATATAGTCTCCCTGATGATAACATTTTCTATATTGAAGTTTTTAATCAAGATATATCTCTTAAAGATTACTTACATAACTTCACTACTAATTTACAATCAAGTAATAAAGAAGATACATATGTCACTCCTAATACTACTAAATATAAAATAGTTATTGAAGAGATTCCTAATATGACACCTAGACCCTTTATTCTGATAGTGTCAAATGTCTCTAAAGAGTTGGGAAAGGTATTATTATAACTAATACTCATGGTAAAATAATACTTTTATCATTATTTATAACCTTTGATGTCACTAATAACATGGTAGAATATGAAGCATTAATCTTAGGCATGAAAGTAACACTTGATTTAGATATTCAATATCTACACACTTTAAGTGACTCCCAACTTATCTACCACTAGGTTAATGGTAAATACCAATGTAAATGTGGAAATATTATCAATTATCATCAAATGGATACCACCCTTGCCAAATATTTTACCTATTTTACCATTGAGCCCATTCTAAGAGATCAAAATTCCATCACTGACTCTCTTATTTGAAATCCTTATTTCATCTACATCAAGTACTTACTGATTCCCAATATATTATTTAAATAAGAATTCCCCATCATATATCTAACCATAATATTTGATTATCTATCATATTAAGGATATCATTATTTGATAGAGACCATGGTATAAATTCATTATCTAATTCCTTAAACATTAAACTTATCCTCCAGATAGATTCTTGTGAAAAGACTAAAATTTGAAAATAACTTTTACGTATGTCTTTTAATATAATACATTTTATAATAATAATTCAAAAGGTACCCTATTACAGTGTATAATGAAATAATAGGTCCTTACTCTCCTTAAACAATAACATGGGGGAATTTGTGGTGGTCATTATAGTGAACATGATATAACATGCAAATTCCTACATATGGGATACTTTTGGCCTAATTTAGAAAAGGAAAGGATGCTATCAACTTTGATAAAAAGTGTAATCCTTACCAAATCCATGATGATATAATCCATTCACCACTATCTTAGCTCTAAAAGGTAGAATCTCCTTATCCATTTTTTATTTGGGGATTATATCTCATTAGCAAATTACCTCAGTCCAAAGATGGGAATGTTTTTATCATGATTACTACTAAATATTTTTCCAAATGGGTAGAAGCCATGCCTCTTAACAATGTCATTGGAACCACTATTTCCAAATTTATTCTTAACCAAATAATTTTTTTATTTAGTTCCCAATAATATTATTTATCATAATGGCAATAATTTCAAGAATAAGGATTTGAAGCAGTTATCTTCTAAATTTAAAATATACCACAAATTATCCACATCTTATCATACACAATGCAATGGATAGGACAAGGTCACTAATAAATTTATCAATAAAATAATTCAAATTACCATCTAATAATCCTACATGGATTGGCATATTAATTTATATCTCACACTTTTGGCCTATCATACTAGCATCTGCACTGCCACTAGGATAACACCGTTATTTCTAGTCTATGGTTTTGAGTTTGTCTTGCCATTAGAAGTCAAGTTTCCCTCATTATTTATATCTCTTCATTATATAATTATCAATGAATAAATACATTAATCTCACCTTCATGATCTCAATCTTATTTATGAACATTGTCTAGCCTCTCTTTAACATAATAGCCAATACAAGGCTCATATCATCAAGTAACATAATAAAAAGGTTAAAGTCTACACTTTCAGTATTGGTGATTTAATTCTTAAGTTAGAATATACCCATGATAAATAATGAATATACACCCAAAAATATTTGATCTATTATTTACTTAAATATATTTTTGGTCATAGTAGTTATCACCTTCAAATTAATGAAGGTCATATTTTCAAAGAGCCCACTATTGTAAATTTCCTAAAGAAATATTTTGCTTATTTATTTCCCTTATTATCATCTTTATATATTATATCCTACTAAATTTTTTTGTAAACTTTATTCATGTGTCTCACCCTCTACAACAATTTATCTTTTCACAAACCTTAGTTCCTTCCCTTGGTCCTTTGGTTTCTTTCTCTCATGAGTTGCATTGTAATACTATGGATAAGACCTAGTTTTCCTCATGAATTCCTCTATCTTTCATATATTTATTTTAATTTTTTAATGATTTTTACACCCTCTTAGGTTTATATTTTGTGATTTTTAGTATAATACCATAGATATGACCATGCCCTCCTCATAAATACCATTTTTCCCATTTTTTATTTTCACATGATTTATTCACCCTCTTGAATTTATCCTTTTTGAGTTACAGTGTAAGGCCATGGATAGGACTAGGCCCACATCACAAATACATTTTTTTCCTTTATTGTTCCCTCTTGGGTTTCTATTTTATGAGTTTAAATGTAAGACCATGGATAGGACCAGTCTCTCCTCATAAAATTATACTTTTTATTTTAAAACACATTTGTTTAACCAAATGCTTCTTTTTTAGAATGTTAAGAAATGGTTATAAGTTTGTTCTCTCATATTCTTAGATGTAATTTTTAATTCTTTTTTAGATACAAATTGCACAATAAACCATGTTATTATGTGTCCCTACAATTATAAATATTATTATAATAAGGAATCATACTTATCTATCATTATATCTCTTTTAACTTTATCACATTTTTTGTGATTTAAAGTAATTCAAATTGTTTAATGTGTATTCCCCTTGATTTCCTTTTCTTTCATTTCACATTGTATAAAAAAGGTCAAAATTAAGATAATAATTTTAATTCACATAATTTAATAAGACTCTTACACACCATGCTCTCTAAGTTCCCTTTATTTTTAACCAAGTCCTAATTTTTCAAATGATACTAATTTTTAGCACCCATGTTTGGTTTTCTAAATCCATATGGAGAAGGAATAGAAAAATCCATAAAAATTAAAAATACAAATCATTTAAAACAAAATTCAATGATCAAAACTAAAACTACAATGTCAAAATTCTAATCACACCAAGACACATGATTTATGGCACATCTCCTATCTCTAATCAAATATTAAAATCCATAGTTGGACTCAAGATAGAGTTGAGGTCCATTGGGGTGTGGTAGGCTAGTATAATGGGATAGGATGATTCAAAAAACAAAATATATAGTGATAACTACTTTATCATGTAATTCATAGTAGACTGACGACTCTATAATAGATCTTAAGGAATGGGGAACACATTGTCGGAATGTAGGTCCATTTTAATTTTAATGCATAAAAACCTTCATGGGATGATATTCACACTTCATTTGGTGACCTAAGATTTGTGGTTAGCAAAATTTATTTAGAGTCCTTAATGTATACATTCCTATTTTTTTTTCACAAACCCAATATTAGTTTCTTGACTTTGATAAAGTATTTCTCTATCTTATTATTTTCTCCATTCTTTCCCACCACCCATTTCATTTCCATTCTCAAAAGGCAAGTTTGATTCTAAATATGTTTTCCCACTTCTATATTCCATTTTCTTCACATCTTAAAACATGATATCACTATTATTTTGTATTTGTATATGTCTTTAGAACAAAACAATACACTTGAGTGAATATGGATTATTTCTTTTACACCATAACTTTACCTTTCTAGAATTTCATTAGTTTTATTTGAAAATATTTTTTGTACCTACTTTTTTTGGACACCTATGTACATTTATATTTTTTTATACTTCCTTTTTCTAGACAAATACATCTTTTTCTACTTTCATGCATTTTTTTATTGTTGAGTGAGATTGGATTGTTACTTCTCACTAACCAATGTTGTTTTCCCTTTTATGCACTTTTTCCATTGATGATTGAGTAAGCATTTTACTGCTCACTCATCAATGTTATTTTACCATTGCTTACCCATATTTATTTAATTTTTTTTAATGATTTTAAATTAATGTTTGATTACCATTTTTACTTGTATCCTTAATTTGTCTTGGTTTGTTTATATTTCTTACTTAAAGTTTACTTGTTTGAGTTTTTTGGTCATTTAGTAGCCTTAACTTTTTATTTACCCAATTTAACTTAATTATGACTTAGTCATTTGGTCGTAACTTAAAATTTATCACCCTAGTATACCAAATTTCCAATTACATCATGCCTACACATTTAAAGTATCTTAGCTTTATTGTGTTTGTTTATTTTTGCTCTTTAGTTTTGCATTCATGGGTTTGTCCAAAGTAGTTTATACAATCTCCACAATAAAAACTACAAACAAAATAGATAACCATTTAATGATATAGGTAAGTCAAGGTACACATACATTGATTTCATTTTAGTCATTAACTTTAAGTTATTTTTTTCTTTAAAATATTTTAATTTATTTAAATTTAGCATTGTGTGTTGATATGTTATTTTTTTAAAGCACCATTCCATGTTGCACCTAAGTGACACATGATGATATTCAAGTGGGGCATATGTATACACAAAATATTTTAAAACTTTATCAATTAATGATGATTTCTCTCGTATAGGAACCTATTGAGTCTTAATGTCTCTGAGTGTACACCTTAAAGGGTGTACTAGGAAAGGGGTGGGTAGACCATTGGTGCTTAGCAATATTATTTTCCCCTATACCATCACTTGATATCTAAAAAAAACTTATCTTATACACTTAGCTAAGATTTGACACCTCCCTTACACATTCCTCCAAGCAATTCACCACCTTAAACAACTATTATCTAATCCAAAAACTTTTTTTGACATTTATTAAGCAATGCCAACTTGGGATGAATTTATACTTAAATTAATATTAGCATGTTATACATCTAGGTTAGCCTTAGCCAACCTAGACTAGGACTTAAATTAATTTTATCAATTAACAATACATGGTCAAATTAAGTTGACACTAATGGTTAAATTTTTAGAAAAATTTAGGGCTAGATTCAAATATATAAACAAATTATTTTAACCATTTCCTAGAGAGAGATAATATTTAATTATTCATTTATGTTTCTTTAAAATTTTCTCTTCTACCATTCTAATTGAGGAGTTATTTTCTTAGGTTTTTACACTTGGAGAGAATAACATTGTCTTTTGAAATCTTTAGATTCATTAGGAGGTCTTTGGCTAAACTTTAGTCCATTTTCCATCCTTATATTCTTCAACAATACACAATAAATTCTTCTAAAGTACCTTTAGCCAAGGGAGAGATTGAGTCTCGATGGGTTCATCTTTAAGGTAAGTATCTTTAATTTTACTCCTCTAATTTAGTAGATAGAAGTATAATAAGTAATGTATTTTGAATGTATTTCTCTCTTTAAAAATTAGGGTTATATCTATACATAGCTTAATTAGAATTATTTTATTCATGTTTAATTTCATGTCTATTACCCCCATTTTATGCCATAAGATTTAGTGAGTACAAGGTTATATTTTAATTTACTTTACATAAACTTAGTGAATAATAAAAAACATATGACCTAGATAGGGTTATCACATGGTGTTTCTTGAATAGAGGCTTTAGAACCCTCTCTAGTGAGATTATTATGGTAAGGAACCCCTTGGTTATCTTTAGTGGATCAATCTTAGTCATGATCCTGAATGTCTAAATGTATGAACAAGAGGAAGTGTAAGTGTGATTTATCTTTTTTGAGCTATGATTGATTTATAAGTCAACTACATTTTCCCTTGTATATAAAAACTACCTATATACCACTATGAGTTTTAAAGCCTAATTAATGCAAGTAAAAACCAAGACAAATATTTATAGAAGTAATCAAGAGTCCATACCCCAATTAGGTTTAGGCCCCCACATGAATTTAAATTTGGATTTCACACCTATTAATCCAATGCTAATTAGGGATGACTATAATGATTAGGTATATAACTTGGGTAAAATAACTTTTAGTTATAATTGGTAGTTATAAACCCAATTAGGTTGGGGGAATTTAAAAATGAATAATAACATATTTTTATAAGCCTGAGCATTACAAAATCATAGATAGGTCTACTAGGGCCATTTGTAACATGTATTTAATTTTTTGAGCATAACTTGAGGATATAATTTTAAAAACTAAAACCATTTTTTTTAACACAAAGGTGACTCCACTATGGAATTTTTTTAACCTTTTAGGTTTTTAATAATTTAAATATTAAGTTTGATTAAAATGATGAGTTATCTAAATTAGTGAAATAATATGCAATAAATAACCACTAATTTATTACAAAATTTAACTTATTTTGACTTTCTAAAAATAGTAATAAATATGTTTAAATAGAGACTTATCTAGAAAACAACTATCATATAAGATCTATGTACTAAAAAATGGATTACAAATAGGTCGAAGTGTCATCAAAAGGGTTCCTACATCTAATTCTTCACTAGACAATATCACCCCACCTAGATAGTACATCCATGTGGCTCTAGTGTCCTAAAAATGGTACTAGTGTCTTATTTACATGACTATTCCTATTTTCTAGGAGTACATGTGCCTATGTATTTGGGTTTTATTCTTGTGCACATAAAATTTGGAACTTTATATTATACCTAGAATATTTGATTTAGTATGTAAACCCTAATCCTCCTTGTAAGTATGGCATGATTTGAAAATATGTGTTCATTAGTAGGATAGTTTGGACATATTAAACACCCAAATATGAAGAGAGTTTCCTACATACCAATACTTCAAGGAGGGATCAAGCCTGATGTAGTTCTCCCATATAGTGTCTGGTGCAAGTGAAAATGAATTATATAATGATAATGGTATTGAATTTTGAAATTTGGGTTTAGGGTAGATGTATATGGTACTATGTAGAATTAGAGTAGAATATGTATTAATAACCCTGACTTTTCTCAACTTGTTTCTTATTTAACTAATATTTTTACATCTATTTTCCATCTCTTAGATAGAGGTTTAACAGTCTTATATTTATAGTGATCTGTAGCTTGTGAAGATAATAAAATGTACTTAGTTTGACCTTAAGAGAGGTATACATTTGAATATATATTTATTTGGGAGAGTTAAGGTAAGGGACACTATCATCAAGTTGGGACCACTAGTGATATGTGGATCTAGTGTCCTTAATGTGCTACTAGTGTCTAACTAGTAGGCTATTAGGCTCAATGGGTTAGGATTTGGGAATGAAATTATAGGACTATGTTTGAGATGATTGGAGTTGTTTACAGTCTATATAATGGATGTAAAAGTGAAATAAAGGCTCTAGGAGAGGTCTATGGATAAACAAGGAATAGGATATCTAAAGCAACACTTTTAGCATCCAAATTTCATTTTTTGGTTATTACATTCCCCCCATTATACTATAAATGCAAAAAATAAAAATGACTAGTATAAAAGAAAAAGTAGTGTACCTAGACTTACCTAGGAAGTGAAACCCATGTGTCTAAGTCTGATTATGTGAATTTGGGTTTGTATATGTAAAACATGATCCAAAAAAATGACCTATAATGAAATGTGTAAAAATTAATCCTTACTTAAGATATTATTAAAAAAAAAGACTATAATGAATTAAGTAATTGAGTAAAGCTAAGTAAGGAGATACTAAAGAGGAAAGGAATAAATACACGTCATTGGGTATGCAAGCTAATACATGAAACTGGTGATAACTTATGTGTGCATGTGTACATAGTGATTAAATCATTGAATAGATTATATTTATTTAATAGATATATTAGTCCTCATATGTGGGTGTCTCAACAACCCAATCTAGTTTTGACTCCATCATTACCCACCCTTGCTCGATGGATCATGAACTTTGAATAGCTTGGATAATGTAAGTGTGTCTAACCCTCCAATTGGTGTAGATCAAGGAATTAAGTAGGATATGAATCCATCATTTCCCATCCATGTGTAATAAATGCATTTGAATCTTAACTACATAAAGTGTTGAAAGTATCTAACTAGGTATACCTAACTATTTATATAAGCTCTGTAGCCACTTGGGTAGATTAGGTGGCTCTGGGCCACTCAGGAATGCCAAAAACTATAGATGGAGTAAGGAATGAAACTAGTTATAACTTGGAATATGAGATCAAGTGTATAAATCATAGAGAATTACATGGAGTTTACAATTCTATTTGATCAACTTGTGTATAACTAAGCATATGTAAACTATATGATGCACACATGCCCCTAATTTGATATCTAAGTATAATTTTTGTAGACAAAGTATTAATAGCAATATATATGCATATAAAATTAATTTGGGAGTTATTAGGGCACATATTATGCCCACAATCTGAGTAGTTGGTATGAAACTAAGCTAAAATGAGTGTATTTTAACAAAAAATGAACATAACTATCAAACATGTGATTGTATCTATGAAAAATTGTGTTGAACTTGGTGTACTATTTTGACTCATCTAGACTAACCTAAATTTAGGGCTACTATATATTAGCATCATCTAGTGGACAATAAAACCCTATGTCACTAGTGTCTTAATCTAGGCACTAATGTCTATCTAGTCTAAAATCTGGTGATTAAACTGGTTTCTTTATCCTTATTTTTTCCTATATCTAACCTATGTCTAGTTTTTAAAATTGAGAATGTGTGTTGAAAATGATCTATGAATACCAATATAGGAACTTGATCTCCACGACAAACCCCTATAAATATCCCCTCTTTTTAGACTAGTTCTGTAACCTATATAAGAACTTTCCTTAAAATAAAATATCTCTTCAAAATATGTTAGCTAGAGCATATATTCTAACTGCATGATATTCCAATATAGTATGAAAACATAAAATCATAATGTAAAATAATATGAGCATAAGTATCTCATGTATTATGTATGTTGTATCTATAATTTCATAATAGTGTTAATATAGATGTAATCAATGTTTATAGTAAAAAAAATGAGTAGATACCTAGGTAGATGGTTCTTGATGTCCATCATGACACCAAAATAGGAAGAGTAGATGCATGAGGTTGTTCATGGCATCAAAAAATAGTGTGTGTAATAATCAAATACAAGTGTCATGTTGAAGATAAAGAAAATAAATCATACATACAAAACATATAATGCATATAAAAGTAGGCAAATGGGACATAATACAAGGGACATGGGAACATATCACTAAATATAAGCATAGAAGATATATAAGGACATGTTAAAATGTCCATATACACAAGCAACAAGCAATTTGGCTTAAAACCACATACGAAATGTTTACATTTTTACATATACAATCAAGAAATGACACACAAGGGTCATGGGCACATGTCCAAGGCATACATAGATAGAAGTGATGTAGATCCTAAAAATAATCACATAATCAAGTGCCCTAAAAATTTAAAAAGCATAAGAAACACAATCAAGTATAAGTTAAGAAAGATATAAATGAAAGCATGTATAACTATGTAGTAAAAGTATATGTAAATACTAGGATGTAAATATGATGAGTCTAGATTAGTGATATTTGGAAAAAATTGGGCATGAATAGAAATGATCAATATCAAGATATATCAATGCATAAACTAAAATGTATAGAATGTAAGGATAAAACTTGGTAGTATAAACTATGTATGATATGCACTTGAGTGGGTAGTTATATCAAATAAATAAACTTGGATCATTGTATATAATCCCAATGGGTAGATGATATTAAGTTTGGACCAATGTATTGGACTAGAGTCCTATATTTAATCTTCAAGCACTTGATAAGAACAAGTAAATCATATGTGTATGATAAAGATGACTATACTAAGATAGCTAACATATGTAATATCTATAAGGTTTAATAAATGTAAACATAGAAATGCATACAATCTATAAATTTTTTATTTTTTAAGTAATATTTTAATGTTTTTGTGGTTTTTAAATGTTATATTATTTTTGTAGTTTTTGGATGATAAGCTATGTACAAACAATTTGAAAATGAACTATGTACAAGGAGCAAAGAGAGAAAGAAAGTATGTACAAAAAGATAGAAACCATACTAATTAATGAGTCTCATGGGAGACTCACTATCACTATGACCTATGCCAAAAAAAGGAATGATAATCTCTCATACATTGTAAATGATATTCTATAGTTGAATGTTATTGCAGTGGGAATTTGAGTATTATTCATCATCAGAATCATAATAACCTATAATGTTAGAGGGAATTGCCTCATACTATGGATTTGAGCTTTCTTAATTGTGCTTTGGAAGATTGATTGTGATTTTTAACTTTAAAATGGTGATTATTGTAGATATATGTCATTGTGGAGGTTCTTTTTCTAGAAACTCTTTGTTAGGAATGCTTGTTGACTTCACATGATTTTGAATTTACAAATTATGTTATTTACCTTTATATAATATTTCCTATGTATCTGGATATTTTGCCTTGATAACATATATTTGTGAATGATTTATCTTAGGATGTTTAATAAATCCCAAACTTTATTGACCAACCTTATCAACTTCTAGAATAGGAGTAGTGATGTCTTGGGCATGCTTGCCCAAACCTTGACCATGATAATTAAAATATTTTATATATTTGTGACTAAAATCATACCATTTTGAAAGTTGGGCCTCATTTTGGAGAGGTATATTTTCATATTTGAATTGATTTACATATGTTTTTTGTACTTTTTATTTTTCTAATTGTGTTTTTTGAACCTTTTATTATTTTAAGTTATGCTTTGATAACCACTTTTATATTGTTTCTAAAATTTGACCCTTTTTTAATTTACCTATGTGCCATTATATGTTGTTTGGATGAAGTTTCACTATGTGAGTCATGTCTATCCGTTATATATTGTATTTTCCTTTTCAATGATCAACACGAATCAGTGTGGTGCCCATGCATTCTATGATATGCACAATAATATATAAATCTCCTTACTAAGTGTAGAGGGGGTAGGTTGATCAACGTAGATTTAATCATTTCCCTTAGTATCTCATTTGAACTCTTATTTGACCTTTTAATTCTTTTGCAATTACTAATTATAGATGTACTTTATTATGATTTATGACTTGGATATGTAACATTATTTAGCACAAATTGACTAGGTGAAGATGCATATACATGATTTTAGCTTTTATTCCCTAAAGGCCTTTATCTTATAAATTAATTTTCTAATGTTTTAATATTCTCATATAAGAGTTGATTCTAATTTTGTAAGCCTATAATTATCTTGATCATACTGATAATTTGATCATATTGAGTCTCACAAGTGTAAACCCTAGTTGTCTTTTATTAAACATGTAGGCACACACCCTATACGAAAGAGGTGGGAATAGGCTGAGTATGGGGAAGAGTGACATTGGTATAGGTTATTTCATCTTGTGGAGGAATTACAACATGGATTTTTTTATAGGGAAATTATCTATCACCCTCATGGAGATCAAGAGAAGGATATTCTTTCATGTGCATAAGATATGACATTGAAACTTGAAGCATAGTTGTTAGATTATGTGTTAAATCCTCTATGTGTATGGGTTTACTTGTTAATGGAATTACACATAGGATAAATATAAAATACTATGATATATGAAATATATTTAAATTGATATAAAGCATCATCTATACATGTGTTTATGTGTTTTATGATTTCATTTTGAATTAAAGGGAACAAGCATGCAAATGAAAGTATTAAACTATGCAAAAAAGTGATTAATTTCTTCTATAATTATCATTATGATTATATGAAATAAAAATAATAAGATATATGGATGTAAAATATTAATTCTAGAAATGTAAACCCCAAGGTTATCTAGGGTTAGGGTTTATGTATAAATTGAAACTACATTGAATAAATGAAAACCTAATGTAGAATTGATTAGATGTGCTAGGTTATGCCAAAAAATCATAAAAATAGAAGCTTGTAACCCTAATTTAGTGCACAAAAATTGGAATAATTTAAACCTTGGG
The DNA here is from genome assembly GCA_037957365.1 of Torreya grandis. Lineage (NCBI taxonomy): Eukaryota > Viridiplantae > Streptophyta > Pinopsida > Cupressales > Taxaceae > Torreya > Torreya grandis. The sequence continues at coordinate 582,242 of JARHVA010002192.1, read as the reverse complement.
TAAAACTAAGGATTTAAATAATATTCAAAGTAAGTCAGGTTCACCAAAAATGTTAACCTATTAAGATTTTACTAATGTAAATCCTAAGTTAGATTAAAGGGCTTAGTTGTCTAAATTAGTGAAATAATATGCAATAAATAAACACTAATTTGTTACATTATTTCAATTTTTTTGAATTTATAAAAATAGTAATAAATATGTACAAATATACACTTATTTATAAAATATCTATCATGGAAGATTTGGGTGTTGAAAATTGGGTTATAGATAGGTCTGAATATCATCAATAGGGTCCTTGGGTCTTATTATTCACTAGATAGTATAGCCCCACTTGGATAATAGTGCCATGTGGATCTAGTGTCCTAAAAATGGTGTTAATGTCCTCTTTTTAAGATTATTCATATTTTTTAGGAGCACATACACCTATGTTTATGGGTTATGTTCCTGTGTGCATGAAATCTAGAACTATGTATTGTGCCTAGAATATTTAATTTAGTATGCAAACCTTGATCCTCCTTGAAAGTATGGCATGATCTAAAATTATGTGTTTATTATTAAGATAGGATAGACATCCTCAACACCCCACTGTGAAGAGATTTTACTACATATCAATACTTTGAGGAGGTATCAATCTTGGTGTAGTTCTCCCACCTAGTGCTTGGTGCAAGTGCAAGTGAATACTATAATATAGTGGTTTCGAATGACTTGAGTGTACTTGGGATTAGAAATATTTGAAATCTAGGCTTAGGGTAGCTATATATGATAGTATGTAGAATTAGGGAAGAATAAGGATTAACAACCTTGATTTTTCTCAACTTGTTTCTTATTTGAATATGTTTTGCATCTATTTTCCATCTCCTAGATAGAAGTCTAATAGTCTTATATTTATAGTGATTCATAGCTTATTTAGATAGTAAAATATTCATGGAATAACCTTAGGAGGGTAATAAATTTGAAAATATATCTATTTTTGAGAGTTAGGGGAATGGAAACTAGCACCACGTTGGGTACACTAGTGCCATATGGCTCTAGTGTCCTTAATGTGGTGATAGTGTCCAGCTGGTAGGTTACTAGGCACAATCAGTTAAGATCTAGGAATTTAGTTCTAGCACTGTATTTGAATTGAGTGGAGATATTTATGGATTGCATGATGTATGGAAAAGTGTGATAAAGTCTCTAAGATTGGTCTAGGATAAGCTAGGAATAAGTTGTCTCAAACAACACTCTTAACATCCACATACCACTTTTAGGTGACTACAGACACAATGATATCTCCAATTTTGTTTGATTCTATTTGTAAAAAAATATGCTTACATTTTATTATAAAATTTACTATTCATTTATTTTAATTTTTGACAAAATTTTGGCCCTTTAAGCCAAAATTAAGCACCCCTTTTTTGCAAAAAATGTCTGAGTTTATACCTTTGTCCAAGACTAGTATGCAGGTTTCATTTAAAGGAAGTGATCTTATACAAAGCTAAAGTCTTTTACATGTAAAAAATCCAAATGTTTTCCTTTTTAAAGCTTTGTGCTTTAGTCTTTTGGCTAAGCCCTTTGTAATGAATTATTTTGGGTTTTGGTTCTAAGCTTTTGCCAATTCTTTTAGACTTTTTGTCCAAGGATTTTCTTTTAGGAAAATGGTCCATTCAACTTTCTCGAAGGGTACTTTCTCACAATAAATGGCCTAGAAAAATGTTCTAAAGGGTATTTTTCCTTTTAAAATAGACACTTTAACTTTTTTAAAGAAAACTTTATTTTTGCTTTCATTTTTTCCAAAAGAACACTTTCCTTTCCGAAGGGACCTTTCAAAAAGTTAGAAGGACTGTTTCAGAGAAAAGGTGGACCATTTCAAAATTCTAAATGTTCACTCGATTTTTTTTGAAGGTATGTTTTCAACAAGATGAAGGGAACTTTTATTTTTACAAAGGGCACTTAGGAAAAAATCCAAAAGAGTTCATTTAGAAAATTTGTCTAAAGGAAATGAGAAAGGTCCACTTCAAAAAATTTGAGAGGAAAGGAAGAAGAGCCTAAAAGAATTCTTTCAGACAATTTTTCCAAAAAAATTTTAAAGAAAAGAAGTCCGAAGAAAATACCCAAAAGGTGATGGCCTATAGAACATCAATTTTAAGCTACAAGGAATAGTCATTGGAGTTAAAAACAAAAATATGGGAACCTAAAGATGAATGTGTAAGTGACACATGGAAAAGTTCTAATCTTTGATGCATAACAAGCATAATCGGTAGGTTAATGGTTTAATATTATTACATAGTTATACAACTTGATAAGCTAGTAAATAATAACTTGCATCAAAATGACATTCCAATAGTTGAGTCCATTTATAACATAACATTGTTCAAGAGATCTTTATTCTACTAGTATAACTATCAAGAGCATCTTGAAGAATGTATAGTAACTATTCCTATTCTTAGTTGACACATGTTTGATTGATCTTTGCATTTCATTCCCTTGACCTCCCTTTCAAAAAACTATATGTGTGTGTGTGTGTGTGTGTGTGTGTGTGTGTGTGTGTGTGTGTGTGTGTGTGTGTGTGTGTGTGTGTGTGTGTGTGTGTGTGTGTGTGTGTGTGTGTGTGTGTGTGTGTGTGTGTGTGTGTGTGTGTGTGTGTGTATTATTCCTACTCATTTAGATCCTCTACTAGTTATAGTGAAATTATAGCCAGATTTGTACTGGTAACTCTTGAATAAATAATATAATTCATTTTACACTCACATTATTCACTATTATATATTGGCCTATATAATTTTGTTCTTGTTTAGTGAAAGTTATCTTTCCTAGCCCTTTATCCTTGATTGCCTACCAAATGTGTAGAAAGAGTATTATTACATGTCCTTGTTAGTATTATCTCATAAGTGTATATACATTTTATAAGTAGTTTCATATTATATTATTTTTTGGAATTGTTTTTTACTCTCTATAATGTCAAATACCTTCTTTAATCTAACATGTGAAACACTGATGTGATAATACACAAAAGTTGTGAGTTTTGTGTGAAGAAACTTTTTTATTATTTAAGTAGTGACTTTAGTCAATTGAGGGGATATCAAATATTTGTGCATCACTACTTTTTTCTTAATTTTTTTCCTTCTCCCTTTTCATAAACAATGTGTAGTTTAGAAGAGCTTCAAATGTACATCAATGGGAGCTATCCCCTAACCTAGAGATTCATCTCAATAAAATTGTCACCCATAGCAAGAGAGATGATTCCATTTTCCAACTTAGATGAAGAGAAATAAACATCTCTTCAAGGGTGAAAATTCAAATGTCAATAGTTCTTGGCACACCCGGTGTGACTTAGATGTCTGAGAATATTATTCAAGAATGGTGTTGGTCTTGACAAAATTATAGAAAAAGAAGCATCTACATTCAATACCTAGTGACTCCATTGAAAAATTCAAAGTCTTTGGTTGATGATCAGTCCTTATTTTCATGCCAAAGGTGACAACTAGGTTTGTTGCTAAATTTTTACCCTTCATGTTTGTTGAATTAGCTCCATATTTGACTAAAAGGTCTAGGTTTGTCAACACTCATCCCTACAAAAGAGATTTTGTGTTTAAACCTTCTAAATTTGTATTTCATATTTTTTCTAATTTATATATTAATATTACAAAAATGGATAGAATACAACATATTTTGCCTTTCACTAGGGCATCTCCCTTGTATCTTTCCCAATATGATCAAATTTTAGGAGCTACCCTCAAAAGTGTCATATCTTTTAGTGGAGATGGTCCAATTAATACCATTAAGCACATCAGGAATATATCAAAATTTTTTAATATCCATAACATCACTCAAGAAAATTTATCCATTAGGTTATTGGCCTTGTATTTCAAAGGAAATTTTTTTGAGTGGTATGGGACCCTACCTATAAATTTTATTTGCTCATAAGATGAGTTGGGGGATTTGTTGACTAATAGGTTTGGGGAAAAGAGTGACAACCTATCTCTTGATGAGAAATTGACCACAATCAAGAGGTCACCTCATGAATTCATGTATTATTTTAATACCATGTTCCAAAAGACAAGGGATAAAATCCCAACCCTTGTGAGACCTACCCCAAACTATGCATTTTTGTACTACTTGAAAGAATTGAATAGTGACATTGCCATGATGATTTAATATATGGGTGGAAAAAAATTTATTGTTGTATATTAAATAGCCATAAATTATAATAATTATCTTGTCCAAGTGGTAAAGATAGCTCCTAGACCTCCAATGCCATTATTCCTTGATTTCCATTCTCCTAGTCAAAGTGCATTGCCCACTTTAGCTCCTTTGCCAGGTTAAGAAAAATATGTCATTGCCTCTAAAAATGAAATGAATGAAGTCAAAAATATTATTTAAAGTTTTAATAAATAATTGGTTACTTTCAAAAGGAAACAAGCCCAAAGATATAGGCCTTATTAGTCCTACAACCATTTTGGACAAACAAACATCCTCCTTTTTAGGGCAATAATCAAGGACAAGGCCAAATCACCCATGTAAAGATTTATCAAAGATATAATCCTAATGATCCCTCATCCTCAAAATCCCTTATTACCACTCAAAATAATTTGGTCTATGAGCATCCCATCTTCCATTATTTTAAGCAAGGTCAAGAATAGGTTGCTTATTCCAATGAGATGCAAAATCAAGGCATGACTACACAAGCTGATCAAACATATCAATTTTAAAATTTTGAGATGAAAAAATAATTTGGGATGGAGATAAGGTAGGTTTATTCTGATTCCACTCTAATGAATCATTTGGAGGGTGAGTTTTTTGCCATTAATTCTGTGGGGAATACAAATAATTAGAATGTTGGTGTGACTACCAACACTAGATCAAATAAAAGGGCTATTGAAGATGTTCAAGGAACTAATAAAGGACCTATTTTGACTCTTATATAAACTCAGATAGGAGGAGGTACTAATTAATCTCCTAAATCATAATAAAATTATAGGATTCCAAATTTTAGGATAGCTACTACAACCCTACCTCCACAAGCTACATCACAAGGTGGAAATGTTCATAAAGAGAACCCTAAGGTAAGTAATCCTTCCATTAATGTTGTGTATTAGATGAATAATATTAATATTAACATCTCATTATGGGATTATCTAGCATTAATAAGGTAGAAATATATACTCTAAAAGGAATTGCATGGACTAGGTACATAAGCTGGCCCATCACAAAATGACAATGTGGTTTTGGTTAATAGAACTCAATCTATAGATGGTCAGGTGAATAAAGATGAGAAAACTCCTCCTTTATACTTATATATTATTATTGGTGATTTATTGGTTCATAATTACATCATAGATAGTGTAGAAAGCACATCAGTTATGCCCACATACATAGCAAATATGCTAGGCATCAAGTACAAGCTAATGACTAAATGAGTTTTAAAATTAGATGGATCACCGACTAATACTTTGGTGGTTATGAAATATTTTATCTTGATCCTTCATTATTTTCCTACTTTTTCAATTACTCATGATGTGGTGGTAGATGATTTACCTCCCTATTTTTCTCTTTGCTTATCAAGAGACTTTACATCCAAGATAGGTGGGTACTTGGTAGCTAATTGGTCCTACATGGTGTTTAGAACAAAATATGGCACTAAATTGAAAATTGAGTTAGAACCTATTCATAAATATAACTTGGAACCATATTCACCTAAGGTATAAAATGTTAACTACGATATCATTGATGAAGAGTAGTTTCACATTGATCAATCCCCATCATCTTCCCTCGAAGGAGTTTCTAATTTATTCCTAGATGAGTGGGGAAATGATAACTATGTGCATGATACTAACAAGTTTATTAAGGAATCTAGTCTTGGAGTGTATTATATTAATGAAAATGAATCTTTCATACCCAATTTGATGAATACAAATGAAGATGTGAATGGTTTGTGGTAGCTTTTCTTTCATGAGTCTATAAGTAAGATTAGGGCTAGTGGTGGAGTAATGTTGGTTTCACCTTCAAAGGAAAGGTATTTTTCAACTTTTATATTTTAGTTATATTATTCTTTTAATGTATTAAAATATGAGGCCCTCATTCATGGCCTCAAGTGGGCAAGAAAAAGAGATGTCAGAGAATTGCAAGTGTTTGGTGATAGGAAGCTTATTATCAATCAAGTTAGAAGGTAGAATTTGATCAAGAACTCCTTTCTCAAGTATTATAAGCATAGATTTTATGACCTTGTAGAATACTTCATGGCATTTAATATCACTGTATCTATTGGTGGTGCTCAATTTGATGTTCCAAAAGTCAGAAGAGATGACAAAAATCAACCTCATCTAAAGGTAATTGTGAGACCTTATATACTAGATAGTGTCACCAATTGGTAGGTTTTTAAGAGTGATAAAAACATATCCCTCTTCCTAAAATAATATTTTGAGTTATTTAAAAATAATCAATCTAAACTTCAATAGGAATATGGAGGGTAAATTGTCTAGATAAAATCCAACAAGCTTCCCAAATGCCTAATAACTCTTGAAAGCATAGTCAATGAGGATGACTAGCTCAAAAAGGTGAAGGTAATCATGTCCACCAAGAAAGAGAACTATGAAATTTTAGATATTTTCAAAGATAAATTACTTTCACTTGGAAAGGTATGCACTAGTCAAGAGAGGCATGATTTCATTAAACTATGCAAAGAATTTAGTGATATTTTTGCATGGGAGTATAGAGATTTAAAGGGTTTTGATCCAAGCTTGGACTTACATACCATAGAGTTATATTAAAATTACAATCCCATAAAACAAAGACAAAGGTCAATCAATCCCAAGATTGGGCCTCTCATGAGGAATGAGCTCACTAAGTTGATTGAATCTAGAATCATTTTTCCCATCAAACATTCTTCTTGGCTAGCCAAATTAGTCCTTGATAGAAATAAAAATTGTGATATTAGGTTGTGTGTGAACTTTAAGGACTTAAACAGAGTGTCTTTGAGATATCATTACCCCCTCCCTTCTATGGAGTAAATTTTACAAGTGGTGGCAAGTAGCGAGAGGTTTTCTCTCTTAGATGGTTATTCTGGGTACAATCAGATTTTGGTGAAAAAAAGTGACCAATAAAAAACAACCTTCACAAATAAATGGGTCAAATATTACTATAGTAAAATTACATTTGGATTTTAAAATATTGGACCTACTTTCTAACATGTAGTGGATATGGCTTTCCAAGGACTAATCAATGACATTGTATTGCTTTATCTTGATGATGTTACAATTTTATCCAAGGATGAAAATGATCATTTGAGGCACCTAAGGTATATTTTTTAGACGTGTAGAGAGTTTTATATCTCTCTAAACCCAAATAAGTGTGTGCTTGTTGTCCATGAAAGCAAACTTATAGGATCTATTATTTCCAAGAAAGGTCTATCCATTGATCCAAAAAGGGTAAGTGTCATCTTGGCATTGTCTTTACCTAAACATAATAAGGGTCTACAAATATTCTTTGGAAAGATAAATTTCATTACAAGGTTCATCCATAATTTGACTAACCTATGAAATCCCTTGCCATCTATGATAAGGAATGATGACATATTCAATTGGACAGGAAGGAGAAAAGAAAGTTTTGAAGAGATCAAGTAAGCCATTAACCATGCTCCTACTCTTGCAAGTCTAAAATTCTCCAAAGAATTCAATATATATACTTTTTTGAATGAAGAGGTAATCTCTACAATGCTTACTCAAGATAATGATGAAATTTTGGAACAACCTATTGCCTTCTTCAGTCAAGGTCTAGAAGGTTATGAGATAAGATATACATATGTGGACAAACAAGTGATTTCAGTCATAAGGAGCTTAAATAAGTATAGACATATGTTATTTAATAAAAATATTCACATTTTTTCCTCATCTTGGTGTGAATTTTTTTTGTTGAGTAGAGATTTGAATGAAAAAAGAGTAGGTTGGATTACCAAAGTCATGGAGTATGATGTGGAGATAAAAAAAACCAAGTTAGTGAAAGGAAAAGTATTATGTGAGCATCTTTATTCAAATTTGAAAGAGAAAAGGGAGCTTGTTTTGGCACTTCATAATGATCTTAATTAGTTGTACATTCATCCACAAGTATTTGGACACAAGAAATGATTAATTTCCTTCAAACTGGTGAGTGTCCATAAGGTCTTGATAGTGATAAGAGAATGTACTTTAGGCTACATTCCATTCCTTATGTACTTTTTGATGGACTACTATTTAGGAAGGATTTTTTAGGTGTGTTGTTGAGATTCATTGATTTGGATAAGGTTGACAAAGTGTTGCATGAGCTCCATGATGGACCAACTGGTGGTCACTTTGCTCCAAGAACCATAGCTATTAAGATTATGATGGTTAGTTAATTTTATCCTAGCTTGTTCAATGACACTCATGCTTGGGTAAGGAAAATTCAAAAGTGTGATTTTTTTATGGAAAATAAAATATATCTACCTTACCTCTTTATCCAATCCAGGTTGAGTAACCCTTCATGCAATGGGGTTTAGATTTCATCGGTCTAATCAATCCTCCTTATAGTGTTGGTCACAAGTGGGTCTTGATAGCCATTAATTATTTTACAAGATGGGTGGAAGCTATATCTCTTAAGGGGGCAAATGAAAATTTAGTCTTGGAATTTTATGAATGTATAGTAACTAGATGTGGATCTCCTTCAACAATCATTTTAGATAACACACTAGCCTTCATAACAACAAGGATAAATGAATGGTAATTGAAGCATGGCATATATCTTAGTACCTCCTCCAACTACTATCCTCAAGTAAATAGACTAGTTGAGTCCACAAACAAGAACTTGATCAAGATCATGAAGAGAACAATGGAGGATAATTGAAGGACTTGGCACACTAAGTTGAATACAACCCATTGGGATGATAGGATCACCCTAAAGAGAGTAATTAGGAATGCACCATATACACTTATGTATGGAAGGGAAGCTAGACTTCTTATCTCACTTGAGTTACCAGGCTTAGATCTTACCTATTAGATGTAATTGATGGATAGTGACATCATGGAGGTCACATTATGTGAGTTGATGGAGCTTGAGGAGACAAGAGATCAAGTTATGCATACCATAACTAATCAGTAACAATAAACAAATAAGTATTTCTACAAGAAGTCTATGCCAAGAAGCTTCAAGGAAGGAGACATTGTCCTAAAATAGGATGAAGATAGGGCTAAAATTGGAATTCACACAAAGTTTGATGCTTTTTGGAGTGGCCCATATGTGATCAAATAGTGAAAACAACACAATGCTTTCTAACTCTCAAATTTTGATGGAGAAGAGCTGCATATCCCAGTCAATGGGATATAGCTAAAGCATTATTACTGATGGTCTCTTGTTTCTATTGTACATAGTTTCATGTTTTCCTTGTGCTACCTAAGTTCTTATACACATGTTTGAGTTTGTCCTTATTTTTTCCTTGTCTTTTTATTGTTGTGTGGTGTGTTTCCTTGTGTTTTATTCTAGCATAATCCTTGTTAGTTATCTTCAAGAATCCATTGACTCCATTGGCCCTAAGTTGGATAAGGCCACTAGTCTAGTTAGTATATCAGGGATACTACCATTGTGAGTCACCAATTTTTTGACCAAATTTTATCCCTTCAAGCCAAAATTGGGCACCTCTTTTTTGAAAAAATTATTTGAGTTTATACCTTTGTCTAAGACTAGTATGCAGGTTTCATTCAAAAGAAGTGTTCTTATATAAAGCTAAAGTCTTTTACATGTAAAAAAACCAAGTGTTTTCCTTTTGAAATATTTATTATTTAGTCTTTTGTCTAAGTCCTTTGTAATTAATTATTTCAAGTTCTTATTCTAATCCTTTGCCAAATTCTTTCAAACATTTTTTCTGAGGCTTTTCTTTTAGGAAAATGGTCCATTCAACTTTACCGAAGGGTACTTTCTCACAAAAATGGCCTAAACAAGTCTTCTGAAGGGTATTTTTCCTTTCAAAATGGGCACTTTAAATTTTTTAAGGTCAATTTGTCTTGGTTCAAAGTTCCCAAAGGGTATTTTTCTTTTCAAAAAGGTCATTTACAAAAAATCCAAAAGGGCCATTCCAGAGTTTCGAAGGTCCACTTCAAAAAAGTTGAAGCGTATGTTTCATTTTTCTGAAGGGACACTTTCAATTTCTATGAAAGATATCTTCAAGCGAAAAGGGACCCTTGTAACTTTTTTGAAGGGTATGTTTGTAACAATTTTGAAGGACTTACTCAAGCCGAAGGACATTTTCAATTATTTTGAAAGGTCACTTTAATCTTTTCTAAAAGAACACTTGGCTTTTTGAAGGGACCTTTAAAAAATTCCAAAGGATTGTTTCAAAGAAAAGGTGGATGATTTCAAAATTCTAAAGGGTAACTTGCATTTTTTGGAAGGTATGTTTTCAACAAGCTAAAGGTCACTTTTATTTTTACAGAGGGCACTTAGTAGAAAATCCAAAGAAATTCCTTCAAATAATTTGTTTGAAGGAAATGAGAAAGGTCCTCTTAAAAAAATATGAGAGGAAAGGAAGAAGAGCTTGAAATAATTCCTTTAGACAAATTATTTGAAAGAATGTTAAAGATAAGAAGTCCAAAGAAAATACCCAAAAGGTGATGTCCCATAAAATGTCAATTTCAAGCTACAAGGAATAGCTATTGGAGTTAAAAACAAAAGTGTGGGACCTAAAAATGAATGTGAAAGTGACACATGGTAGAATTTTAAACTTTGATGCATAACAAGAATAATAGGTAGGTTGATGGTTCAAGATTATAGCACCATTATATAGCTAGATGAGTCAGTAAAGAACACCTTGCATCAAAAAAACATTCTAACAACTGAGCCCATTTATAGCATAACATAGATTGAGACATTTTGATTCTAATGGTATAACCATCAAGAGCATCTTATAGAACATATAGTAACTATTCCTATCCTTAGCTTACACATGTTTTATTGATCTTTACATTTCATTCATTCATATATATATATATATATATATATATATATATATATATATATATATATATATATATATATATATATATATATATATATTCTACTCATTTGGAGCCTTTGCTAGTTATAGTGAAATTCTAGCCAAATTTGTACTGGTAACTCTTGAAGAAATAATACAAGTCATATTCCACTCATATGTTGCACTATTATGTATTGTTCCAAATCATGTTGTTCTTATTTAGTGAAAGTTATCTTTCCTAACCTGTTATCCTTGATTGCCTACCAAATGTACAGAAAGAGTATTATTACAGGCCCTTGTTAGTATTCTCTCATAAGTGTGTAGACATTTTAGAAGTGGCTTAAGAATATATTATTTCTTGGAATTATTTTTTACTCTCTTGAATGTAAAATACCTTCTTGAATCTAACGTGTGAAACACTTATGTGATAATGCACAAAAGTTGTGAGTTTTGTTTGAAGAAACTTTGTTAGTCTTTAAGTAGTGATTTTAGTCAAGTGAGGGAATATCAAATATTGGTGTATCACCACTTGTTTTATTATTATTTTTTTCCTTCTCCCTTTTCATATATAGTGTGTAGCTTGGAAAAATTTCAAATGTGCATCAAGGGGAGCTAGCCCCTAATTTAAAGATTCATCTCAATAGAATTGTCACCCACAACAAGAGAGATTATTCCATTTGGCCACTTGGATGACTAAAACTGAACATCTCTTCAAGGGTGAAAATATAAGTTTAAACATTAATTACAAGTGTTAATTTTATTTTTGGTCATGTGTAGGCATGTGAATAGTGAAAGTGGTGAATTTAGAAGAGGAAGAGGTTGATGGAGCATTCATGATAGTTTTTGGACCATTTTAGAGGGAAAATATCCTCCATGGAAGACCAATGTTCTATATATTATTTATTTTGATGCTCAAGGTGTTGTATTTTTATATTCCCACAAGAAATTTGGATCCATCACTCTTTCATTTCTATAATTTTTCATGCTTTATTAGTGTAATTTCTCTCTCAAATTCCTCCCCTATCATTATGCTAATGAATTTTTGGGATATTTATTGTAATAGACTCCAATACGATTGCCAAAATGATGTATGCTGATTAATATAAATATTTGGGATTATTTTTTGTACTCCACACATGTGGATGGTGTGTGTGGTTGTTTATTTCATCGTCTAGTCTTTTTAGGATCTTGCACTAGATCTGCATTTGATTTTGCAAGCATTGATTGAATCAGAGACTAGTTTATGGATTCATTGTGATTATTGTCTTGAAATTTTCTACATTATTATAGGGTTTATTTCTCTCCTTTCTCCTTGTCTTGTATCATTTATTTTATTAGTTGTTTAGATTAGGTTTTTAAAGTAATGTATGTTTTAATGAAAATAAATCTTATTGGTTTATTTTTTTCATTGAAATGTTACATTATTAAATGTTAAATAATAAATGGAATGAACATACCAAACCATCTAAAAACCCACAAATTATGTAAAACCTTGAATTCTGATTTGAAATTTGATAACAACCTTCACTTGAATGATTATGTGTAGTGTTATTATTTTATCCATTGGACATTTTACCACTATTGAATGATAAAAAAATGAAATTAAAAATTTAAAATCATCCATACACATTCACTAAATTAAACCCTATGTACTAATTTAATTATAGGGTATGTTTTAAATGCACATTTGTTTACTTGTTTTGTTCCCTGCAATGAAATGGTCTTATAAATGACTGAATGTAAACCTTATCATTTCCAACATGACACATAAATACATTTGAAAAAAAAACACACACATTGTTTTACATTGTTAAAATACCCAAAACCCACTAAAATTCATGTTTGAAATATAGGATAGGTTGAATTAGAAAGTGCCCCTTGAATGGAATGGTCAAAATGAGCCACCAAGTGAAGATTAATGCACCTAGACCAGGTAGATAAAAATGTTTGGGAGATTCCCTAGAGTATCCATTCAATAGAGGTGAGTTTTAATATGAGTCTATAACATTGTTGTATTCCAAAACACACATGAAAAATGATTACTTAAGAAAAAAAATGTTGTCACTAACATGTATTGATGATATTTTGTAGTGTGTATAACATTTCTAGTGACTCATACTCATTAGTTTTATAATTATACTCAATTATTTTAAGATTTTAAAAGATCATAAATTAAATGGGATTGTCCATATTTTTTTCATCTAGTTGAGTTAGAATAGTGCCCATTATTATCTCTAAAGTATCAACATGTAAATGGAATGGGTACATCCAATTTGAAAACTATATAATCAATGCATTTGAAATTTTATTCTTCAATGTATAAAATTACTCCTCTTATTTCACCCCATATGAATGAATCATCCTTTTACATAATTTTTTCAAGTGGTGTGAAATATTTGTAAAAATGATTAAATAACATCTAATAGTATTTAGTATACCTTAATATCATGCCCAATTCTTGATGAGTGGTAGGTTCCTCTAAATGAATAAATATGGCCACCTTATTAGGGTCAAAAATGAGGACATACTTCCAAATTACATGTTCAAAAAATGTGTGTAAGGGTGTTACAAAGATTCATTTCTTAAAATTGAGAGATATTTTAAGCTGGCAACAACACTTGAATGAGAAAAAAAATTCATGATGGTCCTTTAATATCCCATCAACTACTTATTCATCCAAATATACTTTAAGGAATTGATTATAATTTTCCTTGAAGGTCAATATATGATGTGGAAGAATACATTAGGTGTATTATAAGGCCAAATTACATGAAATTTTAGGAAAACAAATCCCATTTAGCTGTGAAGTTGGTCTTGGGCTTATCCTAATCCTTAATCTACACTTGGTGATAAAATGAAAATCCATCAGTGAAGGTGTAAATCTCATAACCTACTACTCCTTTTATAACTTCATAAGTGAAGGAGTGGGAAATATATTGGTAATACACACTACATAAAGTATCTAGTAATAAATGCATATGTTGATATATCTATATGTTTTTATATTGATAACCATGGAGCTCACCTTACAACCATAATATATTTAGGTAGGGAGAGTCTCTTCTCTCTACACATCTTTATGACTCATTCTTCCTTTATAGGTGAATGAATTTTAATGGCTTGAATAACTCAAAATTTGATGCGGAGAAAGAAAATGTATGTATTAAGTTATATTTAAAATTAGTAAAATAATTAGTCTCCTAGCACATCTCATTCACAGCATAACATGTGCAAACCCAAGTATTTAACATTCATCATAAAGTATGAACCCATAGTTCTACTAGTAAATAAGGTATAAGTTGTGTCTAGTTGTATACACACTCATATCATATGGAATATTTAACCTTGGTATATATTGGGATACTTGGTTTGTGTATATCCCACCAGTGCAAAATAGTTCTCTTTGAGGTTTACACTAAGGCATCCAAGTGATACTTCTCATTAGGGATATTATACACACCTAAATTTTTTATCATGAAATATTTCCACAAAAATACAATGATGGTGAAATAATATCCAAATAAATATGCTTAAACTAGGTTCTCTCTCTCTCTCTCTCTCTCTCTCTCTCTCTCTCTCTCTCTCTCTCTCTCTCTCTCTCTCTCTCTCTCTCTCTCTCTTCATTTACTCCTTTTTTGGCCATTATGCCATCACCATCACTCATCCACACATGAATATTTTTAATGTCATCTACAACAATCCTTTCTCACATAATCTACATCATGACCCACACTAATGGACAATAATGATCTATATGCCTCTTTTATAAGAACCATAACCATTACAATTGACATATCTAAGGAGCAAAAAATTATCTTCCACACTAATCTCTAGGTTTAGTATCATCCTCTCCATATCATATTAGATAGTGACAATTAGAATAACATCATTACATAATCTACAACCTAATGCCTTGGTCTTTCTATAACTAGGCATCCCAAGCCATATGCTTGGGGGTGGCTACAGTAGGGGAAAGATATACATGTCTAGAAGTAATTTAATTTTTAATAAAAATTCATTCCTATGGAGGATAATGTCACTTGTGACATTGAACCTTATGGCATCTTACTAGGAAGACTGCATTTATTCAACCATGAAGCTAGATATCAATCCAAGCCACAACACTGGACTATTCATGCATAGAATCACTTATATGACCTATTTAAGTTAGAACCCATGACCAAAGTCATTTATATCTCTAAAAATTAGTGTCACAATATTGTATCACATGCATAAAAGTTTGTGTTACTCATTTTTATTTTTGATACACCTATACATAAGATGAAACACACTTTGGTAGTGCATAGCACTTCTACAAAGTTACAGTAGTAATATCTTGACAAGTTATTAGAGTATCATAGAGAATTATTTTTATATTACAAATGCCTTCCAAATCACTATGTAGTGAATCACCACATTGATTTAGTTATTGGATTTCCTCTTTCAAATATCCCCCATATCATAGAGTAGTCTAAACTAATGACAAAAATCTAGTGCCAAATATAAGAGATTCTTGATCACAATGAGATTAAGCCTATATATTCACCTTGAGAGAGTTTGATAATACTCACACCTAAGAATTATGAGTCCTAGTGAATTTACATAGACTATTATTTACTCAATAATATAATAGTAAAGAATTAGTACCCACTTCCACAAATTAATGACTTTTTTAACCAACTCTAAGGCACACAATACTTCACCAAGATTGAATTAAAGTCAGGTTACCATTAGGTTCTAGTCCATAATTAATATTTTTTTAAGATAACAATCAAGACACAAGAATTATTTTATAAATGGTTGGCCATGCCTTTTGGCCTAACCAATACATCGACCACTTTCATGTGCTTAATGGATTATCTATTCAGTCCTTTACTAAATTCTATCATCATATACTTAGATGACATAATCACGTTAAATAATACTTATTAGGAGCATATGGATCACATATTTCATGTCTTAAACACCTTGTATCAACATAAATTGTAAGACAACTTAGCAAAGTGTATATTTGGTGTTGTTAAGATTTAGTATTTGGGCTACATCATTTATCACACAAGCATCTATGTAGATATTTAGAAAATAAATGTGATCTAATATTAACCTAATCCATGAAATATCATATAATTAAGTAGTTTTTTTGGACTTTATAACTTCTACCATAGGTTCATTCTTAGTTTCTCATACATCTCTTAGGCTCTTATCTAGATAACACTATAAAATCTAATTTTAATTTGAAGCATGCACAACAATGCACTTTTGAGTCAGTCAATAAATGGTTATATGTAATGCCTATTCTCATAATTCTTTAAATTATTAATTAATTCAAAATTCACACTAATGCATATGAATACACACTCAGTGTAGTGCTCCTGTAACATGGACATCCAATCACATACAATTAAAAAATATTTAATGACATAGTGCAAGGGTAATACACCTATGAAAAAAAGGTATGCTATTGTGAAATTAATTAAGTAATGGTGACACTAATTTTTAGGGAAGGATAAAATTTTTCATTCATATCATAATCCACTACAGTTCTTAAAAATGTAGAATAAGCTATATAATGTGCAACAGATGAAATGGATGACTTACCTACATAAGTTACATCTCATGATCAAGTAAAAAAATGGGAAGGACAACAAGGCATTTGATTTGCTTATCTATCTATTGGTTCACATGTTCATCATGGTGTTAGACACATGCATTAATAACTTCATAGATTAGGTACCCCTCTACTAAGTTTATTAGGACTTAAAAGTGGCTTACACCAACCTAGCATAAGGTAAATAACTTCAAGATTTCCACTTGTCTGATTAGGTTCTGTATAAACTCAGACATCTCTATGTTCCTAATGTTTCACCTTGCCAATGAGTCATATGGGAGGCACACTATACCAAGACCTTAGGACACTTCAAGATGATAAAGACTCTAGATGCATTATAATCACACTTATACTAGATACATATGCACACATACATGGAATGCCACATCCATTCTTGCATTCTTTGTTACATCACCAAGTCCATGAACAAGAATGTATGACTTTAAAAACCTCCACTAGTTCCATCTAAACCATGGGAATCTATCAGTATGGATTTCATGATTGGGTTGCCTATGAGGAGATGCCAACATGAATTCTATTCATTTTAGTGGACAAGTTTTCCAATATGTCTATCATGGTCACCTTCAATAAGGACATTGATACAACTGGCACTATGTAAGCTTTGTTCAACCATTTTGGGGTTCATTTTGGGCTTCCAACATCCATCATTTATAATAAAAATATTCACTTTTTTGGTAAATTTTAGAAAGAATTGTGGGAGTTTATGGGTATGCAATTGAATTAGTTGAAAGATTTTCATCCACATATAGATAAGAAAACCAAAGTGGTTAATTGTAAACTTGATCATCTTATATGAATTTACAACCACACACATGCTTAAACTTTGGATGGCAATCTATTTTAAATTTAACACACCTAAAAAGGAGATCTCCATAGCTCTAAAAGTCACAATCCATTTCAAACATGTCTTAAATTTTAACCTTTGGGACCTATAGTCATCTCCTACCATGTGCTAGTAGGCCCTAAGTCATGTACATAGGAACATGAAGTGAAAAAATATGAAAAGTTTCTATGAAACATGTAGTTTATTCATCAATAGGTTTAACAACTTATCTCTCAAACACAAGAAAATTAAAAGGAGTGACACAACACATATCACACACCTCATGCATTTTGAGTTGGTGATAAATTTGAGTTACAACTATAGAAAGAACATTTCAAAGCTCAAAACTAGAAGATTGAACCTTTATGCTATGGTCCTTACACTATTATGTGCATAACTAGTGAGAATTAATTTTTTTTTATCTCCCTACATACTTGGGATTGTACCTAGTATTCAATGCATAAATTCTCAATCCTTATACTCCACTTCTTGACCCATTAATGACATAACATCCTTCTAATCTGGATCCTAAACACTTGCACCTAGAAGAAAAGGACTAGATCATTAAAGTGATAGACACACACACCAAACATAGCACACATAATTTGTTTAGAATGGTCATGGTTGGACAATATTATGATAAATTTAATTTGTATAATTCTTAGTAACTTTGAATGTTACTTCCTTAGTTTTACCTCGATGCAATAGAGACCATTGCTCTTCAAGAAAGGGGAAATGGTCTCTGTGTATCTCCTACACAATAGAACAATATTCTCACTTGTTTCTATACACACAACTTGCACTCCTCAATATAAATATTACTTACACACTTGTGCTTAAGTTTTGCTTATGTTCTTAGACTTTCACACTCATTTCACACCCAATCATAGTCAATGTATTTCATTATGAACTACTAAGCTCATAAAACTATGAACCTCATTTTTACTTTATCATAGAATCATGTGCCCACACTTTTGTTCAATCTAGAACATCCATGTGTTAGATTTCTCTAATAGTGTGGCTTATAAGATGGCACTTTCTAGATAGGAATCTTGTTAGTTGCATTATTAGTCATGACCAACCTAGAAGCTCAACCATCATCTAGTAATGAAGATGAACTTATTCAACCATATTATTTTTAACTGATTGTAGTTTTAACTAATCTTGTATTATTTTTGATTAAATATCTAACATATGCATTTGGCTAAGGGTCAATGCCATACATAGTCATAGAATAGATAACATGCTCCATGCCATTACTTTATAATTCATACACCTAACACATTGTAACATTTCCCTGTTATTGAATATAAGTTGTATTTTACATAAGTAAATACTTACACTCCATTTAATGTGTTTAGTTTTTATGTTTGAATTAAATTTATGCATTTCAAAACCAAACTTAGTTGTCCCCTGTATACTTGGTCCTGGGCCCTATGGTGTAGATTAGAATGAGTGTTGATTTTAATTTTTTTTTAAAATAAGGTATAACTAAAGAGTTCCCCTCATTAATACACTAATTTTTAATTCTATTAAAATGTATCTTGGTGTGGATTAGGTTTTGAGTACGAGAATGAATTCTATAAGTGACATACATCAAATCAATAATCCAAAAGAGGTTTCTAAAAATAAGGAATCTATTTTTTTTTTGAGTAGTATGACATGTTATACAAATTTTAATTAGATAGTTGGTATTGAACTAGTTCAAAATTTGTCATCTACTATCAAAATAGTTATATTATTATCAATTTATGTGCACCATCAAATATATGCTAAGGAAAAATTAATCAATAAATTGATGTAGGAAAATAAATGATAGAAAAATATAAATCTATAAAACAAAGGATAAATGGAACATCCACATGATAAATAATAACTTCACCTAAGAAAACTTGTAAAGGAAAACCTAGCATAAAAAATTCTTCCTTTTTTCATTATCTCAACCATTTATAGTTAAAATTATGTCCTTAAAAGTTCTTATTTAACCTAATACATGTATGGGTAGTTGTGGAAACATTAATAGGAAACCATCAAATAAAAAATAACATACCATGGGTAAAAAAATCCATAGACCATGAATAAAACCCATAATGGTTCCCCATAAAACTATGGGTCTTAATACCATCCTTTTAATTACTATAGGTAAAAATAACCATGAGGTCTCCTTAAAGTACACTAGTTTTGAAAAAACATTCCCCTTATCCATGGTGATTCCATAGACCCCAATTACAATGCCTAAATATACACTATCTAAAGGGTGTGAATCATAAAATTCATATAAGAAAATATAAAATATTCTCCAACTCATTTTAATACTTTTCATAGGGGTTTACATCTACATATTTTCAATAGTTAAGCACAATAATTCCTAAAACATTATCAATACCCATAACATTCATCAATGAATCAAAAACATTATCTTATGCATCAAAATTTTACAATAGTACCTTATTTCTTAAACCATTTATATAACAAAGTAACCTTGTACATCAATTTAGTTCAATGATAATGATAACTAGGGTTCTTTGCCAACTATATTTCATTTTGATTATCACAATATCTCCTTGCATCTTTATGTAATAAACAAAACATTTAACATAATATTTATAAAAATATTAATTCCTTACTACCATGATGGGTCACCATGTAATTTTTATCTATAACTTATATTTCAATAATTTCTTACATTTTACTCATCCAACTCATTGTTCCCCCAAATAAGATAAATACATAGGCAATTTTTTTCTTTGATAGTCGATATCTCTAACCAAGTTAGAATCTACAAAAATATTTTCAAATTTTTAATTTTATTATCATTAGGTATTATTTTTCATCAATTACCAAAATATAGAGTGCTAATTATATTTTGAAAGTCTTTTTCACAAAATTTTAATGGTCTTTCCTAGTTTTGAATGCAACTATTTTCACAACCCCCTCTACATGGGAAATGTCAGGACTAGTCTATACCATTGCATACATAAAACTTACAACAACACTTTCATAAGTAACATAATTTACTTTTGTGTCTTTGGATACTATTCAATATACAGATTTATAAAAACTAGAAAAGGGAATGCTTATTATTCTACTTATTTTGGATTAATGTGATCTACATAATATAAAATTATGGTAAATTTAGAATGTTTAAAATCAAAAAAATATCATAATCCAAATTATCAATTTTAATATATTGATATTTCACTTAGACAATGAAAATTTGATGAATTAAAATAGGGAGATGTAGTTAAATTGTTTCTATATTTTATTGCTCACTATAGTCATCACTAGTTTTGAAAATTATCTGTGTATTATTTGTCATTTATCATATTAGAAAACAATTTTTAAAACCCTTCCTAGACATTGCCATTAAATTTAAAAACCTATGTTGGTTAAAATTATATTCGATCTAATAGTATCACCCATTTATGTTATGCAGGTCCATAGCTCCTCAAATCTCTATGCCTACAGCATTAGATAATACTTTTGTTCTCATATTTGGTAATGTGTGCTAATATATTGATGTCCTAAACACTCATAAATGATTGATAGATAATTTCCTATATTCTAATACTAAAAATAGGGCTCAAACCACATGTATTTATTCCACCTAGATGTGTTTATACAACGTCATGATCAATATATAATGTAATGTAATGTTAAGATTTTCCCATTTAACACCATGAAACATTGATTTTAATGTGTATTCAAACTTAGATCTAGGGTTTTTCCTTTGATCGGGTTTTAGATATATGTCATTATTATAATGTTTCAAGACATTAATAATGGATTTATCAATATTTAAAGTCATTTTTAATGTAAATTCTAAATTATCAACATGTGACCAAGTGATTGATATCATTAAAATATAGTTTTATTTGTAGATACTTCATTATTATCTGCTATGATAAACCCATGAAATATGTCTAGGCTGACCTAATGGAGTTATTAAAATTTTAAAAATCTCCATTGAGTGTTATTACAACTACCATTAAATGTAGACACCTGTAGCAATCTCAACTATCCAATTATTACCAATATTATCATAGGAGTGAAAATTAGTGACCTGAGCTATGGTGAATTATGTGTAGGATTATGAAATTTTCTTGTCTAGAATAGGTTGAACTTGAACATATGTATCTAATGGATAGAGTTTGAAAATAAAAAATCTAGGTATATAGATATAGGTAAAGTGTACAAAAGAGTCAAATATAATCAATGTCAAAATATGTCAAAGTGTGACAATTTTGATGTTTCCAAAGTGTCTAATACCAAATTTAGGTGTTAGAGATTACACATTTTAATATAGTATTGAAAATACTAAATTAAAATGATAAAATAAGAATTTTGGTAATTGTGATAACTACACTTGGTGTCTATAAGAATTCCTCAAATTTCCCATTTTATCTACGTACAAAATTCAATAAAATGTGTAAATATCAATTTATCATCAAGATATATTACCTACAATTATCTAGATTATTGATTCAAATGAAATTTTATAGATCATTAAATCACATGAAATTGAAAATACAAGTAGTAAATATACTTAATGATGTATGAACCTATATGCCACTCATTGAACTTGTTTTGATAACTCCATGGGGTGATCATAAACTAAGGAGATGCAACCCCTAAAAATGTAAATATAGGATTGTTAATAACTCAAACACACTACTATGAATATCATATTAAATATTTTCATTAAGAAGTATAGGATAAAATATAGTGTATATCTTGATTTCACTAAGTGATTATTTTAATAAGTGAGAAATAATGTTTTTCACTTTCACTAACCATTTCCTATATTCTCTCCTAGTTGGTTAAAATGAGTAAAGTATTCCCTCCTTTTAAGGGATGTAGTTTGTTAATAGTAATGTTGGTTTTGGTTGTTTCCTTAATTAAAGGACATATGAAGTCCTATAATTTACAATTATTCCTTCTATTTAATTAAGTTTTGAGCATGAAGTATCGAAAGATAATTCATCACATGTTATTTGTGTATAACCTCATAGTACTTCCTTATTTCATCCATTGAGGGACCCTTAAGGGATTACACATCACTAGTATCATAGTATTACAATTATATATGGGTTTTCATATTTCTCACTTCCTCTAAGATTTAACATAACACATTGTAGTAGAATGGGCAATGTCATAATGTCTAGAGAACCAAAAATAACATTCAAAAAATATTAGATTGCCCTATGAGGATGAATGGAACATGAGTTATAAGGTTCCAATTTTTTTTGAATTCATTGATTATTTATAAATTTTCAACTTTATATTAAAACTATTTTTATAAATTAAATATATTTATTTTATTTTATAAAAATAAATCTAATTAAAGAAAAAATATATTTACTATTATAATTATAAATTATAATAATCAATAACTAGTAGAAAATAAAATCAAGGGGTCAACCATCTAGCTAACCCCTGCCTACACATGGAAATATTTTTAGAGGCCTTAACATGCCTATATTATTTTTGGAACAACATTAAAAACATCACTTTTATTGATAGTTATCCAATGTTTAGTAATCTCTATAGCTTATGCCTTGATCCTCATTTGGAACAAACCCAACACAACTAGAAAAATAAGTACCTTGATAATTATAATCTTAATCCCTACAAAACATTCCAAAATATTAAGCCATACTAAAATCTTTCCATGTCTTAACACTTTGACATGGGTGAGACCAACTTTTCCTTCCACCATAGCCAACCTCACCTTTAAATTTTTTTTTCATTCAAATTTTAATTTAAAAAAAAAAAATTAAATGAAATTCGTTTTTTTACATACCAACAATTATCTCTTGGTGGAGAGGCATATATAATTTTATTAAAAAATTTATATTAAAAGGTCGATGGTTCAACTCCCCTTAGAGACCCTTTTGGATAACTTAAAAAAAGGGTGAATTTTATTATAATGGAGACATTATATTTTCAAAAGGAGATTAAACAATTATATATGTGGACATATGAAAAATGACATAACTTTTTTAATGAGGGGGTACAATATATTTTTATTTTTAATTAGGTCATTATTTATTTAGTAAGAAGGGCATAATTTTTTTTATGAAAGGCAACTATTTTTATAAATTTTCCATTGTACTTGGGGTGTATTTCTTGTGGATCCTAACACCTTGATCATTATTTCTATTTGTTAATATAAATGCAATTTGTCACCCTACAAATATAAATAATTGATCCATGTTAAACTATACTATATAATATTAGATGGTTGAATTGGCCAATGTTGTCTCAACATTGGCTGACAAAGTCAATGAGATCATAATTGTTGTAATTGAGCACCCAACCAAATGCCAAGATATTGCTCTAGGAAATATATACAAATGGAATGTACTGATCTAAAATATCATATGTGACCTCAAGGTCTAACCAATTAGATCATGGACATGGATATTTTATCTGAATATAATGATATGTTAGTACATGATTGCATTATATTTTCTAAGTCTAAAATTTTAGGTGTTGTCAAGATCTCGATCATAGAATAATGTGCCAATAATAATATCAAATCCACTTGGAATGAATTTAAAAATAACTAAATAAAACTATACACATCTTCCTAAAAGGAATACATACATATTAAATTGATCAAATTAAGACAATTTCTAATATGTTTATTCAAGATTTCTACATCTTTCATTTAAATCCTCTATGCATAATGCTCATATTACATGATAATGTACCCACATTAATACTCAAATTCAAAATTAGGATTTTTAATTATTCATTAACAAATTTAAAATAAACTTGAATGAATGTATTAGATGTAGCATTCAACCAATCATATTTTTTGAGGAGAAATATGTTTCTCAACACATATCTACTCACTCGCCTTTCAAAGCTTATTCTGATACTAGATCAACCCTTCATCACCATTATGAGAACACTCTTATGATCACATGTATTATTATTATTATATGAATTATTATTATCCTTATTAATTTATATTTGTACATTCTCTTAAGATAAATAAAAATTATTATACTAATTTTAAGATAAGGAGACATGAATGATCAAAATGTTATTGGATAAATAATAAGAAGACTCTAATTGTAAATCATATCAATGATGAATCAAATTTTATTAAAAATAAATATATAGATGATTTCATAAAATATAATGAGATTAAGATTCAAATTAATAAAGTCACCATAATGCATCACTCTAATGCACAAGGGAGTCATGAAATTTTGTCTGTCATAGGAGTTCATCTCAAATAATATTTCAATAAACTATATAGTAAATAATGGCTCAATAAAAAGAATAATTTTAAATATGTATTTAAATACATTCACCTACTAATGGATTTAAATCCCATTACATATTAACTTAGTGTAATGATATTTCTTCATCAACACAAATCACATACACTTGTATAGTGTCATTTGTGTTTGGTCCTGAGTTTGTGGATAAGGTCACCTATGATGTGTTATCCATAGATTTTTATGGGTTATTTATTAAAAAAATATATCATTATGATATTAAATTATAATATAATGATTAAAAAAACACTATACATATATGATAAAATTTAGTTAATCAAGTATAATATCTAAACAAAGGATGCATAACACAATCTTATCATATGTTGTGGAAAATAAAAGAAAGAATTAAATATAGAAATGAATTGGTATAACCAAACCATATATAATAAGTATAAAATTTAATATTTTATTATAATAATTCAAGTATTTATCCACTAATGCAATCACCTCCAAAAACTTTTCAGAAGCCACTTCCTCTAGACATGATAATCAATAATATAACTGATATGATTCCTAAAGTGTTATTTTTTATGTGGAAAATTGTTAAAAAAACATTCCCATATAGTTCCATATCATTCTAATCATATATTTTCTTGAATATATTAAAATAAATATTTGATGTATTACATTCCTTTATCTATTGGCCACATTAACTTCCCAGGAAAGAACTAGTTCTACATATGAATCATTTTCTTTTTTTCTTCCTATTTTAATATATTTTCCATTAAAAAAATGAATTATGATAGATATATAGGTGTAAAATTAGAATTATAATAATTTTAAAGATGTTAATATTAAAATATTATAATTTTGACAAATCACCAAATATGGAAAATTTTATACTTTTGGAAAGTACTAAGAAGAAATATACATAGCTTGCATAATGCTCTATTTTGTCTGCTCTGATTATTTGAATCTAAAAATAAAATGAAGAGCTAAATGTGTAGGATTAGTATTTTTAAGTTACTTATACATAGAATAAATACATATTTGTTATAAGTTAACATTAGTGTAATGGGTTCTAGCTTATTGACTGCAAACTTATCCTAGTTAATTGTGATAGAATTTCGACAGGAAAAGATAGAAAAAGTATGAATTTGGAATTAATAGATTAAATGCAACATAAAAATATGTTTATAGACATGTAAATTTTATGAATATAGTGGAATAGTGTACCTAAGTCTATTGACCATGGACTTGTCATGTCCCCTTTTTCATGGACATTGACAGTCTTGATGATTAGCCTATTATACGACCTTCGTAGGCTAATAGGATGGATAGAGGGTCATAATGGAGCTTGGATTGACTTTGATTCACAAGATTTCTACATTTGATTTTCATTCAGGTTATTTTAGACATATTTGGCCAGGGCTCCTACTTTTTAGGGATATTTGATATGCAGTGGAGCGCCTTTATTATGGTATGGTTATGTGCGGAATCACTCCCTGATTCACTAGCTTCGATCGGTTCGTCGATCCGACATGTATTGAGGGAGATATTAATATTTGATTGATTTAATCAAATATTAATTATTTAGCCTATTTTTAATTAGAAACCCTAACTCTAATTTAAGAAACCCTAATTAGGGCAAGCATATCTTTTTGAGGGTATAAGGGTTTCTCATGGAGGCCATTGTTCATTATGCATAGATTATTGATTATTGAAAATTGAAGAAATTCTTCTGTGAAGACTGAGCCAAGGGTTCCAGGATTCCATTGCAGTGGAGAATGTTCCCTCTTCATTGTGTGTGATTTAGAGGCTGTGAAATATCAGCTGATTTATTGCCAAATTGAGAGATAGCTTCACCCAGAAGTTATCACAGAGGTACAGATTTGAGAGATAGCTTCATCTAGAAGTTATCACAGAATTTCAAGGTTGAGAGATAACTTCACACAGAAGTTATTACAGATATCCAGGTATTTCTTTATTCTTGTTTTGACTCAATAAATTATATAGATAGAAATATTCTGTATTAGAATAGTATATCTTCAGATCAGGGTGTTCAGCAATCAGGGGTTAAGAACAGACAGGTTGGCGGCCGTACTAAATCCATACAGGTCTGTTCAAATCAGCTCAGGCACCGACCTAGGCAGACAGAGGGCTACAGTGACCGACATCAGTCGATTAAAGACTGATGTCGGCAAAACGCCGACCGACAGGGACCGACGTCGGTGATATATCGACCGACGACGGCGTCTGTGTGTCGACACAGAAAGGCCGAGACCTTCCAGAATCCAGTTTTCACTTCCAGTTTTGTTAAGCCAGAGTTTTTAAGACTGTACTTCATTTTTATATGCATAAGGAAGGACTGAAATTGTAATAGTTTAGAAGGACATCTTTTGTAATCATCTAAATGAATGATAAGATCTGTAATTTGTTTATGCATACTTGAATCTACTCTGCAGTTTGTATCTGTGATCAGAGCTTTATGAGTTTATGTATTCCCTATTTGAAGAGGATATTACAGTTGTTCAGAGCTTTTATTGCTATATATCAGAGCTTTTTGTGCAGTTAAGAGAGCCCCTAAGTAAGGGACATCACAGTGGTATCAGAGCTTTTGTCTTTGGTATCAGAGTTTTGTGTCTTTCATATATCCCTATTAGAAGGGGATATCACAGTGGTATCAGAGCTTTGGTCTTTGGTATCAGAGTTTTGTGTCTTTCATATATCCCTATTGAAATGGGATATCACAGTGGTATCAGAACCAAATTCCTGCCATCCTGTTGGGCACATCAGAGCCAATGTCTTGCCATCCTGTTGGGTAGTTTGGGTAGCTTGAATCAGCAAAGTATCCATGATGACTTCATATACTCAGAGTCGGTGGGACTATGATATGAGGAAATTGGAACTCAGTTTGAAGAGGTTGAATGAATATCTTTCATATCCTTCATCCAAAAACAAACCTACACAGTATATGACAGCGAATGATGAGTGGGACTTATTACCTCCTCATGTTCAAGAGAGGACAACCTTTGATCATTTTGTCAAGCTGAGGAGAGAGCACTACAGATCACTTAGACGAGAGAGCAGCATGTCCCATAATTATTATGATTATGAGATAGGATATAGTGAAGATGAGGATGAGTTAGATGCTTACACTCAGAGTGTACAGGTGTGCTCAGATGTTAGTGCACTGAGGGTTGATGATCTCTCAACTATGGCAGAGATTGTAGCAGAGTCCCAGGATCCGATTATTGCAGATGATACTCAAGAGAATGCAGTGGACAATTTTGAGGACTTAGTTTCACCGGTTGTTTCTTTCCATATGGAAGAGTTAGATAGTGATGCTACAGTTGTTGATACTCCGTCTGTTGATATGAGCTTTGGAGTTGATTTACAGAGTATGGATGATCATTTGTATATTGAGGTGGTTGGTGATGAGTACATTCCTGCAGTTGTTGCTGGGGAGCATATTATTTATGTTGATACACATGTTCAGGATTTGGGAGTACCTGATTCTGATGAGCTTGAGATACCAGTGGAGTTGAGTCTCCAGATTGATTATTCTCACACGGATGACAGTGTGGTACAGTTGGTTGTGCCACCTTTATAGAGAGATCAGTTGGGGTGTGTGGGGGAGTATGTTGATGCTTCCACATATAATTTCTACTACACTGAACCATTCATGGAGTATTTGCTGGATAGTGCAGGTGTTTGTCTGGACTCACATAAGATGACATAAGGTGTTCTTGTCTGAGGTTCTAGTGCTATTAGCAGATTGGGTGAGGAGATTTTACGAACCCTTTCTACTATGTTACCTTACAGGGATGTTGAGGTGATGTTTGTTGAGCCGAGATTGGAGCCATCCATTGAGTCTCAGTTTGGCAATAGTGGGCCAGTAGCAGAGTTTGGGGGTTCTTACTAGCATCATACGGTGAGGTATGCTCCTTATTTTTCTTTGCATTTAGAGACTAGTCTTGGTGTCAATGACTCAGGGACCAATGATTGTCATATACACGATCCAGTAAGATGTGAGTATCAGTTAGATAGGGACTTGAATTTTGACAGAGTGGATATTTTAGTTGGCTTGAGTCCCTCAGAGTGGTTTCTTCTACCGGCATCTATAGTTGGTCTTCAGATAGTTGTTTGGGTGTCGAGTGCAGTTTTTCAGTTGCTGATTTTGATACTGTTGATGCTATTGATGTTGATGATTTATTCACATGGGTTGATTGGTGACATGATGGATGTTACACAATTTTTTCCTTGGGATCCAGGGGGATCGAGTAGTTCATTGTTCCGAGATTGCTTGGGGACAAGCAATTTCTGGAGGGGCAGATTGTCATGTCCCCTTTTTCATGGACATTGACAGTCTTGATGATTAGCCTATTATACGACCTTCGTAGGCTAATAGGATGGATAGAGGGTCATAATGGAGCTTGGATTGACTTTGATTCACAAGATTTCTACATTTGATTTTCATTCAGGTTATTTTAGACATATTTGGCCAGGGCTCCTACTTTTTAGGGATATTTGATATGCAGTGGAGCGCCTTTATTATGGTATGGTTATGTGCGGAATCACTCCCTGATTCACTAGCTTCGATCGGTTCATCGATCCGACATGTATTGAGGGAGATATTAATATTTGATTGATTTAATCAAATATTAATTATTTAGCCTATTTTTAATTAGAAACCCTAACTCTAATTTAAGAAACCCTAATTAGGGCAAGCATATCTTTTTGAGGGTATAAGGGTTTCTCATGGAGGCCATTGTTCATTATGCATAGATTATTGATTATTGAAAATTGAAGAAATTCTTTTATGAAGACTAAGCCAAGGGTTCTAGGATTCCATTGCAGTGGAGAACGTTCCCTCTTCATTGTGTGCGATTTAGAGGCTGTGAAATATCAGCTAATTTATTGCCAAATTGAGAGATAGCTTCACCCAGAAGTTATCACAGAGGTACAAATTTGAGAGATAGCTTCATCCAGAAGTTATCACAAAATTTCAAGGTTGAGAGATAACTTCACACAGAAGTTATTACAGATATCCAGGTATTTCTTTATTCTTGTTTTGAATCAATAAATTATATAGATAGAAATATTCTGTATTAGAATAGTATATCTTCAGATCAGGGTGTTCAGCAATCAGGGGTTAAGAACAGACAGGTTGGCGGCCGTACTAAATCCATACAAGTCCGTTCAGATCAGCTCAGGCACCGACCTCGGTAGATAGAGGGCTACAGTGACCGACATCGGTCGATTGAAGACCGATGTTGGTAAAACGCTGATCGACAGGGACCGACATCAGCGATATATTGACCGACGACGGCGTCTGTGTGTCGACACAGAAAGGCTGAGACCTTCCAAAATCCAGTTTTCACTTCCAGTTTTGCTAAGCCAGAGTTTTTAAGACTGTACTTCATTTTTATCTGCATAAGGAAGGACTGAAATTGTAATAGTTTAGAAGGACATCTTTTGTAATCATCTGAATGAATGATAAGATCTGTAATTTGTTTATGCATACTTGAATCTACTCTGCAGTTTGTATCTGTGATCAGAGCTTTATGAGTTTATATATTCCCTATTTGAAGAGGATATTACAGTTGTTCAGAGCTTTTATTGCTATATATCAGAGCTTTTTGTGCAGTTAAGAGAGCCCCTAAGTAAGGGACATCACAGTAGTATCAGAGCTTTTGTCTTTGGTATCAGAGTTTTGTGTCTTTCATATATCCCTATTAGAAGGGGATATCACAGTGGTATCAGAGCTTTGGTCTTTGGTATCAGAGTTTTGTGTCTTTCATATATCCCTATTGAAAGGGGATATCACAGGACTATTCCTAGTTGACTATGCATAAAAAATGATTATTACATCATTGTTCCTATTGAAGTTGAGTAAGTTGGTATATCACAGCTAGGGTTTGGTCATGTAAAATTATTTTTTATTTTCTCTTATATTTGAAAAACTTAAGTAAATTTTATATTTATAAACCTATAGTAAAAATAAGGTTGTGTAATGTATTGAGTTGGCCTTAATCAACCCCTTGATTATTGATCATTACCTACATACCCAATACTCCTAGGAAGGAAATCAAGCGTACTTAGTTCTCCCACCTCGAGTGAATGTGAAATTATGATATTTGAATATTTATATGTAACTATAGTATGGTTTAAATACTTGTCAATAATAAATTTTAAATTTATTTACAAATATATTTTCTTGGATTATGTTTTATCCTTATGAATGATTCATAATTTGGGAAACATAAGGTAGATTTACTTAAAGTGTAGAAGTGTATATTCATGTGCTTAGTGAATAACAAGTTGGGATAATGAATTAATCTCAACAATTATTTATATATGTGTCTTTTGACAATTTTATTTAGTTGTAATTATGAAATGTGGAGTAATACCCAAAATAATGTTTTGAATTTTATAACGTAGTCATTATTTATCATAGGATGTAGCTGCTATAAGTAGACAATGGTACATTGCACCCATGTTTTCCTAGTGTGGACCTATATATGGATATAATATACAATTGTCCTCATGTGGGAGTAGTCTAAGGATGATTTTATACAACTTAAGAGGTTAACAAATAAATTTATATATAGTAGTAATGGAAAACAAAGGGTCAACATTGTATGTATATATGTATATATATATATATATATATATATATATATATATATATATATATATATATATATATATATATATATATATATATATATATATATATATATATATATATATATATATATATATATATATATATATATATATATATATATATATATATCTACACACACACACACACACACAGATATATATATATATATATATATATATATATATATATATATATATATATGTCTTAAAGGAATGATAAATAAGAGTAATTTATTTTTGTGTAAGTCATGTGGTTTGGAGTATGTTAATAATTAAAATTTTCAAGTACCTATGACAACATTTATGTGTGTAAATTTTCCCCCTCTTTATTCAATAAATGAAATTTATAGAGTAAAGTAGAAATATTTGAATTTAAGTGTGTACAAAAAACTTTATTTTTGAGAAGATACATCAATTATTTAAGGAACTCATATTTATCAAACCTTGTGGTAGATCAGGAAGTAGTCATTTGTGCAATTGAAATTTTAAGAAGATTAACTTTTAAAATTTGAAAATTTAAAAGAGAGAAAGGAAGAATTAAACATATATTTAGGTGATACCAAATATCCATGTAACATCTAATTTATCATGGATAACAATTCCCCCTTAGTGAAAAACATGGAAATTTTGTATCTATGTAAAATTAAGAGTGATCAAGTCCAATTTTTGAATAGATAATCAATCTCTTGAATTGGAAAGATGTATTAGCCCAAATATCATAATAAGTAAATATTAAAAAATTTACTAATATAAAAATTTGAAACCATGCTAGGTTCACTAGAAATGATGCCAAGGTGGTTGAGTGTCACTAGACTTGAATGTACATCACTCACAAGGATTCAAATCACACCACTGTAGACAAATACATAGCATAATTTTCCATGATAAAAAATAAATGAATATTATTAACTCCCTTATAAGGA